>CM055960.1:53424006-53869006 GCA_029490685.1 Schizonepeta tenuifolia | reverse complement strand
AATTTAATTTGACTAATTACTAAATTGCCCAAATAAATTTTTAATTGAGAAATTTAATCTATTTTTATTTATTTCACGTTATATTTTTAGTTGGTCGTATCGAGCCTAGTACTCCTTAATTAGGAGTACGACATGGCTCATATATCCTACCTTTATTTATCTTAAATTTTTGCATAGTGAATCGTTCTTGTGATCTTTCTTTTTAGGTTTTTTTTTAATAAAATTCTATTTTACAGAACCTAAACAAAATGACATGTGTTTAATTTTTTATTATGACAAATTTTATTCTAATACTTTATTAGACAAGTTATACGTTAGTTGTTAGTATTTATTAAGCAGGAAGAGACATGATATGTAACGGATTGTAAAGGAGAAAATTAATGGGCCAAGTCTTTATTTTGTAATTGCCAGGTTTAATTTAATTAATTTATTAATGGGATTTATTTATTGAGCCTTACTTAATTCAAAGTGAGGTGCTTTTTCGGGTTCTTAGTTTAATACTCCATTCGACCCCAAAATTATGCATATGTTGGAATGATACGGATTTTAAGAAAATTTTTAAAAATAAAATGTAAGTAGAGAATAAGTAGAATTTATGATAAAAAAAAAAGTGATAAAAAGTGGTGAGTCAATATGGTAGATAGTGTAAATATATGGAAGTTATATGGTAATAAGTGAGAGAATTATTTCCTAAAATAGACTATGCATAAATATGAGGGACAAACGGAAAAGAAAAACTATGCTTAATGTTAGGGGTCGGAGGGAGGTTATTGAACGGGGCAAATAGTATTATGATGAGAGCGTCCCGAGCTAAGGTGAAGTGCTGAAATGAATGCGTATAGGGAAATACAAGAGACTGAATCTTTTACTATTATCTAACAGTGTGACATCTTCTATTGTCTAATGGTGTGACATTCTCTATTGTATAAATTAGATTAATGACACATGTGGATCTTGTGATATTTATATGTCCTATTTAGGTGGATAAATCCTAATCTGCCATATTTAAATTTGTAAATTGCCACATGTCAAGTATCGAGTGTAGGCAATAGAAGATATCACGTAATTAGGTAATATAATATCTCATTTGGAAATACAATAGGTAAGGTTATTGGGAGAGCAGGAAAGCTGCTGATACGTTTTTTATTTGTAAGAAATAAACTAAAAGAAACAACTTTACTTCTCTGCAGATATATATTGTATCCAACCCATATCTCTTCAATTCAAAAAATTGCTCAAATTTTTTTGCTTAGATGGTGGCATCTTAAATAAAGAAAACGAGCCCATGCAATGACATATTTATAAATATTTGGCATGTAAGTCACCTATATATAAAAGAAGGCAAAAACTTCCATGCGGCAGCATCGCACGGCATGCGACAATGCGCCAGTTCTCCACGCACGGTGCATGTTGTACACGTGTCTATATATAGATATATAGGAGAGAGATCATATAAGAATAGATTTTAACCTAAAAAATGAGAATAAATTTCTAATATAGATCTATGGGCGATGGATAGTCAGATTTGACCGAGTCAACTAGTCAACCCGGGTCAAACCCGGTCAACCTGTTGACTTTTTTTTTCAATTTTTTTTTCGGTCAGATAAGATGCACTATAACATGTATTCATATGCACCCATTACATAATGAGATACACCACTAAGTTCATCGAGATGCACCGTATTTTCGATTTTTTTTAACAGTCTAATCAAATGCACCACAAACATATATTCATATGCACCACACTATAAAATGAGATGTACTACTAAGTTCATCGAGATGCAACGAATTTATGGTTTTTTTTTTTCTGTTTCTCAATGCACTTAGTGGTGCATCTCATTATACAGCGTGGTGCATATGAATACATGTTGTGATGCATATGACCTGACCGTTAAAAAAAAATGTCAACGGGTTGACCAGTGATAAATCTTGACTCTCCATGTAGATGTAATCAATGATGGAGATTAATTCCTATTTCTTAGGATAAAGAGGCTTTTCATATATATATATATATATATATATATATATATATATATATATATATATTTTGATTTTTTTTAATTCCAGATTTGTTTCCCATTATTTTTTGTTTGCTTCTTCGTTTTTTTGTTTGTCGCTTCTTCTTTGGTCAAAATTCGAGCAAGGGGAGTCGAAGGCCTCAGAGCGAGCCAAAAAATCTAAATTGTTGTCCAACGATTATCCTTATATTAGTAATCGGAGCGAAGGCTCCACTGGAGGAAAAATTTGGAAAGAAATAAAAAAATAGGGGTGCGTGCACAACACGCACCGGACGTGAGAAACATGCGGGTGTTGTGCACACGCCAAGCGCGGTCGTACGACTTGCGGCAAGTTGCACAGGAGAGCTACTCATAAAAGAATAATAGAGGTTCATTAATTGGTTAGGTAACTATATATTTGTATTTCGTTATAAATTCACCGTCATAATAAAAACTGCAATAGAGTATATGCCTCTTGACGAAGAGGTGTGACAATGAAGGGAATATAGCTGAACCCGTCTGTTGGGAAATTTGTTAGTAAGAGTTTTGATGAATTCCAAAACCAACTGACCCCAACCGAGTAGATGTTGCCAGAACCTAATATTAGTAGTTAGGCTCGTTGTTTGAGCATTGTCAAAATTTTATCTTTACAGGTCTCCAGCTGAAGATGACAACAAGGCTTCACTCGGATAGAACATCAGTTGTGATGAAGACAACTGAGCGTTCAGTATATTAAAAAGGAGGAAGTTATGTTCATGTCTCTGATCAATAGTCAAGTATCCAAAAAAGGGAAGTCACATTCAAGAGAAAGAAACATCAGTTGTAAGAAAAATAATTGAGTGTTCATCGGATGAAAAGCAGTATGGGGGAAGAGAACATCAGATGAAAGGAAGCCATCTGAGCGTTCGAACCCAACTGATCAGATACAAGGAAGACAACTGAGTGTTCAGTTTCAGAACAACAGTTGTAGAACTCAACCAAGAAGATCAACAGCTTGAAGTTGAAGTCAGCTGAGAGTTCAACTGTTAGTAGTCAGATAGAACATCGGCTGAAGAACAAGTTAGTTGAAGATCGAAAGTCTTAACCGACCACTCCTTGTTGGAAGTCTGTTGTTAAGATTTGAATTTCAAAAAGGAAATCACGTGAGGGTTTGACCGTTCAGTCATTACCCCATTTGGCCCAACACAAGGTTGTCTCGGATGAAAAGCAGAAGAGCACAGATGCCAAATCCGGAAAGTCTGCAGAGATGAGAGACAAGCCATCGCTTTCAAAGAACAGAGATCAACAGCTCCTCCAACGGCTAGTTGATACTCTCCGCCTATAAATAGAGGCCTTCATTCATTCAGAGAAGATACAAGACACACACGCGAGAAGAAACCAGAGAGCGAAAGAAAGAGCTATATTCTTCACGAGCTGAACTGCATTCAATCTCTTAGAACATCACTTGTTGAGAGTTCTAGAGTTAGATAGTTTTTGTGTCTTTAGATCGAACCTTGAGAACATCACTTAGTGAGAGTTCGTAGAGTGTTAGATCATAGCTCACTTCGTGTTCGAGCTTTTAGTTGGAACCCCATTTTCTTTCACCTGAAAAGGTTTTAGTATCCTACTCTTCCTGCAACTGAGTAGATAGGTTGTTTAGTACCCGAAAACTAAACTGTAAGGTTGATAAGTACCCGCAAACTTATCCTTAACGGTTGCTCAGCCCGCGTAAGCTGAGTGGTTTGTCCAGAAGAACTTGGACAGAGTTGTGTGGACTCACAACTCCCCGTGGACGTAGGAGGTTTCTCCGAACCACGTAAATCTCTGTGTGCTAGTGTTTATTCTGTTTATTTCTTGCATATTCAACTGACCTTCTAACCAGCATACAAACTGATCTTAGCATTATCAACTGTCTTGGTTTTTGACCGACCTTGCACAAAAGCGTGAGTTGTTTTACGAGTTGTTAATTTCCACCACATTCCGCACAGCACCACTCTTCCAGTTGAGGTTGCTTACTCAGCTGTGAGATTCCAACTGAGTCTTTTTACTCGGTTGAAGTAATTTTCAGGAGTTTAGTTTTAAAATCCTAACTGGTGTATTCCCCCCCCCCTCCATACACCAGTAACTCGTATCGGGACCATCACCGTCATCGTTGCAAGCTCCTATGACTTAAACAATCTGCAACATACGACCTACTCCCTCCGTCCATGGATCAAATCCCCATTTGGGTTCCGACACGGAAAATAAGAAAGTTGATAAAGTTGTTTTGAGTGGACTAAATGTTAGAATGAAGGGGTAGTAGGATAATGACAAAAAAACAGTGGTATGTACAAAAAAGATGTGGTATTGACCAAAAAGTGGGAATAAAGTTGCAGTGATGACCAAAAGGTAGGAATAAAGTTGTTGTGAGGTGAGACCATCAATGGCAAATGATAGTAAATACTCCCTCCGTACTTGAAATAATGTCTCATTTACTGTTCGGCACGGGATTTAAAAAGTTGGTAAAGTTGTTGTGGGTAGGGTAAAAGTTAAATAGTAGGGGTAGTGGTAATGACAAAAAAATAGTGGTATTGACAAAAGGTAGTGATAAAGTTGTTGGAAAGTGAGTCCATCAATGACAAATGAATGTAAATAAATGAGATTCTTTACAGTATGTAAGTCTATAAAGTGAAACAGGACATTTGATAATGTACACTTGAAATATGGTAACTGGGGTATTATTTCAAGTACGGAGGGAGTAAAAGAAAAATAGGAGGATATGATTGTATTAAAAGGTAAGTAATGATTTGATTCATGGACCAAAAAATGTGGGTAAGTAGGAATTTGATTCATGGATGGAGGAAGTATTAATTAATACTCCTTTCGTCCCATGAAAGATGACCCTTTTTTTTCGGCACGGAGATTAAGAATAAAGGTAGTGGATGTATTTACTGAAATATTTTATTGATAAAGAATGTAAAAGTAGTGTGAATAAATAATAAAGAATGTAAAAGAAGCACTGTGAATGCAATAATTATTTCCTGAAGTAGAAATGGGTCATCATTAGTGGGACGTCCCGAAAAGGAAAGAGGGTCATCTTTCGCGGGACGGAGGGAGTAGCTAATTTGTTAAGACAAACACTCTCATACGGCACGCCGCAAGTTGTGCGACTGTGCGTGGTGCGTGCACGACACGCACGCGCTTCCCACGCACGGCGCGTGTTGTGCACGTGCCCTTTTTTTCTTTTCCGACTTTTTTTTAATTTCAGTTTTTATTTAAATTTTCAATTTTTTTTAATTTCAGCTTTTTTCGATTGTTTCTAATTTAAGTTTTTTTTTTTAATTCCACATTTTTCCCCTCCTTTTTTTTGTTTGCCTCTTCGTTTTTTTGTTTGCCGCTTTCTCTTTGGTCAAGATTCAAGCGAGAGGAATCGAAGGCATCAGAGCGAGCTGAAAAAGTCCAAATTATTGTCTGACGATTATCCTTATATTAGTAATCGGAGCGAAGACGGAGCTAAAAAAAATTAAAAAAATAGAAAAATTATCTATATATATATATATATATATACACGGGCGCGTGCACAATATGCGAGGGAAGCAAATGTGTGTCGTGCACGCGCCACGATCGGTTGCACGACATGCGGCTCTGCCGCACTGGAGAGCTACTCATTTGTTAATACTAGCTCACTTTTTTTCTTCCCAAACTTTATTTTGATTCAGTTTAGACTATCAGTGGAGCTGTCTCTTTGGGGTGTCTCTAAGGATTTTCTTAATTTGTATTTTGCATTAATTTTAATAAGAAAATTTGAAAATTTCATTAATATTTTGACAAATAACTAGTACAATACATTAATTGAAATAAAACAAATAAAAAACATTACATTAATTGAAATTAAAAAAATAAAAAACATCCTACTCGTCAACTGCTCCAAATCGGCTCCAAAGATGCTCGATCAAATCATTTGTGAGCCGATGGTGCTTCCTCACATCTCTCAATGCGGCGTCCCGTTTGAGAAAATTCTTCCATGATTGCGGAACGAGGACATGAGAGACATTACTGCTCGACGTCGTTTCTATGTCCTCTCTCCAGTTCTCGACGTCCTCCCTCTCGTCTTCGATGATCATGTTGTGCAAAATAATGCACGTAAACATGATGTTGCGGAGGTGCTTTGTGTACCAGCTCCGCGTCGGGTTCCGAATAATTCCCCATCGGGCCTGAAGAACACCGAATGCCCGTTCGATATCCTTCCGCGCCGCTTTCTGCATCTTCTTAAACCGCGCCGCCTTCTGGTCCGTTGCAAGCGGAGGAGCCTTGATCAGAGCAGCCCAATCCGGGTAGATCCCATCGGTTAAGTAGTAACCGCCGTCGTAGGGCTTTCCGTTCACCACGTACTGGCACGGCGGAGCACGTTCTTCAAGCACGTCCTCAAATAGGGGTGACTGATTGAGGACGTTGATATCGTTTTTGGAGCCGGCTACTCCAAAAAAGGCGTGCCAGATCCGTAAGTCTTGAGACACCACGGCCTCAAAAATCAAGGAAGGCACGCCTATATCTCCTCGAGTGTAGGCAGCCGACCACCCCTTCGGGCAATTCTTCCACGCCCAGTGCATGCAGTCCAAGCTACCGAGCATCCCGGAAAACCGTGCCTCTCCTCGTGCATCCGCAGCAACCGAGCGGTGTCTTGTGCATTTGGCCTCCTCAAATACAAGTCACCGAATAAGTGGATGACACCTTCGCAGAACTTCCGGAGGCTAAGACGGCCGGTGCTATCGCCGATCTTCAAGTATTCGTCGAATGTATCCGGAGCTCCACCGGTGGCTAGTTGGCGAATGGCCATTGTGCACTTTTGCACCGACGTGAGGCCCCATTTGCCGGTTGCATCTTGCTTCTACTGGAAGTATCGCACATTCTGCTCCAACGCGGTGCAAATCCTCAAGAACAGGTGCTTGTGCATCCGAAAACGCCGGCGGAAAAATGTTGGGTCATACGTCGGGTTGTCGTTGAAGTAGTCGGCCATCAACTGCTGCAGGGCCGCCTTCCGATCACGGTGTACGACCGTCCTCTTCGCCTTCTTTTTTTCTTTTTGGCGATGAGTCGAGCCGCAACAGCTTGGAGGTTGGTCACCATCGACATAATCTTGTCGTCGGTGCAATGGGAAGAGTAGCCGGTTGAGGAGTCGGACGACGAAGACATTTATTTTTGCAAAAAATTTGAGAGAAAACTAGAGAGAAAAATAGGAGGAAGATGAATTTGGTGTGGAATAATTTGTGGTATGGAGGTTGGTATTTATAGGGATGAATTACAAAAAAAAAAAATGAAAAATCGGTTGTATAGCCGTTGGATCTCTAGCCGTTGTCCAGATTTTTTTTTTTTAATTTTTGGCGCGTGCAATGCACGCGCCTTTAAAAAAAATACAAAATCGGCATTGCGTGAAGGCCACGCTCCATCTCGAGACTATCTCGTCGCGGCGAGACGGTCTCGAGCCTCCAACTGCTGCATCGGGGTATCTCGTCGACGGCGGTGTCTCGAGACCGCCGACGAGACACCCGCTGTGGGTGGTCTTACAAATTCATTTTGAGCTTATTTTCGTTGCCCAAATTTGATGGGTTGGTTTGGCCCGCCCATATACTCATGATGGGCTGGATTGGACCTCATTTAAATCGGCCCGACTAACTTTCGGACGGGCTTGGTTTATTTCAATAAAACTCAAGCCCGGTGCTCTAACTATGGGAGTAAGCTAAAACTAACATGTAGGTAGCCCAATTTAGCTTTTTATGTGTGATACTCTAGTTTTAGCAAGAAAATTTGGGTGGCAAAATTAATTGAAACATGTAAGTACATCAATATCACTTGGAAATTATTAATATGGGGTGGGGTGTGATAATATTTTCTAATTGATAAAAGACATAAAAATGTGGAAGGGGTGGGGAGACTATGTGATAATTTTCTTTTCCATCCTAGTAAACATGTGATAAAAAAAATGATGGAAATGTTAATATTTTCTCATTTTTTCTTATCCATCATTTTCCAATGAAAATATTATGTGCAATAAAAATTCCTTAGCCATATTATTCATGTACTGCTAGCTATAGCCTTGTTATCTGCACTTCTATCTCTATAATATGTAAAAATTGACACAATTAAAAAGGTGTTTGACTAAGCTTGAAAACTCCTTCAAACAACTTATAAACCACTACACTATACCATGTACTACCATAAAGGAGGTATACACCACACGGAAGAGAAATTATTACACTACAACACATGGGGGACTATTGCATCACCAAACAAGATGGTGTATCCCTAAACCGATAGAATTCTTATATTCAATACGACAACGGAATCGAGATGCTCTAACTAAGAGACTAACAGGACTTTCATAAATGATTCATAGTTCATACTACAATCTAAGTAGCAACAAATTACATGGACTTCCACTGAACTGGGAAATAATAGGATAACGTAAATATGCCTATTAACTAATGTATTACTATGGGCTAGGCTCGTTTGATATTATAAAAGAACATGCGGTAATAGCACATTATACCCAACCACATAGGGATGTATTGTATTCCCTCTATTCCGTTTAATATAGTCGGTTTTTTTTTCCGAGTCGTTCTTAGGTTTACAGATGAACATGAAAAAGCTTCATGCTTCAAAGATGAGATAATGTATGTCATTCTTCACTATTCATTCCTATTAATCTATGTTTCATGATTCTTTTTCTTTTCTCTTCTTTGGGTATTATTCCCTATTCCCAATACATGATTTTTATCCCCAAAGTGCTCTTTCATTACATTAATGAGGCAAGAGCTCGATAAGACTTGCAGATATTTCAATAATTTTCAATCCATAGAGGATAGATTTTTTTAAGACTCTATTTTCTGAGCAATGAAAAGAGAAAATACATATAAATTCAACAAGTCTCAATTGATAAATATATACGTTTTGATTTTTACAAATTTTTTTATGTACGTCTGTTGTGATTTAAATTAGTTATGTACAAATTTGGAGTGAAGAGACCGATTTACCCTTGATGTTCTATTTTTTACTATATTTTTCTTGCACAAATATGACGATTTGACTGACAACACATGTTGTTGTTATTAACCGAAAATGATTGTGATGTTAGAGCATGAAAGTTAGCTAAAGTGGTCAATAATTAGATAATTAGTATTGCAATGATTAGTTTGTCTAGTATATATCCAATTAATTAATTACTCAAATATGTTTATATAAACTGAATATTTTCGATATTATACGCGAAAAATATAAAATATATACGAAAAGAATTAAAAATTCATGATAAACCAAATAAACAAAGATCCTACTCGGTCACATTAGCAAAAAATGAACATCCCACTAGACATTTTTGGAGATCCGACTCGAGTGAGATCTTCTAATTTGCGAGCGGAATCTTTGTTTTTCCAAGCGTTAAGATTATTATGAATAATTGATTAATTAATTTCTAAAATTTTAATTAAAATAATTATAAAATAATATTAAATACCTAGTAACTAATTAACTAATTAAAATGAAAACCAAAAAATATGTAAATTGTATAAAAATAACAATAATTATATGAATTGCCAAATAAGTAGAAATCCCGCTCGGATAAAGTTAATAAATTGGAAGATCCCACTCGATATTTTGAAGATCCCACTCGAGTGGGATCTTCTAATTTTCGAGCGGGATCTTTGTTAAATATGCATTAAAATTATTATGTTATTTTCTAAAATATTATCTCAAATGATTATATAATAATATTGAATACCTATTAACTAATTGAAATTAAAATAAAAAAAAATATGTAAACTACATAAAAATAACAATAATTTTATGAATTGTAAATTAAATAATAATCCCGCTTGGAAAAAATAAAAAAAATGAAGATCCCACTCGATATTTTGAGTGAGATCTTCATTTTGTTAACTTTGTACGAGCGTGATATTTCATTATTTTGCAATTAATAACATTATTTATCTGTTTATATAGTTTACATATTTTTTTGTTTTCATTTTTTTAATTCGTAGATTTTCATAATCTTTATACAATGTGTAATAAATATTGTACTATTTAATTAAAATTTCTTCCATAAATATTCGTAGCACGCCACCTTACAATTGAGTGTGATAATACTCGACAGTGGTGAATGTGAAATTCATCTGTAAATGTTCACGTGAATGAGTAGCAATTTCACCTTTGATGTAATAATTTTTCTTTCACGTGAATTTATATCAATATGAATCCCATGACCACCATTCAGTCAACATATATAATTATATCTATAAATAATATTTATTGGCGTTATTAATTATATATATCCAATATTTATAAATGCTAATTATAAGGTTCTACACAACAAACTTAAACAAATAGCTTAAATAATAAAGTTTTAGACAAAAAATAAAACTAATTACATTTTCAATATATTCAAATAAATTTAAAGCTTGAATATGTAAATCCCGCTCGGCATTATTAAGTAAATGTTACATCCCGCCCGAGCGGGATCTTAATATGTCCGAGCGGGATAATTTTATTTACATGCGGAAACATACAATGCGATTTTTCTGTGGCTTTAAAAAACCTAAATTGCTAATTTATAATATTCTAAACAAGAAACTTAAACAAATAGCTTAGTTAATAAAATATTAGACAAGAATTAAAACTAATTATATTTTCAATCTATTTAATTAAATTTACATATGTAAATCTCGCTCGAACAATATTAAGTAAAATTTAGATTCCGAACGAGCGGGATCTTCATATATATGACTGAGCGGAAAGTTTGGTTATTTGATAGGCCAAGCCCAATAGTTAGATTATTGATAAATGAGCCAAGTCCAAAATGTATTATGGCAATTCAAGGCCCAAATGTTATAGCCCATTAGGTTTAGGATTTCTAAAGGTAGTATGCCATATAGCTGTGTATTTTAGAGGTTTATGGAATGAATGAAATGAATTGAATTTAGGGTAATGCTATTTGGACATAGTATGTCGAGACATACAATGGTAAAAATAGGGATTTGACGGAATTTTTTAACTAATAATTTAATTTTATAGTTTCGACAGTTTGAGTATTAATAAAGATACACTTTTTAAATTTTAATTATGAAGTTTCATCCCAATTTAAATTCACAAGTTTAGGAGTTGAGTGTGAATGAGAGTAAAATTTGAGAGCGGGTGTGCATGAGGTCGATATTTCAGAAGGAGATCTGAGTAGGAAATAAATTTTGAAGACAATCGGACAATTTTTTTTCCTATTTCAAGCACGTATATCCAGACATAGTATGTCCGAATAGAATTATAGTTAAAATTATTGCAAATTGAATTAACCTTGAATTTTTTTGGTGACCTGAAATCCATCATTATTTACGAACACACGACAATAGTTGCACTTTAATCCCAAATGAGAAGTATGGGTTATCCAATTTGCAATTCACGCGGATTTCAGATTCACGAAAATTTTAATTAGGGGGTGATTCTATTTGCAATCAATCAAAAGATTATCTCCTAATAAAATAATGACATTTGAACAACAGTTGTCCGGACAATAATATAATATTCGTAATTAAATAACCTTTCAATTTTTTTAATAATTAATATAATTAGTATTTTATCTATAATATCTTTTTCCACCTAATTATATTTTATTTTTAAATTAATTAATATTTTAAATTTTCAAAATTTTGTGTTATACAATATTAATTTATTTTAATTAATATTAAAAATTAGCATACGAAAAAAGGGTGTTACAGATTCTCTTGATATTTGACTGCCATGTGTTATCGAAACATTTCAACTATTCTTTCAGGAAAGTAGAGTGTTCAGTCAAAGTGGATATCATACCTAAGCTCCTTAAGTCTTTAATATTTAAAATCTTATAAACTGGGTTTTTTTTTTTTTAAGGAAAAATAGTGAGACTTGTAGCTATGGCGTTCGGATTTCACAAAAATGCAGCCACTTGGTCTCTCTCTCTCTCTCCCCTCAAGGTATCAATCAATAGGATAGAGACACTTGTCTCCATTTCATTGATTTATAAGATTTTTTTTTGGATATTAAAATAAAATTATCATATATTTTATATAAGTATTTTAAAAATAAATAAAATTTATATCAAAATTCGTATTTTTTCATACTCTATAAATAGAGATCAAATTTGCTATAGTTTTACACAAAAACAAAAAATATCTTCTTTATCATCTATTTTCATTTATCATGGATGATGACAACTATTCTTTCTAAATTTGAGCATATATGGCGAAAAATTCAACAATCTTAACAAAATTTGATGATGTTTCGCTTATGTTTTAAGCACCGCATATTTAGTTTAAATTTTGTATTTTAATTAAGTGATTTATTATTTTTATTTGTTTATTTTGTAATTTGTCATCGTTTTTTTTTGTTTATAATTTACATTAATTTTAGGTTATTTTAATTATATTTTTTACAAATAATTATATTAGTATAAAAAATAATGCAAAATAAAAATATGTAATGTTGTAGTTTGGGTGGTTATTGATAAACCAGAGAAAAGTAAAAGTGGTTAGATTGAAAGAGTATTGAATATGTGGAAGAGAAATAAATTAATTATTACTAAATATTAAAAAAAGTGGCTAGTTGGGTGGTCTGTATAAACATGGTCTAAGTGTATCGTTACTAAAGTCATATAAAAATCACCTAACATGGAAATAGATGTACACAATTACAATGTATATTGAAATTCCTAGAAAGATAAAAAAAATATAAAAATAAAGAAGAAAAATAACAAATAGTTTTTTAAAAAAGGAAAAAAAAAAACAAATAAGTAAATATATCCTCTGTCCCGTTATTCTTGCTTGTATTCCTTTTTGTGTTGTCGCATTATTCTTGGATTGTTACTTTTTCAAGGCTAAATTATGTGTATATATGGCCGAATTGAAATTGTTAATATGGCTCTATATATTATTCAATCGCTCTCTATCTGTCTACTTTCTTTCACTCTTTCAACAACAAAACTCACTTTATTTCACTATTTCATTGTTTCAACAGTAAAATCCACTTTATTTTAATATTTGTATCATGTTATATATAGTTAATAAAACTCAACTAAACACATATTCTACCCCTAATTCTTTTTTCCTTAATACCCGTGATATAAAGAAATGAGACATGAATAACATAAAGGAGGGAGTATCATATTTGAGATTATAATTTTCCCAATTTTATTTAGCAAATTACAATTTTTTTAATCAAACTGTAGAAGCCTGTGCGAATTTTTTGATTGTATCTGTGCAAAATTTTATTAATAGTATGGTACTAGAAAATAGATAAGGTTAAGTTATGCATGATTGTCTTAGTTAGAACTCTATGCCTACATGTTTATTAGTTAGTATTGAGAAATTTATTAGTATGAGTTTTGATGAATTCCAAAACCAACTGATCCCAACCGAGTAGATGTTGCCAGTTCCTAATGTTAGCTGTTAGGCTCGCTGTTTGAGCAATGTTTAGATTTTATCTTTACAGATCTCCAGCTGAAGACGACAACATAGCAACACTCGGATATAACCCCGGATGAAAGATCGGATGAGGAACATCAGTTACAAGATTGCCTGATGAGAGAGCTATGTCAAAAAGGGGAATGCTTTTTGACAACTGAGAGTTCAAGTCAACTGCTCAGTTGGAACATCAGCTATAAAATGCCATCCGATAAAGAGAATGATTCAAGAAGGGGGAAGTTATAAAGAAGTCTCAACATGAAGTTCAAAGTCAGCTGAGAATTCAACGGTTCAGTCAGAACATCAGCTGAAGACCACTCAGATAAAGATCAAGATTTTCAACCGACTAACCGAGGTTGTGTGTCAGAAAGGTTTGAATTTGAATTTCAAAAGGAAGTCACGTGAGGGTTTGACCGTTCAGTCATTACCCCATTTGGCCCAACACAAGGCTGTCTCAGATGGAAAGCAGAAGAACTCAGATGCCATATCGGGAAAGTCTGCAGAGATGAGAGACAAGCCATCGCTTTCAACGATCAGAGATCAACAGCTCCTCCAACGGCTAATTGATACTCTCCGCCTATAAATAGAGGCCCTCATTCATTCGAAGAGGATACAAGACACACACGCGAGAAGAAATCTGAGAGCGAAAAGAAAAGAGCAATATTCTTCCCGAGCTGAACTGAATCTCTTAGAACATCACTTGTTGAGGGTTCTAGAGTTAGATAGTTTTTTTTTGTGTCTTTAGATCGAACCTTGAGAACATCACTTAGTGAGAGTTCGTAGAGAGTTAGATCGCAGCTCACCTTCCGTTCGAGCTTTTAGTTGGAAACATATTTTTTTCTTTCACCTGAAAAGGTTTAGGATTCTACTCTTTCTGCAACTGAGTAGTTAGGTCGTTTAATACCCGTAAACTAAACTGTAAGGTTGATAAGTACCCGCAAACTTATCCATTACGGTTGCTCAGCCCGCGTAAGCTGAGTGGTTTGTCCAGAAGAACTTGGACAGAGTTGTGTGGATTCACAACTCCCCGTGGACGTAGGAGGGTTATCTCCGAACCACGTTAAATTCTGTGTGTCTGTGTTTATTTCTGTTCAGTTACTTATAGCATTTTTCAACTGACCAAACTAACCGGCATACAAACTGCATATTTGCATATTCAACTGTTTTGGTTTTTGACCAACCCTGCACTAAAGTGTGAGTTATTTTTACGAGTATAATTTCCACCACATTCCGCACAGCACCCCTCTCACAGCTGAGTTTTCTTACTCAGTTGTGATTTCAGCTGAGTCTTTCTTTACTCAGTTGAAGTTTTTGGGAGTTAAGTTTTCAAAGTTGAAAAACTCTAACCGGTGTATCCCCCCATACACCAGTAGCCATAATCCAATATATTTGATGGGGATTGTAATTTTTTTTAAACTTCTGTACGTAATTCCATGTATATTCTTTACGTGCATGTTAGGATTATTAAGGTATTGCACACTGGAATGCATTATTAAATCTATATGGAGTACTTTATAAAGTTATAAACTCGTCTCACATGTCACAAATTTGAAAGAAAATCATAAATGTTTCCGTCCATCCTTAAACAAACTAGTATTGCTATTGCACCCGTGTGTCGCACAGTAGAATGCATTATTAATTTTTTTTAAGGATAAGCTGCAAATATGCACTTGAAATTTAATGTGTAGTGAAATTTCGAGTTGTATTATATTAGCATTGGTCCTACATGGATGAAAATTGTTGAATTGGACATGGTTTAAGCCGACGAAGAAGGTGGAGAAATCCTGAGGCAGCACAGCAGGGTTTCAATGGAAAATTCTGCACGCTTTTCTATGGAGACTCAAAATAAATACTACTGCTACTACATTAAACACCATTAATAAAATGTTATAGATATCCCAAATCAGCATTATAACTGGAAAATATTAACCGGTTATTGCATACATGTAGTACGAAGTGGATGTCTAAATGTAATAGAAATAACAATCTTACTTTCTTGAATACTGTAACAATTAAAATATTTTTAAATTAAAAAATAAATAAGTACATATTAACCTAGATATCTTTTACATGTAGCAATCAAGATACAAAAGTTAATACCAATTAACCAAATCAGCTGGATATCACGTCAAATTGGCAAATTAAATACTACCTCCATCCGTTTCAACTTGTCCCATTTGGAATCGGCACGGAGATTAAGAAAAAGAGTGTTAATGGGTTAATGATATGATTAGTGTAGTGAATAAAGTGATATAAAGTATTTTTTAATTGATAAAGTGATATAAAGTGGTACTGAAGTGACATAAAGTGATATAAAGTGATATAAAGTGATTTCTTAATTATTTCCTTAAAATGAAATGAGATAAGTTAAAACGAACACCCAAAATGGCAAAATGGGACAAGTTGAAACGGACGGAGATAGTAAATAATATAGTCACAACTCACATCATTGACTTTTCAACGCGCGTGGGGGTACACGTGCGAGTCCTCAAGCGCCCATTTTTTAAAACTTATTTTAAATTTTCCGTTTTTTTTGCTTCTCTTTTTTTTTCTTTGTTTCTTCTTCTTTCGTTAAGAGGAGGTGAGTCCATGGTCTCGGAGCGAGCCGAACGATTCAAATTGTTGTCACTACAATTAACTATAGATTCAAATCAGAGCCGAAAAATTATCTAGAAATTAAAAATAGGGGCACGTGTAATTAACCCATGCGCCCACGCACCCCCAAAAATTGTGTGTGAAAAGACAAAAAATGGGTGTACCACATGCAACCCATGCACCAAGGTGTGCCTCTTAATTTTACGGGCTTGATTGAGGGATTAACTCAAATTTAAGGGGCAGATATGTAATACCCTCGAATCCCACAGATCATACGGGGATTTGGGTCACATTTTACAAATAATTTAGGATTTAACCACAATTATTATATCATTATTGTATAGCAGATTGTCTCCGGTTATTAATTTTTTAAAAGCTGAATATTGACGTACGTGACAACAATATCTTTTAGAAATCGAAGGTCTGGAAAAAAATTGTTTTAAAGGGAACTAGAAAGTACTGTTCATTAAAATCAATATGAAATTATTGAAAAACTTAATTATTTCGTATTGTTTTTTTTTTTTTTTTTTTTTTTTTATCGCGGAACAGATACACATTTTACGATTGTACATGTGTAAAGTAAATTCAAATTATTATCTTATCCTTTTTTATGATACATGCAAAAGTTATGAAATTCAAGTAAAATAATTATAACATTTTATATGTTCGAACTAATAATTCATAGCAGTTGTGCAATTCGCACTGATTAAAACGGGAGCCATCTGTGCTGTGGGACGAGGTTAGTGCTGCAAGTAACATACTACTACTCAATTAAAACTGGGGAAAAAACACACATAAAAAATGAAGCACAATAAATTAATATTATAGCCAAAAACATTCTAAACAAGATTACAGGATTGTGAAAGTCTACCCTACTCATATTATTAACAATTAATGAATCTATTGTTGATGTAACAATGAAACATGAACATAAAAACAACTTATTTAATTACCCTACTATATTTGACTACTATTTCAATTGATCAAAACTTCCTTGTCTAAAACTTTCCCTTAACTAAACCAATTAAATACTAGGAGTCTAGGACGGGAATAATTTAATTTAATTTGTTATTTAATGTATTACGTCATTACGAAAAATAGATAAACTTTCATATAAACTACTAGTAACTAACAAAATTTGTTATACGTACATCTAAACCCTTTGTCAAGACAAGAATGCCCTCCTTTTCATTTGGAAAAGGACCATTTTGGCCCTCCATAATTTCATATAAATAGGGATTCATTTGTTCAAAGTAATAGTATAACTTTACACATTTTCATTTTTCTCTTAGCTCAAATACTTTACTTTCTTATTAAGTTTTCTAACTTGAGCGTTTGAGGGCTGTTGCCAAAGTAAACTCCAGTATTGCCGCTTTTGTTTTGCAGAAAACCATTGGAGGAGGTCTTTTTCAATTGATTCTGAGGTAGTTTGCTGAAGAAACTTTTATTTCTTTCTCTAGTTTCAATTAAAATTCTTATTGTTGTTAGGGCTTTAATTCAATCTTAACAATCTTGTTTAGTAGAAAGTACGAGACCCTTTATAACAAACGCGATATATATAAACAAAATCAAACATTATATTCACTTTCCCGCCTAAATTGACAGCAATAATTTATTAATTTTTTTTTTTTATCAAAAGCGATTCTAAGTACGATGTTCCGATCTTGATTCCAGAGTCTCTTTTCACATACCACTGTACAAAGCACCTAAAACAACTTTTTCCATCTATCTGCAGTTTAGGCTATTCATGTGCTCCATAACTCCATTTTAAAAGAAGCTAGCAATTTTATTATGTGATTTTCTAAATGCATTGCATCTGAAAAAAAGTACTAGCTCTATTGATTAATTATATTTTTATTGATTAATTAAGACTAACAAGATATAATTGAGAAAAATCCTAATTAACATTAATCAAATTGGACCGGATAGATTTAACATTAGAGTAATAAATGAATGATTTTAAACAGAGCATCCAATTTTCTCTCTATAGCTCATCATTAAAAAAATATTATGAATTATACACTATTTTACCATTACAACTTTCAAAATAGAATCCAACAAGTATAGCCTCCTTGAAAAAAAGAAAACGAAATTATACACTGTTTGATTGATTATAGACACTGAGGTCTGAGGTTAAACTTATACCCAAAGTGTATGATTCAAGAAGGAGCTGAATGTTGATACGGATAGTTTAAGTTTTAATTAGGATTTTTCCCTTTCAGATATGGGGGGTTAATATATTTTCGGGGGGCTCGATTATGTTTACTTTCTTTAAATTTGGGGGCTACAGTTATAGAGGTTACTATTATTTGTTAATCACCTCAGAAAATTAATTTTTATTTGTTACTATAATTTTAATTTGGATGTTTTAAGGATAAAATGTATACTGATAGTATTAATATTATTCTTATATAAGGTGGAAATAGAGAAAAAACAATTGGAGCTATGTAAACCATGCTAGTTAATTCTTAATACGTGGCCTAGGACTAGGAGTCTAAGTTGCGGTTTTTTGGCAATGATAATTTCCTAATTCTGGTACGATTAGGATTTAGTAGAGACGAAATCATGACGAGTTGCATAATATCTAATTCGCTCTTCTACGTAGATAATTTGCGAAGTACTGTACAAGTGTGTAAGATGAATTTATCACATCCACACGATTAGAGAGGTAGGATGCTAGTTTCTTCTTGTCGTCACCCATTTAACATGCATGTCTACGAGCTCAAATAAAATTAAATTTAATATCATGTAATACGTATCCACATTAATTAAGGTGTCAATGATAGATTTAATAAAAGATTAATTTTGACCATAATTTGTAAAAGTAGTAGTATTAGTTTTGGTCACGCTTACGAGATTCCCCCAAAGTATCGCGCCTTCTTGCATTCGTGTTATACCTTCGTTATTCTATCATATGTTATGTCTATTGTGCAATGTTGCGAAAAGATACACCACCGACATGCGAAAAAAAAAATTGTATACTTGGAATTTCACCTTAAAATTTGCTAAATTTAATAGTTTTCTTAAGTTGTGCCAAAAATTAGTCATTAGTTTAATAAGCAAATTAAAGTAACATGTTATTAACTTTTTTGCCTCTTAATTAAAGGGGTATTAATATAATTTATCCAAAAATAGCTCTCCGTAAAAATGACAAAATGGCAAACCTATAAATTCCTGCAACCTTCCAAAGAGACCTCAACACTAGATTAAAGCACCTACATCTACATATATGTTACACAATTTTCTCGCAACTGATCAATGTATTGCAGTGAGGATTTTTGGAAAACTATACGAGTTACACGCAAGAAACATAAATGAACACTTTTCCAATCAAAGACATGCATGACTTAATTAATCCCTCCTGCAACTAGGGATGGTAATGGATTTTGGATCCAGTTCGGATATGTAGATCTAGATCCATTTTCTAAGATCTGGATCTCAAAATTTTGGATCCGATAGATTTGAGGCGGATCTGAATTTAAATTTTGAAAATGGATCTGAATCTGGATCTTGAATTTTCAGATCCGGATCCGGTCCAAATCCGACTCACACATTCATATTATATATATATTTATAAGCAAAAAAAAATGAATCTGGATCTGAATTTAGTAGGATCTGGTCCAGATCCGACCTGTTGCTATCCCTACCTGCAACATTAATTTCCACAATGTACCATGTGAAGAGTCTTTAGAGTAAAGCCAAAAGTAGAAGAATTTAATTCAAATTCTTCTATATATTATGGTTGAGTTCCTGTAGGAATTTTTTCTAGTGTACAATTGTTAGCATTTTCTCCACAAATAGATTAAATCTAAAAACCATCAAACTGTTTATTAGATATTTCTGAGATGGAAGAAGTTGTGATGGCTCCAAAAGAAGTTGAGATGGCTCCACAGCCAACCGAGGCTGAGGTGGAGTTAGTTCCACCCTCGACTGAGATCACGATCGAGGAATTTTGCACTGTAGAGATTTCTTCAGGTAATTTCATTTTGATATGCATGTATAATGTACTTAATTGCTGTTGGAACCGATTATTGAAAACCGATTCGTTTTTCACCCATGGATCAATTATGGATATCTAACAAACACATACGAAATCCACACCTAGCATGTTCCTATGAATTTAATTACAATGGGGGCCAGCGGCTCTCTCTCTCTCACTCTCTAGGTTTTAGTTGCTTAGAATGCAAGTAAGTAATGAGTCTTATGAGCCTATTATTTATAGATAAATAACTGCTCATATTCATTAAACCTAAACGACCCTTACGGGCCGTAGGAGAAGGAGGCGCCTAACCCACTTAGAGACACATGCCATTGGGCCAGTTCAAGGATCTACTAGCTTAAATAAGATTGGCCCGATAATATACGATTTAATCGATTCAGCCGAGAATATAAATCGAATATAAATATTAATTCATTCCACGGAAGAATTAATACTGACTTACCCTCTTATTTATTTAGTTGAGTCAGTGCTAGTATTAGACTTAATTAATCTCCGTGTTTAAGATTATCGAATATCCATTAATTAATTAAATACTTCTGACAACAATTAATTAATCAATTAATTATTTACTGATAAATAATTATCTCGAGTGCTACCACTTAAACTTATTATTATACTGGAACTAATTCCACCTGCAGGGTTTAGTATAATAAACTTATTAAGTTCCTTAAGAAGATATCATCATCTCATTACATATGACACGGATCCTTATTGCAGCTCTATCAATATCAAATAAGAACTGCCACTGCCCAAAATACGAAATTTCGAACAACTATCAAGTTCTCATTTATAATAGATCAAAGCAATAGTCAGACACTTAATTCATACTGATAAGCCCAATTAAGGTTAAGACTATTTAAGTCACCGAGATCTTTAATTTTTAACAAGTCAGAACAAAGAATTAATCTTACTGTGATCCTTTCAATACGATTAACGTATTAGCATAAATAAATAGTCAAGATAAACTATTTAATACTATTATGCTACAATCTATACCAACAACTCGTCCAAGTTGTCTCGATTGTGAATATTAGTTTATATCTCATAAGATGCCGATTATATAATCTTCTGTGATCTACAACACACTATATAATCTTTAATATTGAGATAATTGAACAAATAATTAATATGCGATAATAAACATTTCAGATAGAAAAATTATACTGAAATAAATAACAATTGTATATAAGCAAAAGTCTTGCTTTCGTATACAACCCTTCAATTACTGCTAATGTAAATTTGCTCTTTAGCCGACGATTCGACAACTACACTAGTAAACCATGACGAGTCCTTGCGTAGCTGGGGGAGTTACCTCGACGAGCATAGCGATTGGGTCGACACACACAAAGGCACGGTGATGCTCGTGGCGACTTTTATCGGGGGCTTCGCTTATAATGCTGGACTTAACCCTCCCGGCGGGATTTGGAATGCACACTCAGATGACAAAGACAATCATCTGGATGGCATTTTCTGTGCTAGCGGTCAACACTCCGCTAGCATATAGGAGATTCTGCGTCACCAACACGGTCGTGCTAGTGGCGTCTTTTAGCACTGTACTCCTGCTTCTGACTGGTTTGCCATTCAACCGACGAGTCTCAATGTCCATCCTTACGGTGATCATTGCCATCGCCGTCATAGCTGCCGTGGTGAATCTTCTTACAGTTACGATAAGTTCCTTGACGCCAATTAACTATAAAGCACCAGAACCAATTTCGATTACACTAAACTATGTAATGATTGTGTGGTGCATCATCGTGGTGATCTTCATCATCGCCAACATTACCCGTCAGGTTGTAAATCATGTGAAGAGTAAGAGGGCAAAGAGGACACGAGAATATTGTTTTATATCTATATAGCTTTTATGTTCACTAGATTCCACAATGTAAGCTACCGAATAAATTGTTTATTTGTTTAGAAAAATAATGATTTCACTTTTTATTATTCAATACATAAGTAAGAGATTATCTCCCAACTTTGGACTTGGAGAGATGCATACTATCAATTTATGATCCGAATGATTGAATATATCAACCGAGCACTATAAAAACCATGCAGTTTTTTTGTTATGTTTTGTTTACATGATTTGTATATTAGTTCTTAATGAGAATAATTTATGATCGACTAAAATTGCTTAATTTATCATTTAAAAAGGATCAAATAGATGATTTTATAAGAAATCATCAAATTCTTATGAATTCTGAAGTCATAAATAATCCATGCTAAAAAAAATAGTCAGCAATAATATATATCTTTCGTCCCTAAAATGAGAAGAATTATGCATATTCATTTGGATAGTTTATTCTACATAAATAATACTAGTACTTACTAAATTGCGCGCTAGTAGTAGCATCGCGCTCGTGCACACCGTAAGATACTCCTTTTGGTGGGCCCTACTTATAAAACATTAAACCTCCGAACAGCCTAGCAACTGTGCAATCCACACCGCTGCTCACGTTAGCGCGGCGCATAATAAGAAGTAAAGTTTCTCGCACTCTATCTTGCGCACATTAATTAATTTCTCCCAAATCAAAAAACCTAGACCCCCTTCTCTCACCCCCACCTCAAAAATTCATGCTTGCTTTTATGTTTCCCGTTGGAACTCCAGCCCTTCTCGATTCGGTTGAAATTAGAGGTTTTTCTGTTCTCAATTTATATAATAATACGTCGAATTCATTGTGCTATCTCACAAATTTTTGTTTATCTTGGTTTATGTGGTTAGGAAATCTGTAAAGAAACAAATGTAGTTTTATTTCAGTGGAAAATAGAAAACCCATGAAAAATTTCCGGTCAAAATTGTATATTTAGTAGTTTGTTCTTCTATATTGTAGTGCAGTAGTTTTTCTTGGTGTTGTAATTTTAAGTGATGTTAAGATTAGAAGGTTGGGTGTTATGAGTTTTTGGGTGTTAAAATGAAGAATGTGGAAATACCCAAATGGCTCGAGAGGTTGCCTTTGGCGCCTGAATTCCACCCCACGGATACCGAATTCGCCGACCCAATTGCCTACATATCTAAGATAGAGAAACAGGCGAGTGCTTTTGGTATATGTAAAGTAATTCCACCATTGCCAAAGCCGTCAAGAAAGTATGTACTTCATCACTTGAATAAGTCACTTTCCAAGTGTCCAGAATTGGACGTGGATGTGAATCTTGTATCATCGTATGATGTTAGGAATAATTGTGATAGAACTGTTAGTGGTGGAGAGTGTAGGGCTGTTTTTACTACAAGGCAGCAAGAATTAGGTTGTGAAAAGGGAAAAAAGGCAAAGGAGGTGATTGAAGATCACGTAGTTGGGGCTCAAAAGCATGTCTGGCAGAGTGGGGAAGTTTATACTCTGGAGCAGTTTGAGGCTAAGGCCAAGAATTTTGCTAAGAGTATGCTGGGGGTAGTAAAGGACGTCAATCCGTTAGTTATCGAGACCATGTTCTGGAAAGCTGCTTCAGAGAAGCCTATATATGTGGAGTATGCTAATGATGTGCCTGGCTCTGGATTTAGTGAGCCTGAGGGACTGTTACGTTATTTTGACAGACGCAGGAGAAGAAGAAAGACGAGGAAGAGGAACTCGTTTGACAGGAATAATGTAGGTAATGCTGACAGCAAGAATGATAAAGTAGAAACAGTGAATAGTGTTAGCAATAATAAAGATTCAGGCGGCCAGAATAATCCTAGTTCCTGTACAGAGACCCCATTGAATTCTTTACCATCACATGAAGATGCTTCTTTTTCTGGCCGAAAAGATTTTCAAGATAAGAGTGAGATGGAAGGTACTGCTGGTTGGAAGCTTTCAAATAGTCCTTGGAATTTGCAAGTCATGGCTAGGTCGGCAGGTTCATTGACACGTTTCATGCCAGATGATATTCCTGGTGTAACATCTCCCATGGTTTATATCGGAATGCTCTTCAGTTGGTTTGCTTGGCATGTGGAAGATCACGAGCTTCACAGCTTGAATTTCCTTCATGTGGGCTCCCCCAAGACTTGGTATTCAGTACCAGGAGATTATGCTTTCAACTTCGAAGAAGCCGTTCGTCTTCGTGCCTATGGAGGAAATCCTGATCGGTTGGGTATGTACATGCTTGTTACTGCAGATTGCAGATTTGATCATCAATATTGACAAATTGATTTTTTGACTCTGCTATCCTTGTTCTCTATTCAAGTGAACTTATGTTGTACTTTTCAAAACACTCAGATGCAATTATATTGTGATTTCAGTTGCTCTATCTCTCTTGGGGGAAAAGACTACTGTTTTGTCTCCTGAAATCATTGTTGCATCTGGCATACCATGTTGCAGGTTGGTGGTTTTTGTACAAAAATTAGATCAGTCTTTTGTCATTTCTTCAGATTAATGGGTGGACTTACTTGGTCAAGTTATGAGCTAGTTTTTGTGCTGTACATTTTTCCAGTTATATATCACTGATATGGATATTGTCGTCGTTTTAGGCTGGTACAGTACCCTGGCGAATTTGTTGTGACTTTTCCAAGAGCTTACCACATTGGATTCAGTCATGGTAATTGTTTTTTTTTTCCTTCTATGCTTATTGGATTAGTCAAAGTCAAAATGCTTATGTTTTCTCTTGGTGAGCAAAAGTCGCACAATTTTGCAGACTACAACTTGTCTACAAGTAGCATATCCTGATCATTGCCTTGGCAATTCAAATAGGTTTTAATTGTGGAGAAGCTGCTAATTTTGGAACATCTAAGTGGCTTACAATAGCGAAGGAGGCTGCTGTTCGCAGAGCTGCCATGAATTATCTTCCTATGCTTTCTCATCAGCAACTGTTGTACTTGTTAACCATGTCTTTCATTTCAAGGTAAGCATACATACTAGCTTTCATTCATTCCAGCTACAAGAGCTTTAGGTTGATTTTCATAAATTTATTTCTTTTACCAAGAAAGAGATTGTGGCTGTATTTTGTTGTTAGATTTCTCCCATTGCTCTCTGTAGCTTTTGCTTCACGATAAGGAGGAGTCCAATTTTGTCTGCGTGCCATCATTTGGCTTCTTGTGAAGTTGGAACATAATTATTAGCAGTATTATTATTACCTGGATAACAAGCAAATATACACAAGCTAATGGGCCTAAACCCAATTTTGAATGTCCAAAATCAGCCCAATCACTATCTTCATCTTCTTCCTCTATTATTATTATTATTAAAATGGTGAGCACACATTTGCATGTAGTTTGCTGTTGTACTATAAAGGAGTAGTTCGTTAGTTCTTATGTTCTGTTCGTTGGTAGTGGTGAGCCATTTGGTGGCATGATAGGCTTCAAACTCTTGGCTGCATTAGCATGCATACATGTCTCCAACGTATTTACTCATTGTGATTGTGTCAATTGCCGTTTTCTGTAATAATGACTGCAATAGTGAATCTGATGTTTCCAATTTATTGAGGTCAAAATTTAAATTGGATGGATATGTCTGAATTACAGGATTCCAAGATCCTTACTTCCTGGGGTACGTAGCTCACGCTTGAGAGATCGTCTAAAGGAAGAAAGAGAATTGTCTGTAAAGAGAGCATTTATAGAAGATATCTTGCGTGAAAACAAGCGGCTGACTGTTCTTTTTCAAAGAAATTCCTGCTATCATGCAGTACTTTGGGATGTTGAATCACTGCCATCGTCAAGTAAAGAGGATGCAGATGCTTCTGTACTAACATCTGCAGGAAAAAGTTCTCCTGCGAAAGATGAAAGTGTACTTGATGTCAATGAACTGAACAAGTATATTAGTTCAGTTGGTTATGATCTTGATGATGATGACTTGGCGTACGATTTTCAAATGGAATCTGGGACTTTACCTTGTGTAGCTTGTGGTATCCTTGGTTTTCCATTTATGGCGGTTGTGCAACCATCTGACGTTGCATCGCTTGCTGTTTCTGTGGAATCTGCTCGTACCAGTAATACAGTGGAAGGTTCTACTGAAGGTTTGACCCAAAATGTTACTTCTTTTCTCAATCATATTTTTGGTTTGTTTGTTATTGGGTATAAATTCTGCTCATTTGCTTTAATAAAGAGAAATGCTTCATGCAATGGAATGAGTTTCATGTGCCTGTGCGACTCTCCATGAGATGAATATAATTCATGTTACTAGATCATGCAATAATTGCTAAAGATTGTGTCTTCTAGCAACGTTGGCTGGTCTAGGTCTAATGTCGAAGCTTTTGCTTCTAGTCTTTGAACATCTTTTAAATGCTTCATATTTTCTGTAGACTAGATAATTTCTGTTTTCTGGTAATTCCATGTACAAAATGATTTCTTCCATTGTTAGTGTAATTTTGAGAGAGATGGTCAGCCAAATTCTAGAATTGTGTCAGTACTTTTTCTTATTAGTATTTCTAGCTTTGTCAGACTTCCTTTTGTACTTGATATGGAAATTCTGTCTATGCATTTATATTGGAAAAATGAAACCTCTTTTACTAGAAATCTATGGTGAAGTTATGTTGACAGGAAACACTACGAGCCTACTCTATACACTGACATTTTCTGTTAATAGATGCCAAGACCAAATTAGAATCAAGCAAAAAGGTTGTCCCTGTCGATGAAGCATCATTAGCTGCCAAAAAATGTCAGTCTTTGGCCTGTGATCACTCTCCATCTTCAAATCATGAAGCTATTTCACCGAAAGTCAAGATTGCCTTAGGATGGGACATTTCTAATGTATCTTTAAAACCAAGGATATTCTGCCTAGAGCATGCAATTGAAATTGAAGGATTGTTGAGATTGAGAGGAGGAGCAAATGTTCTTGTGATTTGTCATTCAGGTAACTACTGGCTTGGTTTATGCATCATCTTGTGCAGTAAGAAAACAAATTGGTTTTTGTTGTGTACTGATAGCCTGATAAGTTACCTGTCTATACTCTGAAATTTCAAGAGGTCCGCCTGAACCTTACTATATACATCACTGAAAGAACTCCGCATGTTTTGCTGCACTCTGCTGAATAAATTTTACCTCTCCTTTTTTTTAGACTTTCAGAAAATAAAGGCCCATGCTGCAGTCATTGCAGAGGAGATTGCTGTTCCTTTCAGTTACGCTGAGATACTGCTAGGTAATGCTTCTCCCGAAGATCTGAACTTGATCGATATTGCCATTGACAGAGAAGAAAAAGTCGCCTGTGTAGAAGACTGGACGTCGCTGTTGAATATCAATTTACAGCATTGTGTGAGGATGAAAAAGAGTTTTCCATCTTCAAATGTTCAGCATTTACTGAGTTTGGGTGGATTGTTTCACGATGCAACCCCTATTTCAGAGGCATCCAGCACCAAGTGGCTTTCGAGAAAATTACGCTCAAAGCGCCTTCAGAAGCATCTCCTGCAAAGTAAACCTCCTCATGGATTTGGAACTGCAAAGGAAGATATGAATAGGGAAAAAGAGCCTCAAAAGGCTAAGAAAGATAATAATCTTATCCAGTATTCAAGGAAGAGATACAAGGTTCGTGTTTCTGCTGGACCACACAGCCCAGGAGGCTCTATTAACCCTGTTGCCCGAGATACTTCAGATACTCGAGATCCAAGTAAAGAAGATGAAAATGTAGCTGGAAGTACTGATGGAGTAGAAATTGATGTAAGAACGTCCTTAGGGCTGACTGTGTTACCTTTTGATGGAGCATCGTGTGAACACCCGATTGCTTCATCAGACAGGGTTTTCATTGAGGATTCTTTTGAATCGAACTCTGCAAATTCAGCTGTTGGTTCTACACTGATTGAGAATGTTCCGGACAAGTTTGGTGGTTCGTGTCATGACATCAAGACAGCTGATGGCAGCAGCCAGCAAAGTGAGATTGTTAGTTCCACTACGGATATAAATGTGATGGATGATGTTGCAGAAGATGAAATTCCGAGAGACGAAGAAATGATTGATGAAGCTGCTGCACCAAGCGAAGCTTGTGATCGGCTGGCAGAAAATGATTGTGCAGAGCTGGATAATGTTCAGTCTGATAGATTTTGCGAATTTAAAGAAGATTCTAGACACGACGACTCTTCAAACTCTTTTGATGATGATGAGCAGATTGAAGCAAAATCGGATGAACATGGCGTGTACAGTGAGGTATCGAATTCCTCGCATTCTGAAGGACAGCAGCATGTACAGACAGATGAAGATGATGATCAAGAGAGAGTTATTTCAAGTCGTACAACCTCTGCCTCGACTCGTAGAAAACGTGGTGGTGAGAGTGAGACGAATGCAGCCATCAAGACCGTCGTTCCATTGGAGGACAATGGTGTTGAGGATTCCAAAACCTTGGCGCAATCAAGATCCAACACAAAGACCGGTAGCAAAAGGAAAAGAGAACTACTAGGCCTGCAATTAGATGATCACTTCCATTTCAGTGGCTTTACCAGAAGCCCGTGTGAAGGATTGAGACCTCGGGCACGAGAAGGTCCATCTTCGTGTGTTACTGACAACAGAGAACTAGACGAGGAAGCACCAGCAGTGACGAAGTCAAGAAAGGCTGCAGATAAGCCCGTCCGACACAAGAACAAGAAAAATAATACGAAGGGTCGTTACAAGTGTGAGTTAGACGGCTGCAGAATGAGTTTTCGGACAAAGGTAGAGCTACTCCTGCACAGAGGAAACCAGTGCCCTGTCGATGGCTGCAGGAAGAAATTCAACTCCCACAAATACGCGATACTACACCAGCGTGTTCACGATGATGATAGGCCTTTGAAATGCCCTTGGGACGGCTGCACAATGTCGTTCAAATGGGCTTGGGCGAGGACAGAGCATATACGCGTGCATACTGGAGAGAGGCCGTATTCCTGCCAAGTCGAGGGATGCGGTCTCACCTTCAGATTCGTATCAGATTTTAGTCGGCACAGACGGAAAACTGGGCATTTTGTAAGCCCTCCAGCGTAGTTGCTCGTCTTTCTCCTGCATATGAATACCATTTGGGCGTTATCAGAGAGCAGCACGAGGATTTCTTGAGCAAACGAGCATGAGAATCGTGTAAGGGTGTAAGGTATGATCTACTCTGGTAATAGCTTAGGTTAGGAAGATGAAAGGTGGTTCTGTTGTAAGTAGGCCATTTATTTGTTGTAAACCCTTGTATTTTTTGTCTGTGAAATGAAAACATCGGCTTCATTCTCGTCGATGAAGGGTAATTGTAATGATAATCTTTGAATTATGTTGTTGATTATTTTGTTACCGGGGAATGTTACAGAGCCTCTGTTTATTCAATTATTGTTGGAACTTCTGTATTCGTGCTGTTAGCTTATCTATGAGGTTTCAGAATGAGATGGTTGGAGTTTGTCGTCTCTCATCATATTTTAATCTCGTGTTATTTTTTTATCGTATTCGTATGTTAAATTTCGTTTTATTGGGATAATAAGGTGCATAAATACTTCGAATGTTTAGAGAGTGATTCGTGACTCTTCTTGAAGTGTGTTTATGTAGCTTTTCTCTATATTGGTAAGGAAGGTCCCATTTTTTATTTTTTATTTTTTATTTTTTAAATCTAGCTATTACTTAGCAATGTTAATTAAAGGGTTAACAATCTCACAATCACATAGTTTTGTATCCTAAATTTGTACTACTAGTTTTTACGAATTTGGATAAAAAATAAGTGACTTCCACATCCAAACACTGCCTAAGAGATTTTACTCAAGACTCGCTCGATATTTCTTCATTCACTAATTCCTCCCTCCTCCTCCTCTCTCTCTCTCTCTCTAAGTGTGTGTGTGTGTTTTTCACGCGAGAACCTTTCCAAAACCTCCAGAAAATGGCAGCTGCAGCGCCACCACCGCCGCCGACCGAAGCCCACATGTTTCTCCCGGAAGCCACTCCTCCCGGCGACACGCTCTTCTCCCGCATCCGCCTCGCGACCGCCGCTGACGTCCCCCACATCCACAAGCTCATCCACCAAATGGCCGTCTTCGAGCGCCTCACTCACCTCTTTGAAGCCACCACGGAATCTCTCTCCGCCACACTCTTCCCTCCCGCCGCCCTTCCGCCCTTCACCTCCTTCACCGTCTTCTTGCTCGAGCTCTCCTCCACCCCCTTTCCAGCCGCCGCCGACAACCCCCATTTCAACCCTATTCTCAAACCCGTCCACCTCGACCTCCCGATCGACGATCCGGAAAGAGAGGAGTTCCGGAGCAACGCCGTTGGCGGCGATATTCTGGGGAATGATGTTACTGTTGGTGGATTCGTGCTGTTTTTCCCCAACTATTCGACATTTTTGGCGAAACCGGGGTTTTATATCGAGGACATTTTTGTGAGGGAGTGTTACCGGCGGAAGGGGCTGGGGAAGTTGCTGCTGTCGGCGGTGGCAGCGCAGGCGGCGAAGATGGGGTACGGCAGGGTGGAGTGGGTGGTTCTCGATTGGAATGCGAATGCCATTGAGTTTTACGAGCAGATGGGGGCGAAGATTTTGCCGGAGTGGAGGATTTGTAGGCTCAGCGGCGAGGAGCTTTCCGCTTTTGGTCGTATTAACCTCTGATACGACTGCGTTTGGATGGATTGATAATGGCGATGTTAGTTTGCGTTTCGCTAAATCCTCGTTGATATGAAGGTTTATTGTTTCTTGTTATGTTGGATTATGAGTTATGAGTTATGACTTTATGGACATGAAATCTTGCTATGCTATTGAATCTCTCATCTGTTTATATGATCTTACTTTTATGTCGATGAAACTTTCTGCATTTCTTCTGTCAATTATAGAGCTATGTTTGAATTACTATAATGTGCCTTTCTCGGTGCGGATTGGTTTAGCTGTTGAGTCAGGATGTGATACAAACAGCTCCGTTATTGTAGAAATCATATATCCCAACTGTGTTGTGCAATTGGCTTCTTTATGTTATGATATGAGAGATAAAAAGGGACTTATAGATACAATTTTTTGTGTTATTATGTGTGGTGATAAGAGCTTTATATGACATGAATGAGTCGGGATTGATTGATTAGTATAGCACCTAAAATGTCAAATTAGATGTTGTGATGGAACTAGGACAGAAATGGTGTCCCAACTGTGGTGAAGAATTGGCTTTGCTGTGTTGGGAAATGAGAGGTAGAAAGGGATATATCGATATGGTTTTTGTGTGTTTATAGTGATGATTAGAGGTTTATATAGCACAAATAAGTCAGAATAGCTTGATTAGTATAGCACCTAATGTCTAAAGCATGTATTGTGAAGAACTATGGTAGAAATCATATCCCAGCTGCGGTGTGAAATTGGTTTTGTCGAAGCAAGTTAGGAATGATTGATACGGACGAACAGATTGATGAAGGGGTTTGAGGTGTGTTTATGTCAATAGACACTCGGGCTATGATTATTTTCATGTGTTTTTTCTACCTTATCATGGACTGCTAATCTTTTCTTGTGGATTAGACCTCTTGTATCGTGCAGGAAAATGTAGGTTGATTTACTTTGATGTTGAGTTTGAAGCCTCGATAGTTCCAAATTCTGATATAGGAGCTTTTGATGAAATGTTATCTATTTGATTAGGGATTGTTCTGCACTGCACCTATGTTATTGTAGATGATAATTTGGTGAATGATGAATGTTGTGATGGACTTGGTCTTATCATTATGCAGGTGGAATAAAATGCAATCTTTTTTAATAGTCATCTTCAAATTGAGGCTTGTTCGACTATGTGTTTGTGCCTATTTGTGAAGATGCTTTTGATGCTGGTTATATTATTTGGAAATCTTCATGGGCGGCGTGGCGCTAATTTTATCTGTAATTTGAGATACAAATATTGTTACTAAACAGGAGGAGCTATTTTCTAGTATACTATCTCTTACTACTAGAGTTAGTTAAGTTTAAAATTTTCAACGAAATACAAAACTATGGGTTAAAGAAAATCAGGAGGAAATGAACCAATCCGTTTGAGACAGGCTTGTTTGAAGTGGGCTCGAGTAACATTTACCCCATCTTCGACCACCACATTTCACATTTGTTGCCGCAGCCAATACCAACCGACTGTCGGCAACGACCTCCTGCCATATACACAATTTTTCTATGTTTAGCTAGTATATTGCTTATGTACGAGAATTAGAAAAAATATCATCAAATTTTATGAATTAAACTTCTTTTGGAAGTGAGTTGATCCTAAGCCATTAGAAAGTCACACCTAATTTTCAGTCTACTTTACAAACTAAATTATTTTATTTTGATGTGAATAACAGTCAAAATCTCATATGATTTGAAAGCTAAGTGGATCTAGAGTTTACACTAGACTAAAATCAAAACAAAATCGTAGTATAAAATAAATAAACAAATCGAGTACTGATTTTTATGTAATTTTTTAATTTAATGATCTCAATAGCATTTTTAAGATATTAGATTAAAATGTAATATAAAAAAATAAAATAAAATAATATTAATATGGACAAATCGGAAGTGGTGTTCACGAACTGTGCTCGTAGCATATCGGCTCTCATACAATATAAGTGATTGGTTTACACCGGACTAAAAAGTTGAGCTAAACGTTATCTTTTTTGAGATAATAATCTTTCGATTATCATTTTTACTTATCAAGTATAAGTTGGTTTTTTAATTTAATCAAACTTAAAGTATGCTCAAGTTAATTTTTTTTTAAATATATATGAAATGAGGTTTTTTGAGAACTAGCATGAGTTGAGCATATACTACCAATTTCTTAAAATTTGTGTTGAACCACAAAGTGTTATACTTATGGTGAATGAAGGGATTATCTAGTTTAATTTTTAGACCTAATTATTTATTAATATGAAAGAAAAGAGGGATAAAAAGATCTGGAAATTAAAAAAAGTTAAATAAAAAAATTGAAAAAATTAATTAAAAAATAATTAGATATTGTGACACAAAGAAATACAATGAAAAACACTTATTAGGACACTCTGAAAAGCGTCTAATAAGTCGGACGGATTAAAAAAGAATGCACATATTTAAAAAAAAATCACGCGCATTTGGACGCGCTTTTCGAGTGCATGTATCTCACTCGCCCGATCGAACGGTCGTTTTTGGTCCCGTGTTCCGCACGCGCCGTGCGGATAGGGGCAGTCGCATGCTATGCAACCGGTCGTATATAAATATTTGTGTTAACAAATAGTACTATATTTTTCTTAATCTATCACATGTTACTATTTAATAATTTTATTAATTTAAGGCCAAGTAAGCAAACCATCAGATATAATTTTCTTTTTTTTTAAGATGAACCATCAGATATAATTATTTATTAGTACATTATAATATATTCAATAAAATTGTTTAATTTGATAACCCCCTCTCCAAAAACCTAAAAGGGATTCGGGTTCAAATCGCTTCAAACCCGCTTTCTTCCCTCTGCGATTTTGAGAACACACTATTTCTCACTACGACGACGGTTTGTCCTCTGCCGCCAACAACCGAGCCGAGCCGCCGGCGCCGCCGCTGCTTCGGGTCAGTGCAACATTGAATTCCAGCATTGGCTATTGTTTTCTCTGTATCCCGTTCTATATTTTGCTTTCAGATAATGAATCTTTTCGGATGAATTCGTATTGGGCGAGCTAATTGCTCTACGATTCTGAATCGATATTAGCCTGAATTTTGTTACATTCATAGTTCGATGTTTATACCTGAGATTGTGATATTTAGTTGGAGTTAATGCGGTAGAGTTGCGAGATTTCTGTAATTTAGAATGCTTGGATTTTGTTATTTGTCTCTTTCCGATATGAAACATAGTCTCGGGTTCTGAGTTATTTTCGATATGAAGTTTTACATTTCCGCCTCATATTGTGAATTGACGTAAGAACTACATCTTCCCCCTTTTTTTGAAATCATCTACATCTTCGTTTAAGAGACAGAAATGGTTGAACTTCCAAGTTGTTTATTGAAAGTGGATTATCCATGTTGCTTGCAACTATATTGTAATTCAAGAAAGATAGATTTATGTTGAAGACAGAGCCTGATCCAGGTTTATGTTGGAGTCTCTTGTTAGGTTGTGATGATATATCATTGTCAATATACTCTATTCTCATTTTCCATCCTTTTTATTCGAATTCAGGATGCTGCATTGTTTACGTCTGCCTGAATATACTTGATTGGCTATAGAGAGGAGATAATTTTTTTAAGTATCTTCTTTGTTATGGGCTCTCCTGAACGTGTGAGGAGCTCTAAGAAACGAGAAATTGAGGAGGATATAGAGGTAAACATTGATATTGTGAGGGATGATGATGAATGGGTTGGTGACGAAAAGAGGAAGCAGCGGTTAAGCAAGTCAAGGCAACTGGGGAATGGTGATGATGTTGATGGCTTGGATGGTAGTGGGAAAAGAAGAAGTACGTTGGACAGACATGAGAGTCGAAAGAGGGCTGGCAGTTCAAGCAGAGCTGATAGTGATCCAGATGACTATGGCAGCAGAAGAGACTCACGATCTAAGCAGGTGAAGAAGAAGCAAGAGGAGAGTACATTAGATGTGTTAAGCTCCTGGTATCAAGATGGTGATGTAGAAAATAAGCTTGATGCTGGGGAAAAACCTGCGGGTGGAGGACACAGTAGAGCTGAAGAAAATGAGAGAAAAAAATCTTCTTCCAAGTACCCAGAACAAGATGCTGATATGGAGAAGGTTCCAGATAGAGATTCAAGAGATATAATCAAAAAGGATATGGGACGAGAGAAGGCACATGGTTTGGCTGAGCAGGGAAGAAGCCATCGGAGGAGATGGGATGAGCCTGACGACATTGGTAGAACTTATGAATATGCAGAAAAGTCTGATTTAAGAAGTGGAAAACCTTCTGATGTTAAATTGGACAGTGCAAATGAAAGAGAGAAAAGCGATCCTATGCAGATTGAATCGAGCGACATCAAAAACAGGAGCATTGAACCAGTTAACGACAGAGGTGTGAGGTCTATTGACAGAGACGAAAGACGAGTTGATCCAGAAAGGAAAACTAGAGGAAGGTCTGAATTTCTTGAGGAAGACAATAGGGGAAGTTTAGCACGTGATGATACATCAAATAAAGAAAGATCTCAGGAGCATAGACAACAAAGAAATCCCACACGGGATAATGTAGACAGCTATGGGAGGTCCTTAAATGCTGATGAAGATGCATGGGGAAAAGACAAAAGTAGAAGAGATGTAGAAAACAGCACATCCAGAACGCCTGAGAAGATTGGAAGACGTCAAGTTGACTTAGATAATTCTGACATGGACTATGAAAGAAGCGCTACTGGTAGGAGGAAGGAATTGGGAAAAGATGGCTCATATGATGATAGGTCAAAAGGAAGAGATGAGAATTGGAGTGACAGAAGTTGGGACCGGGAAAATGTTAAAGATAATTGGAAAAGAAAGCAAGACAAGGAGACAAGAGACAATGACCCAACCTACGATGGCATCAGGGACTGGGATATGCCCAGGCGTGGTCGAGACAGGATTGATGGCCGTTCTGGTGGCAGAAAAGATGGAAGCAGAACTGAAGCTGTGAAAACCTCTTCAAAGTATGGAATATCAAATGAGAATTATGATGTGATTGAAATCCAAACCAAGCCATTTGATTATGGAAGAGAAGATTCTAGATCCAGAAATGCTGATGTTATTCAGGAAGGGGAGGAATCTACTTATTCAAGGGAGGAGAGATCACGGAACATGCAAGGATCTGCACCATCTGGTGAAGACACAAAAGATAGATCCATAGATGATGAGCTTGCGATGCAGGACCAGCAATTATGGAAAGATGAGAATGACTTTCAGGGGGAGAAATCTAGAGGTCAGAAACCTACTGCGTCCAACCGTGGAACTGGCAGCCAAAGTTCAAGTGCTGGTTCTCTAGCTCCTTCTGGGGGTCAGGATCCTGGTTCGTATGGTAGATCTCCTTCTCAAGGTAACAGGGGAAACAGAATTGGGAGAGCAGGACGGGGTAGACCTGCTGGAAGAGACAATCAGCAGGCTGGTATTCCAGTGCCATTGGGTGGATCAACTTTTGGCCCACTTGGACTGCCACCTCCTGGACCTATGCAATCTTTGCCTCCTAATATGTCTCCTGCTCCAGGTCCCATGTCTCCTGGAGTCTTTATTCCACCATTTCAGACTCCCATTTTATGGCCAGGAGCTCGAGGTGTTGATATGAATATGCTTGGTGTTCCACCTGGTCTTCCTCCTGTCCCTCCTAGTCCACTAGGACCTAGATTCTCCCCAAATCTAGGAAATGCTCCTAATGGTGTTTTGATGTTTAATCCATCGGGACCTGGAAGAGGTATGCCGCCGAATATGTCTGGTCCAAACTTCAATGCAATAACTCCAGCAGGTCGTGGTCAGCCACAAGACAAAACATCCGGAGGATGGAATCCTCCTAGAATAAATGCCCCCCCAGGCAAAGCTCCGTCTAGAGGAGAGCAAAATGATTACTCTCAGAACTTTGTTGACACCGGTATGCGCCCGCAGAATTTTATCAGGGAGCTAGAGCTCACTAGTGTAGTGGAGGACTATCCAAAGCTTCGAGAGCTTATACAGAAAAAAGATGAAATTGTTTCCAAATCTGCTTCTCCTCCTATGTACTACAAGTGTGACTTGCGGGAGCAGGTGCTTTCTCCAGAGTTGTTTGGTACCAAGTTTGATGTAATTCTTGTTGACCCACCATGGGAGGAATATGTTCATCGAGCTCCTGGTGTCACTGACCATACAGATCACTGGAGATTCGATGAAATAATGAACTTGAAGATAGAGGTTGGTTTTGTTAATCATTCACCTCGTTTATTGTGCAATTTTGTACGGCAAGCTACAAGTTACTTGTAATTCACATATGTAAAATTGTTGCTATAAGTGTTGACACTTTTGTTCTAACGTATCTCCCTTTTGTAACTAGGAATAGCTTTGACTTTTCCTTTTTTTCTTATTCCTATTATTTTGTAGGCAATTGCTGACACTCCATCTTTTATCTTCCTTTGGGTTGGTGATGGTGTCGGGCTAGAGCAAGGACGGCAATGTCTGAAAAAGGTATAGAACAAGAGGCATTGTAAGACTGAATATTTAGTTCCACGTTCTCATACATATTACCATGTATTCTTTTCAGTTCTTTTGCCTGTTCTGATTCATTTTCCAGTGTAGAACATCATTTACTAACATGTTCTGTTTTCGTTCTTTTTAGTGGGGATTTCGTAGATGTGAAGATATATGCTGGGTGAAGACAAATAAAACAAATGCAACACCTGGACTGCGTCATGATGCTCATACTCTATTTCAGCGCTCGAAGGTTAGGCATAGTTTAAATGGCCAATATTGGTATCTGATAGTGATACTGGAATACTTGAGTATAACAGAAACTATCAGACACTCTATTAAATAACCTTTCAGTACATATAGGAAAGTTCAGTAGGTGGGATGACATCAAATATCTCTCGGTAAATATTTTATTTTGCAAGGCGAAAAAGGCAGCTGTTTAGGAAGTTCAAATTGTCAAATACTAAAACTTTCTTAAATTTAAAAAACTCCTTTCAGAAGTTTCCTTTTTTTCTCTTTACATTCTGAAGGCCTGTAATGAAAAGACACATCTCAGGTAAAGAAATAGAGATTTGTTTCATAAACGGTTGTGCACTTTATGGTGTGAACAACTGATCCAATCAAGTCTACACACGTTTGTGGACATTAATGTTGAAATTGATTATTCCTTAAAGAGCAAGATATAGAATGCTTACCAAACGCTCTAAATGAGTTATGCCTTCTAACTGGCAACTATGTTTGCTATAGAGTTGCCGTTGCATGAACATGAGGTCCTATCTCAGTATCTTTGATTGTTTTGACATGATATCGTTATCTGCTGACTGCTGAGATTGGTAGCTTTTGCATGTTAGAATTTGTAGTTTGAAATTGTACTGTAGAACATGTTCCACTGCCTAAATTGGTAACTTTTGCTGTCTTTTTTAGAATATTAAACCGGTTGTCCATCAGATACTCCATGCTGTTCCCTTTCAATGAGACTGGTGCTTTATTGTTCTGTAAAATCAGGGGTTTGATAGCTTGAGCTGCACACTTTTTTTCACTAGATTTTAATGATGTCCATTTGAATGCCCTTTCATTTATTTGTATGTATTCTTTACGTAAATATGTTATATGTGTATAATATTTATCTCAATTTTTTTAATTATCAGGAGCATTGCCTGATGGGCATAAAAGGGACTGTCCGTCGCAGTACAGATGGTCATATAATCCATGCCAACATCGATACTGATGTGATTATTGCTGAGGAGCCTCCTTACGGTAAGCATGATATTGACTTTAACAAAAAAATTCTTCCATGGTTCTTATTAGTTCCATTACCCTCCTCTCCAAGTTCTGTAAGCCTTTTCTCCTTTTTTCTGGATATACTTAATGATAGTTGTAAATTTCCCAAGTGTATAATTGGTCTACTTGTTTTTCTCATATATAAAAATTATTTTAGTTATTTAATTTGCTTCTATTTGTTGTTTTAATGTGGTTCCTCCTATATTAAGTCTTGATACTATGATATAAATGGTCAGTCCCTTTTTTTTTTTTTGCATTAGGTATATTCTTTTTTGCTGTAATGACATAGATGATACCATATTGGAATTACCTCGTCTTTTAGGTTTGATAATAACCTTTCCCCTAGAATTGTGAACTTCGATTTTCTCTCTAGTAACCATTGGTTTTTAATTACATCCTATTATTTGTTTCTTATGCTTCTTTTAATCTTTTGGCCATTAATAATCAACCAAAAAATTCTATCTATCTATTCTACTGGGACTTGGGCTTTTAATCCCTTAAGTATGTTCTTTCCCCAAAATTGGAGGAGCTTTTTAGAGTGTCCCCCCCCCAACCACCACCACACACACACACTACTTATGTATCGATTTTTGTCCCTTTATGATTCATGATTAGTATGTGGTAGATTGTCTGTGAATCATACCATAGAGTATGAGAGAAGAAAGAGGTCCTTCACGATGCAACTTATTTGTATGTGAATAAAAATAAAGTCTTAATCTTGAATTGCCCATACCTAGTTGTTAAGTTATTGGAATTTAAATAAAATTTCAGGGTCCTACTTTCAAATGGCTTATGTTGGTTTCCTCACCTTTCTTGTGAAATCTTTATAATGGAATTTTAGGTTCAACAGCAAAACCTGAGGATATGTACCGAATAATTGAGCATTTTGCTCTTGGTCGAAGAAGGCTCGAGCTTTTTGGTGAAGACCATAACATTCGTTCCGGCTGGTTGACAGTCGGTTCAGGACTATCTTCATCAAATTTCAATTCTGAGGTATGCTATTGCTCTCCCTTTCCCTCTACAAATTTCTTAGCTAATAACCTGGTTTTAGAACATTACAAAGTTTTGGTAATGTGCGATACTTGAACGCTGCATGCACGAATTTCTCTTTTTCTCGTATGTTCTGCTTCATGTGTTTGCTCATTGTTGCGAGTTGTCCTAACTTGTAATGTGGGGCATTTTCAGGCATATGTCCGGAACTTCGGAGATAAGGACGGGAAAGTTTGGATCGGAGGGGGCGGAAGAAACCCACCACCTGAGGCGCCTCATCTTGTCCTGACGACGCCTGAAATAGAATCTCTCCGGCCCAAGTCTCCAATGAAGAATCAGCAGCAGTCAGCATCCATCTCTTTAACAACAGCTAATTCGAGCTCCAAAAGGCCGTCTGGAACTTCGCCTCAGAACCAGCTCATGCCTAATCTGAACCAGGAAGGTTCGAGCTCCAACATCCCGTCTCCGGCTCCATGGGCTTCCCCGTTTGAGCCGTTCAAGGGACGAGAAGGCGGTGATGAACGGATATTTGATATGTATGGCGGGTATAATGGACCACTTGGTCCGCCTGCTGGAGACTTTTTGGATTTTGAATCTCATAGAGGAATGAATATGTTGTAACATTTATAATAATTTGTATTTCAATCTCATAAACTGTTTTGATATATCTTCCTGGGAACTAAATGTGGTCGTGCCGAATTTACAAGTTACAAAATAGTGACAAAATTATACTCCCCGATCGAATATTGGGCAGCCCCGACCCGCTTGAAACGACCTTAAGTCTAATGTGCTCGTGCCGATCTGGCCCAAGATAAGCTACACTATAATGTTTTGGGCTTGCATTTTTCGATCTCATTGAGTTTTGTTTATTTTTGTTGCTTTAAAGCACCCGAGGCAATTGATATCTTCACTTAATCATGACTACATTTATCTAATTTAATCTCATTTTTGTTATTTATACTTTAATATGTAATCGTACATCTATTGAGATTTTGATGATACGATACTAATAATCCTTGTAGATCAATATAAAATTAGACCAAATTCCATTTCCTACCAACCAATAATTGGAAGAAGCAATCCTTGTGTAATTTAACTTTTCTCATAGTTTCATCATTTCTTCTCCAAACAATAACATCCTGTGTTATTGTCCCAAAATACACTGTTTTTGTTGCCAATAACCTCCCTCCAAATAATTACTGCATTGTGCATCTAAGGATGATGACTTAGGATGATATCATACACTCACTTTAAATCAAGAATTCAGGTTTGCATTTTGTGTGGCTACAAAGTACTTCTGCCGCTTTCGATGGAACGGGAAAGACAAGGCGTTGGATGTTTTTGATGCATTATGTGAAGGGTTGTATACTGGAAGCAAGCCTTTTATGCTTGTATATATTAATACCTTGTATCCACTATTATTCTCTTATGTGAAATATTGTTATTGCATGATCATATTATAATCCAATTATCTCAAACCTAGATTATATGGTGTGTGGTTTATCACAGAAGATCTTATAATCGGTAAAGTTGAGATAGAAGTCATGCTCAAAGTTGAGACAACTTCGGACGAGTTGTCGGTCTAGACTGTAGCATAAATGGAAAATAGTTTGTCTTGACTATTTATTTATGCTAGTACATTTATGTGTTGAACGGATCACAATGAAATGTATTCTTATATTTTGACTAGTAAAGAATCAAGATCTCGGTGACTTAAGTGATCTTAACCTTAATTGAATTAATCGGTGTGAATACTTAATTGTCTATTGCTTTGATTTATCATGGGTGAGAGCTCTGTCTGAAGCTCAATATACTCGATATCTCGGGTGATAGCGATTATTATTTGGCATGCGATTAAATTGCAATAAGGATCTGTGTCCTTCTAATAACAGGCTGATAATATCCTCTCGAGGAACTTAATAAGTTTATCGTATTAAACCCTGCAGGTGGAATTAATTCCGATACGATAATAAGTTTAAGTGGTAGCACTCGAGATGTCGTTTATAATTAAATGACTGATTAATTAATTAATTGGCTGTTAGAGGAATTAATTAATTAATTAATGGATATTGAATATCTTAAACACAGAGATTAATTAAGTCAAATACTAGCCCCGACTCACCTAACGGATTTAGTGGTAATTTAGTATTAATTTTCTAGTGGAATAAATTAATACTTGTATCTCGATTTATATTCTTGGGCTGATTATGGAAATCGAGCATTGGGAGGCCAATACTTTATTCGAGCTATAGGCAGCCGCCTATTTCACTCATGCCTCTCGGGCTTAGGTTTGGTTATTACTTGATGGGCTTTTATTTATCTTTAAGTATAAATAACATGTGTGCTCATTATTCTCACTAACTTATCATTGAAGATCAACTCGAGAGTCGATTAATTCTCGTTTCGCAGGTATTCCTTGATTTCTTCTCGATAGGAGCATGCTTAGGGAAGGATTTTGTATGTACTCGTTAGACAACCGGAATGGATCGTGGGCACACGAACCGACCTTCAAAAGTCGGTTCCTACATTGTGGACTCGTAATCGATGTCGATTCAATCATATATGCTATTATGCTGCGAGGACTGATGGTATCGATCTATTTCTCAAGAATTTTCCAGAATTTATGAGTGGTACAGTTCTAAAGGGGCTACAAATTAAGCACATATTTTGAAGTGTATGATCTATGAGTGTATATTAGCATCATTGTGAATCTCAATTTCAATTGATTATAAGGTTTTAAATAATATAACTAAATTATACTCATCAAATATATTCGATCACTTCTCAACTTTCCATATAATATTGTCCAACTCCAAACAATTGCCAAAATTGCGTTTCTACCATGGAATATGTTGTGTATATTTTTTCATGCACTGTGCATCTTACGATTAAGGCTGTAAACAAGTCCAGTTGTTCGTGAGCCTAAAATCGAACATATGAATATTTAATCGAGTAGAGTTCAAGCAGATGAATATTTAATCAAGTAGAGTTCGAGCAAACCAATACTCGGCTCGACTGGGCTCGTTTACAACCCTACTTAAGATTATGACTTTGGGACATATTACATATATGTTAAGCTTGCTATAAATCAAGATTTTAATTAATTTTTATTTCTGTGGAATTTTGCCTTTTTGTTTCTTCAGCCATATGCAATTGAATGAGATGGACAAATTCTTTCAAATTTCGATATTTGCTCGGGTTTAGCGCCCTCCGCCCTCATTAGTGTTGGTTATTATATATATTTTTTAATTTTTAATTTAATTTATTTATTATTGTTATTTTTTAATCTTATACCAAAAAAAAAAATCAACTTTTAACATCTATCGTAGTCAGAAATTATCGATATAAAGGGGCGGTTTTTGGGGTGTGCAGGGTGAGCGACCGCACAGGACCCCGAAAAAACCGAGGGCCCCAAAACTGTATACGTCCATATATGTATATAATAAAGGGTAATGATATTTGGCCACATTGTGGCCGACCACACAAGCTATAAATAGTAATATAGGTTTTGAAAATGGAAATATACCCTAATTGGGAAGCATAAACCCTAAGGCGAAAATGTGATTATTTCCATTTTTACGGTCAACTTTCCTTTTCTTACGCGTGTGGTTGGCCACAGTGTGGCCGACTATCATTACCCTATAATAAAATAATAAATCATTCCGTAAGTTTATGAAATTGGCTTGATGGTTCAGTGGTAATTAGTGTATCTTGACGCGTTTGAGATGAGAGGGTTTGAAACTCCTCATCGCTCATTTGTTTTTTTAATCCCTCTTGAATTCGGCAAGTGGCCCAAGTGGGCCCAAATTCTTCTCATTCTTCTCTTCATGAATGTAATATTGTATTGTCCTATAAAAAGTACTAGTACTAACATAAAAACGAAAAATCAGGTCTAATAATAGGAATGAATCATACTAGTATTTTGTTTTTTCTTCAATAAAAAATTTCAGGAAGAGCTAAATCAATTGATTGCCTTAATTTATTTTTTTACATCTAGTATGTCAACAATAACTATAATTCACTAACATAATACTGTTTTTTATTTTTCATAAATAAATGACTATACTATAATTCACTAACATAATACTTTTTTTTTTTTTTTTTTTTTTTTTTTTTTTTTTTTATATAAAGGGCTGAATATAAAAAGGGCCCCAAAATAGTTGAACCCTTCAAACAAAAACATGAAGCTTTTTTCTTAATTCTTATATAATTTTCATGATAATTTTTTAAATAAATTTTGTAAAGAAATTTAATTATACTTTAATTTTAAAGTTATTGTCTTAATTTTTCATGTGTTTATCATGTAATATGACAACAAAAGAAAAATCAAATTTACTGGAATATTATATAATAATTTCATCATTCTATTTATAATTTTTAACTATCGATAAAGGCCCATTTTTTTAAACTTGCAGAGGGCCCCCATTTTCCTAGCCCCGCCCCCGTAAGTTATAACCCATATTTTGTGTAGCATAAAGTGACTATCTACTTTTCATATGTGATGGTTATAATGAATGTATTTTGCCGTATAATTGAGTACTAATCATATAAGATCAAGTGTCGATATAATTCTCAATTTTGATTACGCACATATGATGCTTCTTTTTTTTCCTCTTTTAACATTTTTCTTTTCATCTTCAGACAATTCTTCAGATAAGATTTAACATCTTCTAAGCTAGCTATAAGAACTTCTATAAAATGCAAACACTTATTATATTAATTGCTACTTATTAGTACTACATGATTTTCGCATTCATTAATGTAAAGTGGGTTTCTTGTAATTTCTAGAAGTAGTCAGATATATCTATGCATTATTATCTAATTTAATCTCTTGTAAATCTTGATATACTACTAAACTTATCTCTTGATCAGATACTGATCATAATTTATTTCAAAATAAATATACAAAGCTATACTCATTACTCATCTATGCATGCATGAACTTATGTATATAAATTAATCGAAGGCTAAACCCTCACACCACAACCAAATATTTGAAGATGCAACAAAACTACACCATGATTAGATATAATTTATTCATTCTCATTGTTTCATCGATCATTTTTTCTCCAAATAATAACAGCTTGTTTTTTTGTGAATAAATATGCTGTTTATGTGGTCAACAATCTCCCTCTTGATTCCCCACCATTGTCACTGCATTGTCATTCTAAGGATGATGATTTGGGAGATCATACATTAACTATAAATCAAGAATACAGATTTGCATTTTGCGAAAACCCTTTTACTACTTTGTTCATCTGCAGATTCCAATGGAACGGGAAAAATAAGACGTTCGACGTTTATAATGCGCGTTGGCGATGTGTTAATAATCGATGCACTCGTGGTGTTTGCTACTATGCTGTAAAGAGTGACGGTTTCTACTTTTCAACTACGTATCCACCCAAAAAATTAAACCTTTTATTCAACTGGTCATAAGTTTTACTAGTTTGAAACCAAATGTTTTTAGCATGATTAATTTCACAATGGTTTAGTTAATTAATATCATATGTTGTATTAAGAGTGTATATGAATGTATGATATTATCTATCAACTAATATATTAAATAATTGCCAATCTCTCAATTTATGCAAATTAAAGTGTTTACATATGAATCTTTATTCTTGATTCTGTCATGTGCAATGGAACTGGAAATATAAATCTGAAAGAATTTTGTGTCCCACTTACAAACACCCAAGTGTTTCTACAGGTGTAAATTAAATTCTGTGAGCGGTTAGATCAGGTGTAAATGATGTGAACTCTTCTACGAGCCAGCTGGCAAAAAATGGACGAAAATCGATTGTCCGGATACATTTTGAAAAATCCGAACATTGGCAACCAAATTGTTATTATGCTTACGATGAGACGCTATTGTAAAAAGTTTTCATTAACATTGGACATAAACTGAGATTTTTTTAATTAGTAATTGATATCCATATTCATTGATGAAAAGTATTTTGGTGTTGTAATTTACTGTAAAAATCAGATATCTATGCAGATTGTGATAATTTTAAAATAAAAATATACAAAGCTAGGCATGATATCATGCATGAGCTATTCTCAACCATACATGCATTTAGGTCTATATATACAGTATATAGTTATTCCTTGGCTAATACCCTCACCCTACCAACAAATATTTGAAGAAGCAACCAAATTTCACCATGAATAAATATAATTTTTTTATTCTCATCGTTTCATCATTTTTTCTCCAAACAATAACAGCAAATATGCTGTTTATGTTGTCAGCATTCTCCCTCCAAACTCCCCACCTCTTTTATTGCATTGTGCATCTAAAGATGATGATTTAGGAAATCATACTTTAACCACAATCAACAGTTTAGATTTGCATTCTGTGAAAATCGTTTTGCTACGTTGTTTTTCTGCAGATTCCGATGGAACGGGAAAAATAAGGCGTTCGATGTTTATAAAGCAACGTGGGAATATAACCGATGCACGTATGATGTATGCTATTATGCTGTAAAGAGTGACGGATTCTACTTTTCAAATACGTATCCACCCACAAATTTAACCTTTTTAACCAATTGGTTTTAAGTTTTACCGTGTTGAAAGCACATGTTTAAGCTGGAACTTCTCGATATATATGGTTTAGTTAAAAATTATCATGTGTTGTGTTGTATTAAATCTATGAACGTCTATTAAATAATTGACAATCTTAATTTATGCAGAAGTGTTAATATATGAAACTTAATTAATGGAACCGGAGACACAAATCTTTCTACGTTTGCGTCATCCAACGACCAATGTAATGACTGTGTATGTTACTATAGGGTTAATTTCAAACTATATCGATCGCCACTCATTTTGACATATTTCATTATTTTCTAAAATTTTGAACACGACATTCCACCGTTTGTAGCAATTTCCACACCTTCAATTTTTTTTCTTTCTAGTAAAATTCATCCCTGAAACGACGTCGTTCGAATGTTGAAGCAACATGATCAACACCTCCTTATTCACAAGACGGCCAACATGAACACCCTCCCGCTCCAAGTCCGTAATTTCATCAGTGCTCTCAATCAATTCCACTTGTATCATAATGTGATTTAAAATGTATCAAATGCAAAGTTAGTCACTAAGAAGTAAAATTAACTGAACTACTAAAGCTATGATTGATTAATGGACTAAATACTCAGTTGTGATGCGTATATTAATAAAATCCTCCATGGGAACTAGTTAGGAACCGATTTGAGCCAATTCTTTGTAGAATACAATTCTTTTTGTTTTCTTTTAAAGTAAAGTAGATTTAGTAATGTAATTTATAGTATAATATGTAATCTGATATCCGTGCATTATTGTCTAATTTAATCTCTTGTAATCTCTATTGTAAAATGTTTTATCTCTTCAGATTGTTATAATCTGAAAATAAATGCACTATATACTACATCCATCCATGCATGCATGTTAGTCCTATATATATATAACTAGTCCAAGGCTAATTTATCTCACTCTACCAACAAACCAAAATTACACCATGGCGATTAAATATAATCTACTTTTTCTCGTTGCTTTATTGTTTTTTCTCCAAACAGCAACAGGCTGTTTTTTTGTTCATAAATTTGCTGTGTATGTTGTGAGCAACCTCCCACCGAATTCCCCACCTCTGACACTGCATTGCCAATCTAAAGATGATGATTTGGGAAATCATACATTGACCACAAATCAAGAATACAGATTTGCTTTTTGCGAAAACCCTTTTGCTACTTTGTTCGCCTGCAGATTTCAATGGAACGGGAAAGATAAGGGGCTCCAGGTTTATAATGCAGCATGGAGAGATAATCGATGCACTTACGGTGTTTGCTATTACGCCGCTAAGAGCGATGGTTTCTACTTCTCTCAAATACGTATCCACCCAAAAATATAACCTTTTTAACTAGTTGGTGATAACTTATACCATCCGGATTTATGTAAGAGCAATTAAATGTTTAGTTTTACCAAAAATTCTCAATAAATGGTTTTTGCGGTTCATATCATATGTTAGGTTATATTAAGAGAGTATAAATGTATGATCATCACATTTTAAATGTAATTTTCAATACAATAAAACCTCTATAATTTAGTACTCTATAAATTAATAAACTCTCTAATAATTTCTTTGGTCCCGACTCGGCCCCGTATAAAAAATCATCAATTTCGATAAGATAATAATATAATATTTTTTTAGAGATTATCTTTATAAGTATATAGGTCCCATCAATACTGTATATTAATAATTCTTGATGATAATTTGTTAAATATAAATCTAATGTTATTTGTTTTTTTTGTTGAAATTTAAATTTAAGTGAATTTTATCTCTATCTTTTCTAATTACATCCAAAATAATGAGTGTCTAGTTCTCCATTGAAATTTATAAATAATTGGATTACATCTCTAACTTTTCTAATTGTATATATATGAAAATTTCGATGTCGAGTTCTTCAACTGAAATAAAAAGTTAAGCATGACCGCCGCATTCAATGCTTTTGTTCGCATAAAAAATTGATGATGTATGATTATATTCGATTAAAAATACATAAGTTTATTTATTTTAAATATATTTGAAGAATTATGTACAATTTATTTCTATTCATGATCTTCATATAAAAATATAGTTGTTAAAATTAATAATCACTCTTTTAATTAATAAATTATTAATTTATCGATATATTAATATCTCTCTAAATTAATAAAATTTCATGGTCCCAAGGTTATTAACTTATAGAGGTTTTACTATAAGAATATCCCCAATAATAGCACTTTTCATATTGCAAAGATAAAAAATAGCACCTCATATAGTTTTTTAAAAATTTAGCACCTTTTGACTTATTTGCCCATCATCTCACTTTTCACTAAATTTTAATCTATCTTCCCTCTTTTCTCACCTTAATGTTCTACCACATTTTACTTTTGTTACTGAACGAAAAAAAAAACGTTTCACCACCACTTTTTCACCATCGCAGCGGCCGTGCCACCACCGCCGCCGTCGTGCCGCCGGCGGTCACAATTTTTTTTTTGTGACTGAGAAAAAAAATAATATTTCACCACGACTTTTCTGCCGTTGCCGCCGCCGTGCCACCACCGCCGGCGGTCGCAAAAAAAATTTTGTGACTGAAAAAAAAAAAAAAGTTCCACCACTATTTTTCCACCGTTGCCGCCGCTACCTTCGTCGGCGGTCACAAAAAAAAATTTGTAACTGAACAAAAAAAAAAAGTTCCACCACCATTTTTCCGCCGTTGCCAACGCCGCCACTGTCGCCGGCGGTCAAAAAAAAAACGTTTCACCACCACTTTTCTGCCATCACCGCCGCCGGCGGCCACAATTTTTTTTTGTGACTGAACAAAAAAAAAAGTTCCACTACCATTTTTCTGCCGTCGCCACTGTTGCCGGCGGTCACAAAAAAAAAATTTCTTACTGAACGAAAAAAAATTTGTGACTAAACAAATTTTATTCAGTCACAGAAATTTTTTGTTCAGTCACAGAATTTTTTTTTTCAGTCACAATTTTTTTTTTTTCAGTCACAGAATTTTTTTTTATCTGTCACAATTTTTTTTTGTTACTGACCAAAAAAAAAAAAACGTTTCACCACCATTTTTCAGCCATCGCCGCCGCCGCTACCTTCGTCGGCGGTCACAAAAAAAATTTGTGACAGAACAAAAAAAATTCTGTGACTGATTAAAATTTGTTTAGTCACAATTTTTTTTTGTTCAGTAACAATTTTTTTTTTGTGGCCGCCGGCGACAATGGCAACTGCGGAAAAATGGTAGTGGAACTTTTTTTTTGTTCAGTCACAGAATTTTTTTTGTGACCGCCGGCGGCACGACGGCAGCGGTGGTGGCACGACGACAGCGACGGTGGAAAAGTGGTGGTGAAACTTTTTTTTTTTGGGCAGTCACAAAATTTTTTGTGACCGCCGGCGATAGTGGCGGCGGCGACGACGGCGGAAAAGTGGTGGTGAAACTTTTTTTTTGTTCGGTCACATAAATTTTTTTGTGACCGCCGGCGGCGACGGCGGAAAAGTGGTGGTGAATTTTTTTTTGTTCAGTCACAGAAATGTTTTTGTAACCACCGGCAGCACGATGGCAGCGGTGGTGGTGGCACGGCGGCGCCGACGGTGGAAAAGTGGTGGTGAAACTTTTTTTTTGTTCAGTCACAGAATTTTTTTTGTGACCGCCGACAACATTGGCGGCGGCACGACGACGGCGGTTGTGGCACGGCGGCGGCGACAGCGTAAAAGTGGTGGTGAAACTTTTTTTTTTGTTCAGTCACAATATGTAATTTTTGTTTCTTACACCACCATTCACAACAAAATATATGTTACGAGTCTTACATGGAATTTTGTTAAAGAATCAAGGGTATAAAAGTCAAAAGGTGCTAAAATTTTAAAGAACTATATGAAGTGCTATATTTTATCTTTGTAATATGAAAAGTGCTACTTTCACTATTCTCTCTTTTACTATTATGTATCTTTATTCTTCATTTGTCATATGCAATGGAACCGAAAAGATAAGCCTTTCGATGTTTTTATTTTGGCACTACTTTTGGTGAAATGCACAAAAAATGATTAATTAACTTTTACTCCCTCCATCCCGGGTTAGTATAGTTAGTTTCCTTTTTTAGACGTCCCTTAGTATGGTGTTTCCTTTATAGTACATTTCTTTTGACTTTTTACCCTTAAAAGTTTAATATATTTACTCCTATAAAGTTTATGCATCCACTAAAAAAATTAACAACACTTCCTAAATGGGTCCCTTCCTCCATTTAAAATATCACAACTATTTATTTACTTTTCCTTAAAACCTGTGCACAGCCCCGCACCATACTAAGTGGGGACGAAGAGAGTAATATATTGTTTGCCTGCAATCATCGTTACTGTAGTGTTGCATATGTACCACAAATCAGATTACAACACGACATTTTGATGAGCAAATATTTATTGAGGTGTAGGTTCAACGCAATATCTTGAATGTGTCGTATAAGTAAGATATTTTAAAGAGTATATTAAGATAAATGTCATAGTTGTGTCACAAAACTGTGACATAATATTTAGATGATGCACAATTTATGCTAATACACGACACTGAATGCAATGTTATAGTCTATATGTCTAGTACAATGATGACATTTTACTAATGTGTCGCAAATTAATTGTTGTAATACAATGACATAAAAAAAGGTGTTGTATGGTGCTAGAAAACGCACATGTTATTTAACTGTCGTACAATTCACGCAGTTATACGATGCTGAAAGCAATACATTTTTATTTGTGCAGGATCAATCGTGCTCTCTTATCAGAATCTTGGATGACTGAATGGGGAAATTATAATCTTCTTGGTCTGCCCAAGTCTTCATCTGACCACTGCCTGATTTTCTTGAATCCATCTATCCGGAATTGGGGTGCAAAGCCTTTTAAGTTTTTCAACACTTGGCTTCGAAATAGTGATCTCACTAAATTTGTTAAATAAAAATGGGACGGATATCAGATTATTGGCTAGGGCAGTTTTGTCTTTAAAGAAAAGCTGAGGTTGTTAAAAGCTGATGTCAAAGCATGGAGTAAGCACATGTACGGTAATTTTGATTCCAGAATTGATGAAGAAAATTATATTATTGAGAGTCTGGATATGCTGCAAGAAATAAGAGATCTTTCATGGAGAAGTAACAAAATTGAGGGAGTCGAAAGCTCTAATTTGGAACCTTAAGAAGACTAAAGACAACTACATGTTCCAGAAATCTAGAGTCCAATGGATCCATGAAGAAGATGTCAATTCAGTTTTTTTTTTCACAATTGCGTGAATGGTAGGAATCGACTCAACCGTATTGAGGGTCTGTATCGATGGTTCTTGGTCTGATGACATTTCCAAGGTTAAGACAAAAATTTACTCTTATTTTAAGAGGCATTTCTCAAAGTCTACCGGGGCAAGATTCTCGCTAAGTAAACTGGTTTTGAAGAAGGTTAATGAAGAAGATAACATCTTTCTTACTGCCCCTTTCTCTTTGGAGAAGGTTAAACAAGCAGTTTGGGAATGCGGAGGTAATAAGAGTCCGGGATCGGATGGATTTACTTCAAATTCATCAAGAAAATGTGGAAGACCCTAGAATATGATATAATGATTTTTATGGGTGAATTTCATCAAAATGGAAGAATTGTGAGAGGTGGAAACACGAATTTTGTCACTCTTATTCCGAAAAAAGGATGCTCTCAACTTGTCACAGATTATAGACCAATATCTTTAATTGGTTGTATGTATAAGATTCTCTCTAAAGTTCTAGCAAGGCATCTGGCGAAAGTTGTGGGCAAGGTAATTTCAGACAATCAAAGTGCTTTCGTTAGCAATAAGTAAATTTTGGATAGTATTTTGGTGCTGATCAATGAATCGGTGGATTACTTGAAAAGAGATGGCAAACAAGGGATAGTTTTAAAAGTTGACTTTGAGAAGGCCTATGATTCTGTCCTTTGGGAATATATAGATGAAATGCTCGAGGGCATGAATTTCTGCAGCATGTGGAGACGATGGATTTTTGAATGCATCTTTTCAGCAACTATGTCAGTCTTGGTCGATGGGAGCCCGTCGGGTGAGTTTTCTTTGAAGAAAGGAATTAGGCAAAGGGATCCATTATCTCGTTTTCTTTTTCTTATTGTTGCTGAAGGTTTGAGCTCTTTGATGCATAAAGCCGTTGGGATAAATGTTTTTGAGGGGTTCGAGTTTAGTATGGATAAAGTTAAAGTAAGTCATCTCCAATTTGCGGATGATACCATTATTCTTGGAAAAGCCTTTGTGTCCAATGCCAAAACTATTAAAGGTATTCTTCGCCTGTTTGAATTTTTTTCTGGGCTGAAAATTAATTTTACCAAGAGCTCCATCCATGGAGTAAATGTGGATAATCAGGTCCTTGCGGCTTTGGCCAATATTCTGGATTGCAAGACTAGTGTCTTCCACATGTGCTACTTGGGTCTTCCTATTGGGGCAAATTATAGTAAAAAAGAGGTCTGGAAGTCGTTTTTTGAAAATTTTCAAAAGAAGTTTTCGGGGTGGGAGAAGAGGAATTTATCCTTCGGAGGTCGGATAACTCTTTTGAACTCAGTACTTTCTGTGCTACCACTCTACTACATGTTCTTTTTCAAAGCTCCTGTTTGTGTGATAAATCAAATCATGCAAAGAAATTTTTTATAGGGAGGAAAAAACAATTGCAACAAAATTCCATGGGTTAAATGGAAACGTGGTGTGTCAAAGTAAAAATTTGGGGGGACTTGGGGTGAAAGATGTCAGGTATTTTAATTTGGTTCTTTTGTTTAAATGGGTGTGGAGATGGTCGAGAGAGAAAGACTCTCTTTGGGTGAGAGTTCTTAAGTTTAAGTATGGCTCTTTTTCTAATATGTACTCGGGTAGATTAGATAAAAAGAAAACATCACTTTGGTGGCGTGATTGGACTGAGTTAGTTCAAGGGATTGAGGGTGATATTTATTGCAGTAATTTAATCTTGGGTTAATTGCCTGTAAATTACGCAACTTTTTCCAAATTCCAGTTTAGCAACCATAAGGTCGATTTTGACGAATTAATTCTTGAACTCTCGATTTGATTCAATGTGCTACCGAAATAACCCTCCGACAACGTTAAATTGGGGATTTTTCCACCATGGCAAAATTGACTAGGTTGACGCTTACGTGGCATCCACGTGGCCAAATAAAGTAAAAATAAAAAATAAAAAATACATTAAAAAATCCACATCATCATCATCTTTCCAAATAAAGGCTGTTGAGGCACTCCAATCTACAACCGAAGCCGCGACCACCAACTCTGCCGCCAACACAATCTCTCTCTAACCTCTCCAAGGAATCGACGCACGTCTCGGAGTCATTTGGGGCGGAGATGGACAGTGGTGGAGAATACCTAGCGGCGGCGAGCTGAGGTGACGCGTGGACGGCGGTGCTGGGCTGAGATGAACGGCGGTGCTGGACTGAGGCGGAGGGCCGTGACGTGAGGCAGCGCGGCTGTGGCTGGTCGGTTTCTGCTGTTTGGGAGTTTGGGGACCGGAATCCGAATTCCCGAGGCTTTAGACCTCGGGATTTATGGTGGTGGTGAACTCCTCAATAGCAGTGGAGTCGGGGGCAGATTGCAGATCGCGGCGGCGCACGACGGGAGGCCCAGATCTGCCGCGGTTGCGGGTTGTTCAAGCAGCATCAGCGGCTGCTCCTTCTTCCTTGTCTCTCCGGCTTCGTACGAAGCAGCAACAGCCAGATCCCGGAGCAGAGGCACTGTCGCCGGATCTGCAGATTCCAGGTAGCGGCGTGCGGTGGCGTGCAGGTGCTGGTGTTGGGCGGGCGCTGTTTTGGCGTGCGGTGGTGTCTTGCGGTCGCGATTCCGACGACTCGCGTAGGAGATGGTTGTGCACGGTGGCGCTGTGCATCACTGGCGTGCGGCGGGGCTTCTCCGGCGATCGTTGGGTGACGGGAAGCCGGCAGTGGCGACGCGGAATTAAAAAAAAAATGAAAAATTCTGAATCAAATTTATTTTTATTTTTAATTAAACTTATTTTATTTTTATTTTTAAAGAAGGCAAAAACGACGTCGTTTCATTTAAACTGCCGGCGTGTCCACGCTGGCTTTTCCGGCCTTCATATCATCATCGACGTTGCCGAAAACCTATTTCGGTAGCACATTGAATCAAATCGAACGTTCATGAATTAATTCGCCAAAATCGACGACCTTACGGTTGCTAAACCGGAATTTTGGAAAAATTGCATAATTTACAGGCAATTAACCATTTAATCTTTGTGTTGGGAAACGGTAATCGTGCTAGGTTTTGGGTGGATCCTTGGTTGAACGAGGGTGTGTGTCTTAAAATCAATTTCCTTCTCTTTATTCCATTTCTTCTCAAAAAAACTTGGCGAATTAGAGATATAGGGACTATTTCTGGTGATGTTTGGTCATGGTCGTTTAGGTGGAGGCGTATGTTAAATGCTAATGATTTGCAAGAGCTTTTGGATTTTTGGACTTGTGTTTGCAGGTTTAAGGTCATAACTCATGTTTTTTGATAAACATTTATTCGGATGGGCTTTTTCTCAACTCGCTCAATGTACGTTTCTTTTATTGTTGATACCTCAAATGCTACTTCCGGTGTTATTTCAGCCCCTATTCTTTCTTCGCTATGGTGGAAGTCAATTCCACTTAAAGTCTCGTCCTTTTGCTGGAAACTCCTCCAAGATCGAATCCTTACCAAAGAAAATTTGTTCAAAAGGAACATCTCGATTGATGATAGCTCTTACTGTTGGGAAAATTAATAAACATTTTGATCTATCTCAAAACCCAACTGACCCCAACCGAGTAGATCAATCCATCAGTCTGAACTTAGATAAAGCTCACTGTTTGAGCGTAGGGATTTTCATCTTTACAAGTTTCAAGCATAAAAAGTCAGTCGGAGTTAAGAGACAAGGTGGTTAGTCGAACTAATGAATCTCAGTTGATATCCATAGTTGATCCATACAACTCAAGCATGTCGAGAAGGTATGATGAAGTCAAACGTCGCAAAGTCAAGAAGAGAAGAGCTTGAAGACGGAGAAAGAAGATAAGTTGAAGTTTGAAATTCAATTCTACTCAGAAGCTCAAGTCAGTCACAAGAGTTGATGGAGTGCCATACTTTTTGGCAAAGGTCAAACGGTTCTTTCCAACGGCTAGTTTATCTCACTCTCTATCAATAGAGGTCTCCCCATTGCAAAAAGAAGAGAGAGAGCAGACAAAAGAGCAGTCGCGCAAAGAAGCAGATAGCAAATTAGAAGCAGATTCTCTATCAAGCAAGTACCGCCGAGCTGAAGAACTAGTAGTAGTAGAGTGTCAAATCCTCCTCATGTTCTTCCCATCTAGCCTCTCAAAAAGTCCATTCTTTGATCGAGTCTAGATTTGTAATAGGTTCTTGCATAGATTCTATGCAGACTCTTTCTTGCAGATTGAGTCCCTAAGCCTTAGGAAGAAGTCTCCACTGTCCACAGTGTAGAAGGCTTCACAGTTGGAAAACCCCAAACCCTCAAACCCCAGGTCTTTCTTTGAACTCGTAATCAAAGAATCTATGTCCCTTAGAACCTGCAATCTAAGACCTAGGCTTTGCCCTTGCCCGTAAAAGAGTTGTAGGCTGTACACTTGCCCCGAAAAAGTGTTGTAAGGTTTGGTTCAAATCCGTAATCGAATTGGTTAGTTTGTTTGGTACCCGTAAACCAAACAGAACGTTTGATATAAGCACGCGTAAGCTTATCTAGTAGATTACTTCCTCGAAAAGGAAGTTGTGGACGTAGGAGGTTGATCTTCGAACCACGCTAAAATACTTTGTCGTTTATTTTCAGTATTTTACATTCAGTTATCTAACCAACTAACCCTTGCACGAAAACAAACTTTCATTCTGCACTAAAACGGTTTAGGGAACTTGACCTTCCCTCAAAAGGTTTTCAGTTTTGTAACGAGTCAAAAACCCACCAACTTCCGCAAAGTTAGAAACTCTGGTTAAACCTCAGTTAGCTTTGATCGTGACTGAGTGAAGCGCTCCAGCTGTCCTTTACAGTTGTCGAGCTAGCGAACTGAGTTCGCCAAGAGTTAAAATTGATTTTGTTAAAAAATTCTTATTGGTGTATCCCCATACACCAGTTACTCGTTACCGAGACCATCACTTAATCATGCATTTTATGCTCAGAAAATCTTGAATCTACCCACACTTGATGTTTGAGTGTCATTTTGCAACTCAGTTTGGTATTTGGTGAGCACGTGGCTAAATTGTGGTGAAATTTCTTCAACGAATCCGTGTAACCATTTTGGCGAATTCATTGTGAAAGGCAAAGGAAAGGAAGAAAAAAAGGTTCTAAATCTAATTTGGCAAGGTACGGTGTGGGGGATTTGGAAGGCGAGAAATGATGTTATTTTCAACGGTTGTAATTCGAATATAACCAAGGTCGTGGAGAGTGTTAGAATCAATTATTGGAAGTGGCTTCGGGCCCATTCTCATTGTTCTTTTTACTGCTCCTTGACGGATTGGCGTTGTCATATGAGAGATTGTATTCCATCTAAGTTGTAAATTTGTTCCTTGTATGGGTTGAGTATCCCTTGTACTCAATATTTTATATAGTATATGTTTATCTTGACCTTTAAAAAAATAAATAAAAACCTATTAAAGCTAACTTTAGTAGATTTACTGCAGAATCGTGATGCACATTAAATATGGATAAATAAAAGTCCTCCCTTTGAATTATAGTTAGGAACGGATCCGAGAGGCATTGTGTGATTACGGTTGTTAAGAAGCATTCTTTTGTTTTACTTTTAATAAAGTAGATCTAATAATGCAAAGTATAAAGTAGAATATGTAGTAATCTGATATCCATGCATTAATATCTAATCTAATCTCTTGTAATTCCTATTGTAATATGTAGTTAAATGAAAAGTTTTATCTCTGGAAATAAATATACAAAGCTGTACCCATCCATGCATGCATTTTAGTTGGTCTATATATAATAATTAGTCCAAGGCTAATAATACCTCACACACACTAGCAATCAATATTATATTTGAAGGAACAGCTAGCCAAAATGATTAAGTATAATCTACTTTTTCTGGTTGCTTCATTGCTTTTTGTCCAAACTGCAACGGGCTGTTTTTTGGTCCGTAAAAAAATAGTTTATATCGTGAGCAACCTCCCACCAAATTCCCCACCTCTCACACTGCATTGTCAATCTAAGGATGATGATTTGGGAAATCATACATTAACCACAAATCAAAAATACAGCTTTGATTTTTGTGTAAACCCTTTTGCTACTTTGTTCGCGTGCAGATTCCAATGGAACGGGAAAGATCAGGGGCTCCAGGTTTACAATGCAGCGTGGAAAGATAACCGATGCTTGTATGATGTTTGCTATTATTCCGTTAGGAGTGATGGTTTCTACTTGTCAATTTCGTTCCCACCGGGCAAAGATTTTACCTTTTTAAGCGGTTGGTGATCATACCAGCTTCCGATATATGTAAGAGCATATGTATTTTTATTATTTAGCAGAAAAATTCTCAATATATGGTTTTTGTGGTTGATATCATATGTAATATTAAGAGAATGAATGTATGACCATCTTTTAAATACAAAATTTATGACAGAAAAATGAAATAGTTTCGCATTAAAATGACGTTGGCATAAACAACCTCTCATGTCGACTCGGGCATTTCATCATGACATATGTTGTGCTCATCTCCGCCTATATCATTATGTACAATTTATTTTCAAATCTATTTTACAACAATTTAATTTTCGGTTCAGCACCTAGAAGAAATCCATGTTGATTAATTTTTCGGTGTGCAGCAAAAAATGAATCATCTGCATGATACAGATTTTTATACATTAATTGTGACAAAATATAAATATTTGGTATAAAATGTGATTATTAAGTTATTTCCTTTTCTCTTAGCCATACTTTTCGGCAGTAGCATAGGATTTCCATTTCTTTTCCTTCCGGTAATGTTTATCTCAGTTTCTAAATAGAAATCTTTTATTCTAGGCATCAGATAAATAAAATTCTCTTTAGGCTTATTCTTGCATGATTGTGAGAGTTCGCAGGAGTTTCGCGTTCTCTTTAACGTGAAAATTAATACATCTAGTATTAAAATGATACTTTCTCAATGTGTAAAATGCAAAGTTTAGACATTAAGCAAAGTTTATTTTTGCAAAGAAAGAAAAATTTGATTCCTAAATACTACCTCCGATACCCAAATAACTTCATATCTTTCTTTTTTGGGACAGTCCCCAAATAACTTCCTACCTATTTTTATCACACCACACAATAAAATATTCTCCCTTAATTCCTGTGTCACTTCCTCCTATGAACTTATTTTTGGACCGAAAGTAGTATAAAAATTACTCCCTCCGTTCACGAAATGATGCCTCATTTGGTGTCCGACACGGAGATTAAGAAAGCTGATAAAGTTATTTTGAGTGGGGTAAAAGTTAGAAAGTAGGGATAGTGAGATAATGACAAAAAAATAGTGGTAATGACAAAAAATATGTTGTATTGACAAAAAATAGGTGGTATTGACCAAAAAATAGGGATAAAGTTGTTGGGATGACAAAAAACTAGAAATAAAGTTGATGTGAGGTGTTGGAAATGGTTTAGTATTAACCATTAATTTGAGAATAAATATTGTTAATTAAATATTTTTTATTTAATTGAAATATTTATTGGATGTTAACTTGCATCATGAGTAGATGAACGTGGTATATTTAATATTTCTAAATCGATTTCCGGTGAGTGAGATATTGCATGCTAAAGGTTGGATGTTGAAGTAGTAACTAACATGTTATTAATTATAATAAATGTTAATTGTTTCACATCGGTTATATGTGGATAATTTGACTAGCATTTAAGGATATGTCTGTATGAGCTTAATAACTTGTTGGGTTGGTGTGTATGGGTGCCCTCGTGCGCGCACATACTCCCGCGCGAGCCGCCGCCGCCGTCCATTATGGTAGAATTGATGGCGACGAGTCTCTTCACTTGATCGAGAGCTGCTATATAAGGAGGCATCTCTCATTTGAAAATTCACTCATTATTAGTGTGGAAGAATGGCTAATCCTATATCTATGGAAATTAGTGATTAGTGAAGGAATGGTGATTCGTGATTAAAAAAATCATACCAACTGTGTAATTAAAAATGGACGCAGTAATAATCATTTCATTCTCGGTTCATCAGTGCATACCAGTCATACCCTAATTGACTACTCGCAAACGGATTCTAACATGTCAAAAAACGATTTAATGACACATTATATGTTGCATCGTCTTTATAACGGTATGTAAAATGTAAAAACAGTTTTGGGCCGTGATACTGGAGCCCACAGTCTAAATGCAATCTTTGTATTGGGCCGGCCTGGCCTAATTTCTATCGTAGCGCAGCCCGGCCTAAAATGTGCTACATTTACCTTGATTAAATTCTTTTTTTCTCCCGAAATAATAATTTCCATCGATCCACACACAAGTTTACCTGTTATACAGACAGCGACGGTAACTACTTCAATGACGGCTCGGCGAATTCTCTCACTTATCGTCAACCATGCAAAATATTCTCCAGCTGCACTCTCTCTGTTGATTGTGTGTGTGGATCATAGCTTTTGGGATTGAAGGGGATCGCGATTTAAAATTGTGATTATATTTGGGTGAAAATCATGCACAATTTATTGCAGAGACTATTAATTTGAGTTCCGATGCTTGACATTGACCTAATCTGTTGATACGTGAATTTTATTCAAAACACTCTCCTAATATTTATTGGTCTTCATACTTTCCCCTAGTAAAGCTGAGGTTTTCAATTTTATGGAAATTTAGTGGTACTAGTTTTTATGTATGTGGTACTTCCTTTTTATGTAATGCTATCACATACTAAAGCAAAATTGGAACGAAGTAGAGTTTTAAGCGTATGACAATTTGCTCTAGGCAAAGGAATAAAGTGTTACTATTGTTTATGACTAAAATGAAATTAACTACATATATTTCTTCCATCACTTTTTTCTGCTTCACTTGTATGGGTCATTTGTGCAATTGTTTTTTTTGTATGATTTACATTTGGTTCTGCGGTTCAAGCAAGAAACAGGCATTACAATATTTAGGCCATTGAGCTGAACTCATCCGTAAATTTATGTCATTTTGTATTCTCCTTCTATGGTAATCATTTGTGATTTCTTGTTAATCAATATATATGTATAAAACAGCTCAATCCTAATGGTTGCTGCAATTGATATAACTGGTTATGTGTTATGTACAACTTATACAGACACGAAATGTGATTGGGTCCTGCTTTTTTTAATATTGTTATGAACCTATGATTGAGACTTAACATTTTGTTTTTAATATCTTTGGTCATGGGAGGCTTCGTTAGGGAAAATAATCAAGGAATAACCTTACCGTGGCAATAATGGTGAAATGTGGAAGAAGAAGAGAACATGGAAAAGAAAAGTGTCATGAAACTCGAAATTCTGAATCATACTGTGGACGAATGTGTGGGATGTCTTTTCTCGAATATAATCACTCATCTCCTGCAGAAGTCTCTACAAAGTTTCATTATCTCGCAACTACCAACAGTATACTAAAGGATTTCAGTCTCTGGCACACGCCAGAGAAATCCAACCGCAAATGAAACTTGCAGCTTGGAAAGTGACTACCTCTCCAATCCAACATATTATGAGCGCCAATTGATTAACATCTTGAAGATTTCCGAGACATGGTGTTCACGTGCAAATTTTGCAATAAATACAATATGATTTGTGCCCCGTTTGTTGGGATAAACCATCACACGCGCAACGTGATGTTCGGCATGGCCATGTTGTCCGACGAAACAACCGACACATTCAAGTGGCTGTTTGAAACATTTTTACAGTCCATGTATGGGAAGCAGCCTAAGGTTATTTTCACAGATCAATGTAGGGCCATGATGAATGCCATCGATGTTATCTTTCCGAACTCCAAATACCGTTTGTGTCAATGGCATATTATGAAGAATTGAGCATCAAACTTTGGCAAATTTGCACGGGGATAGTGTAATACCCCGGATAATTATTCCGTCGTCAAAATAAAAATTTAATTATTCATTAAGGCTTTGCACGCCTAAGTTAAGGATTTTCGATTCTAAGACTGACGGTGAAATCTGTTTATGAAAATAAATTCCATAAGTCGGTCGAACGACTACTGTATTAGGGTTTTCGCGTCCGATAGAATTTTCGTCCGAAAACTCAGATCGAAAAACCGTCAGAATTTACATTCACTTTTTCTTCGATACGAGTTCACCGGAGAAAGTCAGTTTTTATAATTTTTCCGGGCGAATCTTGGACTGTCTTATCCCGACTTTTTATCGGATTTTGAAAAACGAATTAGGTTTTCCGAGTATGTGATTTATTTCTAATCTAACGGTCGAATTAGATTTCGTCGAATACGTAACCACCTAAGAAATTATTTCTCGACTTTTATAACGTCGTTCTAGACCCGTAAACGAGATATTTCCGGCAATTAAAACACACCCAAACCGCCACCTACACCATGAGTCATCCTTTTGTTAGATATTTCACACTTTATCAAATAGTAAAAGCCTTAGTCATCCTCTCTCCCTCTCTCCCTTCTTACCGTCCCCCCCTCCCCCCTCTCTATTCTCTCTCATTTCTCTCTCTCAATCCTCCATTAAAGAATCATCTTCAAGCTTTTCTCAAGCTCACAAGTCTCTCATCTACCGATCGATTTTATTTCCGAGTTCATATTCGACAAGGTAGGAACTTCTTCTACGTTATGAACCGAACAAAAATTATTTTCCATCAACTTCATTTTTTTCGAAACATTGGAGGTGAAGAAGCATGATGTTCTATGTTTAATACATGTTATAGTATGCTTAGAATTAGGTTTTATGGATTAAAATCATGAAGAAATCATCCCTCCTAACCTAATGATATTACCGAAATTTTTATAAGAATTGGGGGTTTGATGTAGTTTGATTTTTTTGAGGATTGGTTGATGGATTCTTATTCTATATGATGATAGATGAATTGTAATGCCTCGTAAATTCCTTACGTTCCTAATATTTAAAGTTAACCAAATAAATGGTTTTGCACGCCTAAGTTTATAATTTTTGATTTTAAGGCTAACGGTCGAATCCGTTATTGAAAATAAATTACAGAAGTCAGCTAGACGACTACTGTATAAAGGGTTAGCGCGTACGAAAAGTTCTTAGTTTGTAAACTAAGAACGGAAAACCGTTTAATTTTTTTTACGTTTACAAAATCGCGATACGAATACGCCGAGAAAGTTTATTTTTATGTTTTTCCGGACGAAACTCGGACTATGTCGTCCCGAGTTTTTGTCAAAATAAATTTTGTAAATTTATTTTATAATTAAGTTCATACGTTAGAATTTTTTTTAAGTCAAATCGAATCGCGACGATTTTTGTACCTAACAACATTTTTCGTCGTTCGTTTTCCCGTAACGTCGGATCGCGCCGGAAAAACCCGTAACCCTCTTAATCTCCTCCATGCAGCCGCCACCTCACCATACCTAGGTGTTAACTTGCATGTTGACCTTAATTAGCCTAATGACACCTAAAACAACCTTTACACCATTTCAAACCATTCATCATTTCAACAACTTGAACAAGACAAATTCCATCTCTCTCTCTCACACTCTCTCGGCAATACTCTCTCTCTCTCCCTCAAACTTCATCTTCTCCACATCTATCCACCATTGAAGAACACCTCCAAGAACAAGAAGAGTTCATACAAGTCTCAATCCAACCATTCAAACACCATACATCCTTTGTTAATTCTCTAGGTAATGATCTTCTCCACAATCCTATCCATTTAGTTTTCTTTTCTTTTCTTTTCCATCTTGATCGAAATGTTAGAGGTTTGATTTAAATGTTTTGATCTTAGAATGATGAAATTAGATATGTTAGATATGATAATTATGGATTAAAAATGATCAAAACCAAGAATCCTAAAACCTATGTGAATGCAGAATTTTTTGGGAAAATAGTAGGATTTTTGTTTTTCTTCTTTTGATCATGGATTCATGCTTAGTAGATGATTAATTAGTGTTTAGAATGAAAAAGAATTGAAAGCCCTATGTTTTTATGAAAGTTAATTAGGGTTTGAATTAAGAATTTAGGGGTTTTTGCATGTTAGTTGATTTTGGAATTGCAATTGGCTAATTGATGATATAATAGGTTGATTAGTAAATAAATTTTGTTAATTTGAGAAGAAAATCACCCCATTAACATATGTTTAAAACCAGAAATTTTTAGAGTAATTAGGGGTTTATACATGTTTGATATAAGTGATCATTTGTTAGTTGTTTTATGTTGCAAATCATGTTAGTTGATAATAGAAATTAAATGAGAATTTTCTAAAAATATTTAGTGAAACATAAGAGGCAAAGATCACCATATAAACTGAGTTATGATGATGTTAAGATGTGTTTGCATGCATGAAAATGATTCACGTTAGACGTAGTTTAACGTCGTAAAATTTGAACAAAAACCGACAACTTTTAAAAATCGCGTAAGAGACGAATATCTAGTTGTAACTAATAATCGAGAAGTCGGATGAAAATTCTAAGTTGATATTATTGTTTATAATGAAATTTAGAACATCTTTCTAGTTGAAGTCATAAGCGTTCGAGTTGAAATAATATGGATTATAGTTATAGTCGAGAACTAGAAGACGTTTGGAATTTCTTTGTTGGTTTAGTACTTGGTAATTGAAATAAGACGTTAGAACGTCGTGCTTTTGAGCGTTTTGAGAAGGAGTTGTCATGTACGGAGGTACGTGATGACTGCCTTGAGAGTCCAGTTTCTAAAAATTTTGAATACGAGAGCTTAGAACGAACCTAAGACGTTATACGGCGAACCTACCAAACAATTAGGGTTTGTTCGGCAGTTTCTGCGACCCTCGCCGGAAACTGTAATATCTTCCAGCTCGTTTATCGGATTTGTGATCTGTAAATTGGAGCGCGAACTAGACTTCCTAAGCTTTCTAGTGGTACAGGGCTCACCCCCTGTTTCCAAGTCCTCTGTTCTGGACAGCCTCCAGAGTTACTGGACTGTGCAGTGAAAATTTCAGTTTCTTGTTTTCTAAGTTGTTTAGTTCACAACTTAGTTTCTTTCGTTTGTTTAAGCCGTTTTATCTAACGAACATCTCTCTACTGACCTTAGAGTCAAGTATAGAACCTTGAGTGATGAAAACCAGTCGAGATCTTATCTCTTATCCTTTCATTAAGAAGTAATAAACGAGAAATTTCATAAGTCGTTCAAAGAACTAAAATGTAAATCGCCTAAGTTGATTCTTTCCAACTTAGTTTCCTTTAATCTTTAAAGTCATATTAAGACATCGACTACCTTCTCTACTGACCCGAGAGTCGAGTATGAGATCTTCTGAGTTCTAAATAAGATTGGTATGAGTCTCGTTTCCCGTTTAAGTAAAACGAATCTAGTAAGCATGCAAATACCAAAAGAATAAAATAACTAAAATTTCTCCGATTCTCTTTAATCGATTTTCTTTTACGAACCGTTTTTGAAGTATGTTTATTTTACGATGAAGGAGGAAGCCAACTGTAGAGAAAGGACGGAAGATCCCAAGTTGGAAGCTTTTGCGTTAAGTTCTGTATTTACAAGGTGGGCTTTTATATACAAATAAAACGAGCAATACTCGGAAAATCTTTCTTTATCGCTTTGATATCTGTGTTTTCAAAGTGATATTATGGCATGAACTGTTTTATGTTTTTATGTGAGTTCTCTTGTACCCATCTGAGTCAACATTCGTGTTTTCCAGATTTAGAGTTAGTCTATTTTAGATTAACTAACGATCGGCTCTGAGTTAGCTTCTAAGTGCTTTCCAGAGTTAGTGCACTTTGTAACCTGTGGTGTATGTGGTATCCTGTTGAGGGGTAGCCAGCCACGGTGAATTAGTTTTGGTCAAGATTGAACATAGCATACCTGAAAATACTCGGCCGAGTGATTTATGAGAAAAAGTCAGAAAATGTTTAGTAGACACGGATTCTTTCAATAAAAACTCCGATGTGCTACGTTTATAAAATGTCATATTTATCTATATTTATGATTATATTTTCGGCATCGTGCCCACTAAGTACGTTTGTACTTAGCCCTGCATTGTTTCTAAATGTGCAGGTTGAAGCGACGGTGAGCGGCGACGGTTGATGTTAAGTAAAGGATAGGATGTTTAGTTAGAACCCCTTCCGCTACCAAACTTTGAATTCCTTTTGATGTACTTTTGAACAATTTTCAGTAGTCTAAGTATGTAAATTTGAACTTAGTTTTCTTTTGTACTTTTGTCAAGTAATCCTTAGGGATTAACTCGTTCTTTTATATTCAAGTCTTATTTATGTTTTAATGATGTCTTTTTCATGTATGTTTAGTCAATTAGCCCTCTTCTTCCCCGCTTCTTTAATCCAATCCCAGTCGCACCCCGCTTCTGGCGTCCCTCGGGATTTGGGGCTGTGACATGAATGCATGAATTAAATTAGAATTTTCTAAAAATAAAAATAGAATTGTAAGAGAGAAAGAATTGATGATTTGGTGTAGTAGACGTTATGTTTTGCATGAAATGATAATAGAAATTGTATGTAGTATGTATGAGGATGAGTACATAATTATTTGGATTTTTTCTAAAAATAAAATAAAAATCGTAAGAGACGTAAACCCGACAATAAGTCGAGAATGAATAATGATATAGGTCTATGATTTGAATATATGATAATCTTGATAGTTAATGATCGTAACCGTAAAATTTGAGCGAATTCTAAGAAGATTGGATTTTTAATAAGAGACGAAGAAACGAGATTAAATGCCGATAGAAAAGTCGAATAAGGAAAACCAATTTGATATTAATGATTGTTATTGATAAATGAACGAGTTTGTAGTTGACGATATTTCCATCCGAGATACGAGATAATATAAGTTATAGTTTATAAACGAGAAGTTGTTGAATGAAATAGAAATTGAAATTGAATTGGTTTAGTAATTGGTTAGTTGAAAAAGGACGAGGATATGCTCGTCGGTTGTTTAATCAAAAGACGTGAATGTGTACCTGATTAAGGGACATGCATGTAGACTGCCTTAAAGGTGGAATTTTTGTGAAAATAAAAGTGGAATAGCATTAATCGAACCTAGGGAATCGTGCGTCGAGTTTTATCGAGCATTAGGATTTCGCGCGGACTGTTTTGCAATATTTCACGGAAACTATCATAACTTCTAGCTCGCTTAACGAAATCGAGATCTGTAAATTGGAGAGTAAACTAGACATCCGTGGCTTTCTTTTGGTATAAATTTTATCCCCTGTTTTAAAATTATCTGTTCTGTGAAAACTCCAGAACTATTGTCTTGTGCAGGAAGTTTCCAAAACTTAATTTCTTAAGTTGAATCCTTTTCAACTTCGTTCCTTGTGAACTTCTAAGTCGTTATAAGTTATCGACATCCATTATCTACTGACCTAAGTGTCGAGTAATGAGCCGAATCAGTTTGTAAACGAGAATTGATCGAGTCTTGTTTATTCGTTAATCAAAAGAAAGTAGTAAAGTGCAAAGGCCTAAAAGACTAAAACCGATTTTATTTTCCTGTTTCTTTTATCGTTGCGATCAAGTTATTTAAGTTTGTTTATTTACGATAAAAGGAGGAAGTTAGCGCCGAGGATAGGACGGAAGACCAGAGACGGAAGCTCGTATTGTAGTTCTGTAATCAGTAAGGTGGCTTTTCTATATACGAAATAAAATGAGCGATGCTCGAAAATCTTTATTTACAGCTTTGATAATTGTGTTTTCAACGTGATAATTAGAGCATGAAATGTTTTGTTTTTATATGAGTTCTCTTGTACCCTTCTGAGTTAGCCGACTACTATCCAGATTTATTAGTTAGCCGACTTGCTAACTAAAACGATCGGACTTTAAGTTAGCCGACCTGCTATCCAAAGTTAGTGTACACAGTAGCCGTTTTGTGTGGAACCCTGTTGAGGGGTAGCCAGCCACGGTGATAATTATTGGGCAAGATTGAACGTAACATCTGAGAAAAATGCTTGCGCAAGCTATATTTATTGAAAAACCCCGATGTGCTACAGAAATGAGATGCCTGATTTATCTATACTTATGATATATTTTCAGCAATGTGCCCACTAAGTGCTTTTGTACTTAGCCTTGCATATGTTTTATAAAATGTGCAGGTTGAGTGACGGGAGCGGCGGTGGTTGATGTTGAGTTAAGAGTCGTAATTAGAATAAAGAACTTGTATCAAGCTTTACGCTTTCCGCTGCCAATCTTTTTGAAGTTAATGTATCTATGTGTTAGGTCTAAGCCCCGTACAATGAACTCAGTTCCTTTTTGAACAACTTGTCGAGTGATCCTTCGAGATCAACTCTTTCTATTTCAATAAAGTCTTGTTCATAGAAGTTATTCTATTATTAATGTTCGTTCATTCTTATTCATCCCCCTTCTTCCCCGCTTCTTTAATCCAACCCCTAGTCGCACCCCGGCTTTGCCGTCCCTCGGGATTTGGAGCTGTGACAGATAGCTCATTCAAGTCATTATAGTACAAATGCATGAACATCGTTGAGACTGAGGAAGACTTTGATAGTACATGGAAGGAGATGATGGAAAATTATGAAATACCTAATAGAAGTTGGTTTGATGGAATGTATAATATTCGTTCACGGTGGACCTCCTGTTTTTCACGAGGCATCTATACTGCCGGTCTCCTCGCCACTTCTATGAGTGAATTAACAAATAAGATTTTGAAGGATGTTGTTCGATGTACTATTGCCTTGAGCACGTTTGTGAAAGAATACGAAGGTATACTAAATACTTGGAGAAGCACAGAGCGTAAGGAGGATACATATGGCATTTGGAAGCCGGGGCAGGCCATCTACCACAGTGGACTTCTTGAAAAAGTTGCTAGTGTGTACACTTGTACAATTTACAAGCAATTTGAGCACGACCTTGCCAACAGTATCACCCTCATTGTCGATGTGAAAGATGTAGTTTCCTTACCCAACAACGATATCCAGTACACAACAAAAGTGAGAGATTTTTCTTCCATTGAATGGAAAGTGGTGTTGAATGCCGTGACACACGTTGCCACATGTGATTTTGGGAAGTGGGAAACTAAGGGCTTAATTTGCCGGCACATCTTGAGGGTATTTGTTATTGAAAATGTTAATGACATTCTTGATTCAATGATATACCGGCGGTGGACTAAAAGAGCGAAAGATATTAACATCTTAGCGCAGGAGAATCCTGTTGAGGAGAGTTCCATTATTTGGCACATGACATTTGGTAATGAGTTCATGCGACACATGTCTGAGATGGTTTCGAGTGCCATGCAATATGAGGCTCTACGTTTGAAATTCTATGAACGAATGAAGGAAATTAAGGAAGAGTTTTCTGACATGTTATGGGATTTTGTTGGTTCCCACTCTGTAGTCACACCAACCCCTCCTGTGGTAGTTCCCCTTTTCCGTGATCCAAGAAAGATTTGCCCCCGTGGTTTTGCGAATGTGAGAAAGCCTAATCCTTATCCATGTAAAGGTCGCAAGAGGCCTCGAAAAACAGCTCCAAAATCCACGTCAGGTAAATATTTTCTACATAGCACTGTGTTGTTTATACCATGAAAATGATTTTGTTTACGTTTATATTTTTTGATATGACAGCAAGAAAAAGGAAAGTGAATCTAACATCGCCTCCCATCACCCAAGATTTCATGCAAACTAATGATGACAAACATGAGAAGGAGAATGCAAATGATTCCATTCTTGATGATAATGAAAGGTTTTAGCCCTTGTCGTTGTGATATATAGAAAATAATTTTTCTATAATCCGAGAACATCTTAGTGCCTTCAAATAGGAATATTTGTACTATTATTTTGGTAGGAAAAGATTTCTTTGCGGTGATCATAATTTTGTAGCCATTATTTTTATTATATGATTGTCTTCTTTCGTTGTTGATGTGTTAAATTCTATTGCGGTATGCTACAAAAACAAAAGTATATTACATTGATTGTTTATTGCTTAGTGCACATATAGTGTTCGATTGAATGCCTGAACCATGCATGCATGCATGTTACGTGTTATGGAAATGGAACTGCATGTTGTCAGTGTGTGGCCACATGAGGCCTTTAATATATCTATATAATTGGGCCTGGGCCACATAAGCCATGTTGTTGGGCCATTATTATTTTTAGAATTTTGTTTAAGGGAAATGAACAGAAATATGAACACACGATTTTATAAAATTCGTAAACACATAACAATTATTCTTGCCTCATCATTCACACACATTTTCATCGCTGGTCTTCTAAAGCCCAATTCATTAACCATATCATCAATTAATCAGAATAATTCATACCCTCTTCATCACTTGATAATGCATTGAAATCGGAATCAAATTCTCGCTCTGCAGACGGTTCAAGCACTGGCGGTGGTGGTGTCCACTCCGTGAAAATGCGGCTCAATCACCACCAATTTTGCTCTCCTTCATCAAGATAACATAGTAGATGTGGATTTTCCTACAACATTATTTAAGCAAAATTTAGTTTTCAGTTTACCTCAATTAAAGCAACATCATTTTTACATATTACCCTTGCTATTCGACGTCATGTAGTTGGAGAGTCTTCCACTTTCGACACTACTCCATTCCAAATGTGTCTTACATCTTCCCTTTCAGTAAGACCCTTATAGTTATTGTAATGTTGTTCCCACTCCACAATTTTACGACGCCATTCTTCGATGGGGATGACTTCCCATATATTATCGGTCTATTTTTTTGCTCGATGTATCATTACCTCTCGACAAAAACCTCTTCGCCATTCCCATTCAAGATTATGAAGAACGATGTATTCTACTCGCCGTGTCCATACATCGGTGTAGAAAACGTTATCTTGATTTATACTTGTGAGGGGTGGCATTTAGTTTCTTTATTTCTCTCTTTTTTGAAAGTAGAATACAGACATCCATTTTATAGATGTGGAGTACATGATTTTTGGAAGCATTATCTTTTGACAGCTAGATTTTTTTTCGATTGACCAAGTGCATGCAACAAAGGTTAATAGTTTTATATTGCTACATAAATTTTCAAATCGCATAAAGACATTTTACACCATTGAAATCAGAAATGCAAAATGCAGTAAGATTCCACGCGTGAATTTGGCCATAGGCTAGGCGTCACATGTGAATAGTTAAAAAAAATTAATATTAAAATATAACAATTTAATATACTTCATACACTCATGGATAAGATTAATGCAATACAGTACAATTATATGAATATTACGTAAACTGCCGTACACTACGGTTCACCTCGTATCCCGTTTGCATTAACGGAATAGTCTGAATAAACATTTCCAAGATGCGGTGCAAATACGACTTGTATGCGACGACCTTTTTAGATGTGTACAACTTTCCGGTTGTGGTCAACAATTGTTTTTTCAATAAAACTCATGAACAACCTTGTGTTCACGCAATTTGCCCAAGATATGCCCAATGTAGCTGTTACATTTCTTCCCGACGTCATTAACCATTCTCCTATGCGTATTACGTTTGAATTTGGAATAACGTCTGTCACTTGATTCATAACAACGATCGCTATTTGGAATTTGTAAGCAATTGCCCTAAGTTTGACCGGAATTTTGAAGAACAAATTAATTCTATCCTTTATAGCCTTTGAGGTGTTGCCGAAAACCCCTCTAAACAACGAAGCCACTGAGTCAATTATAATTAACTTTATATTGGAGGTAGGAATATTACCTTCCAGTCGAGGTAAGACGTCCTCAAGAGATTCCACAGATGTAAGTGCCTCTACAAAAATGTGGTTGAATACTGTGTTCACATTATGGCCCCCTTCGCTAGCTATTTGTTTAACACGCTGGGATGGAAAAAGCATTTCTGTGTGCATGTAAAGGGATGAACCTGCTAGTCCACCACGATGGACCGGTAGCTGGACATTGATCAACAATTGCAAGGCGAGTTGAATCTTCCCCACACCGCTTTCGCCCACAATTTCAGTGATACTTCCGCACGGTATGCCTCCACCAAATATCTCGTCGAGGCGCGGGCAGCCCATGCTCAATGTAGGTGTTGGAGCATGACGAACGGGGATATTACATAAAAAATTGCCTTGCAAATATTGGATGATTCCCCCTCCATATTTTTTGCTTCAAAATTGTATGTTGCATCGATAGCCACTATCTTATTATATACTGTGTCGGTGTCGTAATATTAGATATTTTGGGAATAATAATTCATACAAATTCAAACACAAAATGCCAAAAATACTTTGACAAGATGAGAATCGGCCATGGATTTGTCACATCTTGGGGAATCTTCACTATTTACGTACTTTTTGATGTGCCATGCAACATAAATTTTTTAAACTTTTTTGACCAAATACACAGTTATTCATTCATAATAAATTAATCATAATTAACACAAATTAGCAAATGAACAACCAGATGACTAATAGTTAACATAATTAATAAATTACATTATCAACTGAGCAACCATTGAAAATTGGTTGATAATCCCAACAAGTTTACTACAAATTAGCCATAATGTCTTCCTAACAATTATTTCAACAACCATAATAAACATACGAACTGAACCAACTACATATCACCACCACTGCACTGAACACCTACATATCACAGCCACTGCCCTGCCCTTCATGCAATGCATCAATGAATAAGCCCTCATCGTTCTCATCTGCATCGTCAACCAGAAGATAATCATCATCCATTCCAACCTAATAATTCGTAGCCGTGTAATTAGGGAATAGTTCACTACATCTTAACATTATAAACCGAAATTTTGTTGGTTAAATTTAAAAAATTGAAAAACACAAATTGAATAATGTTACCTGGGCTGGTTTCTGGGATTCTTTGAGCTTGCTTCCATCATACAAGAAAGTGTAGTAACCCAACGGCTTGCCTCTGACCCGGCAGTATTCAGTAAATAATCTCCTGAATTCCATGGTTATTCTCATCTTAAAAAATAATTCAGGGCCATGATCCTTCAACAAAAATAAATACCCTTGTCAATTGCTTAAATCATGAATTCAAGCGACATGATTAAATTAAATTATACGATGTGTGTGTTCGTAATTAGAATAAACACTGAAATTACCTGCGCTTTAATTTTGATAACCAGTGATAAAACTTCCATACCTGCTGTCGGCGGCTCCATACCCTATTTTTCGGAATTCCCCTTTTGGCGTGTAAATGGAAATCTTTTGTAAATTTGGACGCCATTAACCCTACTTTTATATACTAGAAATGGAAGTAAAGAAGCCTCGCGATTATACCCAAAAAATATGGATGGGCCCTATTTTCGAAAAATGCATTCTTGTAATTGGGCCGTCAATAGTGGACCGGCCATTAACGTTTAGGCCTTAATTACAATTACATTTTATTCATACTAGCCACACAAATTATATTGCTTATCTAATAATTGCACTAAACGTATTAATAAATTCAATAGCTGTCTAATTTCAATTTGCCATTGTTAAATAAGCAACATGGCAAAATCGCCAGAGTTTTCCATCCCACTTTCTATGTCCACGATATTGGCTTCCTAAAATGTATGGGTCTAATACTTTGGCTACTGAATATTAGATAATATTTATGGTACATAATACATATTGACCATTTAAAAAGTCAACCATGTCTTCTATTGTATATAAAACTTAACCCATTTGTTAGTCTTAAATGAGCGTGTTCTTCAAAACTTGGACGATTTTTTAAAAATTATCAACAAATACGTACAAAACAAAACCTCAACGTACTATATATATATAAATATATATATATATATATATATATATATATATATATATATATATATATCATAGTAAAAGCCATAATGGTTTTGCTATGATTTCCAAAAGCCATGTCTAATGATTTGGAATTCCATGCATTATGCATGGCTACGTTGTATGATTTTGTAATAGTGATGGAATCATATGGTAAGTATTGGTACAATATGAAAACATCATTACTGAGGGTAATTGAGTTAGCATTCACATAATTGTAACAATTGGTTGAAATCTTGGAGATTCTCCCAATATTTTAGTTGGATACCATGCCTCTTATTTAACACTTCAGAACAGACTAAGTAATTAGTACGAGAAAGTTTTAATGAAACGCATAAAATGGAATTTCCATAGATGCATGCCTTAAAGGGAAGCTAAGGGATCATAAAAAAAAATTGTCACGGTTATCGGAATTCGAATTAATTGTGGCCAAATTGGTGTATACTAGTTGTCAATTGAGTACATTGGCCAACAAAATGGACGCCTAAACTACGTTGGCCCTTTTAACAGAGGTACAAATATCACGTATATCACGTAATTGTATCTCAAACCCACAAATTTGAGTAAATAAGCATAAGTAGTTAGGTAAAAATAGCAATTTTTCTTTTCAAAGCCAGCCTTCATGAACCATCGATGTTATCTTTCCAATCTGCCTAATTTTGCAAATAATTTGCGTTATGGCCACAAAATATGAGGAAGAAAATTACGCCATGATGATATTGGGCTTATCTACGATTAGCCAATGTAATAGAGTGAGAATGTCTTCGTCCACAATGGTTGTATCTAAAAAAAAAAGGGAAGTACAATGGTCACTAATGTTTATTTTACGTACAATCATCATCATTCATTATACTTGACTAAATATTATTTTCTGAAATTTTGTGTGACAATATGGGCAACCGTAGAAGATTTTCAACATATTGAAGCACAATATTCATACATAGAAGTCATGCTTCAGTAGGAAATGTGATAATCTAATTTTCAATATGCATGTATCGCCTAAAATATAATAATTGATCAAGTAATTACCTTCATTTATGGGTAAGGGATTTAACTAGTAATTTGCTTTTGTGAACGGAATGGCAATTGATAATGGCCATCAACTGAAAGTATAATTTTTTAAAAATGATAATTGTCGTCATAAATAAAATACCTATTATTATGGCAAGTGAATATTAAGTAATAGACCGGCACAATTTATGTCAAACTCAGTTAAAATTTATGCTTTTCAATTTTTTTTAAATAACAATACATCACATTTCAAAATGGATGACTGTAATTACTGCGAGAATCATGTCAATTGAATAATGGACTGATGCGCTTCAAATATTGAATATAGTGAATAATCCATTATAACAATTTGCTTGTTCCCTTACTGATTAGGGATAATTGTCTGTAAATCCTCAACCTTTTCTCAATTTCGGAAATTGTACATCACTTTTTCATTTTCGCACTAAAACCCATCACCTTCCGTTTTTTTCTGATTTTGCACTTCCGGTCGATTTCCCCCAATTAATTTCTGACGTGGCTTATCGGAACTCCACGCTGGACTGAACGGTGCGGCAAACTAAACGACGTCGTCCCCTCTAAGCCTAAACGACGTCGTTTTAAAGCATTTTCCAAATAATAGATAAAAATAATTAACAAAATCGAAAACATTACCCTCCCTCCTCATTTCTTCCCGCGACGATTGAGAGAGTGAAACCAAACCCCAGAAATTGAGAGAAAGAGAGAACACGGCGACGATAGGGCTTATGCACAGAAATACGGTGGAATCACTTTCCCGTTCGAATTGCTGGAGTTAGAAAGAGAGAATCCGAACGTGGTGGATTAGAAGAAATGGATGGACAGTAAGTACACAAACTTTTCGTTTTTTTAGTTAATTTATTGCGCAAGTAGGGTTTTTTTTTTATGTTGAGCCATTTATTTGTTATTTGCAGAGATTTTTTTGGGCTTTATATTCACCATGGTGGTGAATTTGTTAAGTTGGATGATGATCTTGTGTATATGAATGGGTATAATCTGGGCATATTTGATTTAGACAGAAAAAAATTTGATTTGGGGCGTCTTAGTGCAGCAGTTCAATTTGTGGGTTATGGTTCATGGTCTGCATTGCACTTTAGATATCCTAGGTCTCACATTTTTAAGCTTATAGAAGGGGAAGAGGATGTGAGAGAGATGTTGAGCATTGTATCTGAAAGGAGTAGGGTGATTAATGTGTATGTTGATGGAGGGGTTGATGATGGATCTGGTAGACTTCAGACACGGTTGAGTCATAATTTGCCAAGCTTTGTCTGTAGTGGTGGTAGAATAGAAGAAGATGGGCAGGTTGTTGATGAAGAAGATGATTTTGAAGATGATGGTGGGGTAGTGACTCAGGGAGATACTGATGCTTCAGGGTTAGAGAATGATGATGATTTAGTTTCAGAGGATGACTTAGAGAATGATGATTACTTAGAGAATGATGATTACTTAGATAATGCAAGTGAGGGGGCAGTTGATGCAACTAAGAATGAACTTGAGAATGGTTCAGAGGATGAGAATGATGATAGGCTGGATGATGAAGACTTAGAAAGTAATGATCCTGAATACTTAGAAGGTAGGAGAAATCTGAGGGAGACTGAGGCAGAGGAATTACATAGACTCATTGATGAGTTTGTTCTACCAGAAGACATTGATGATTACTTAGATGATCATGAGCCTGAATGTGAAGACCCTGATGGTGATTTAAATTCAGAGCCTACAGATGAAGATGAGGGGTTTGTGAGGCCTGTGATACCTAAGGTAGGTTATGACCCTACTTGTGATCACAAGAACCTTCAACTCTGTCTTGGTATGAGGTTTGAAGATGAGAGGCAGTGTAGGAGGGCATTAACTCAATTCTGTATTGAAAATGGAAAATTTGTTCAGTTTAGGAAGGTGAGTAAGACACAGTGTTTAGCCAAGTGCTTTCTACTATGCAAGTGGAAGGTATATGGTAGTGTTGTGAGCAGGGATAGGACTTTTATAATCAAGACTTATTATGGTAATCACACATGTCCTAGACATGTCAGCAACAAGCTTCTTACTGCCAAGTGGATTGCAGAGAGGTTCTTGAATGTGTGGAGAAACAAGCCTTTGTACTCAATTGCTGATTTGAGGCATGATATAAATGAAAGGTGGGGTTATGACATACCCAAGGACAGGTTGTATAATGCCAAAGCTATTGCCTTAGATATGTTAAGGGTACAGTTGAGGTACATTATGGTTTGCTTAGGAGATACTTGGCTGAATTGAGGAGGACAGATCCTGATGGTAGATTTGAGTTGCTGTTAGGGGAAGACCATGTGTTCAAGGGGTTGTATATTGGGTTCAGCTCACTGGTGAGGGGTTTCAAGGAGAGTTGCAGGCCTATAATTGGCCTTGATGGGTGTCATCTGAAGACCTACTTAGGTGGAGTTCTGCTTTGTGCTGTTGCCAAAGATGGAAATGATCAAATGTTTCCCATAGCTTGGGCAGCAGTTGAGACAGAGAATGAAGAATGCTGGGCTTGGTTTCTCAGGCTGTTCATTTATGACATTGGCATTGGCAATGGAGATGGATACTCTTTCATCAGTGACCAACAAAAGGTGATGCAGTCTATTCATTTTTTTGAATTATGTTTTCATTCCTATCTTGTGTGGCTAATATTTTCTGCATTAGGGCTTGGAGAATGCAGTGAAGGCACTTGCACCAAATGTGGAGCACAGAAATTGCTCAAGGCATATATATATGAACTGGAAGAAAGAGCATAAGGGATCCACACTGAAAAACCTATTTCTCTATGCCACAAGAAGCACTTATGAGCAGCAGCTGAAGGACTATCTCCAGGAGATGCAGAAAGAAAGCATGGCTGCCTACCAGGATTTCATGAGCAGAGACATAAAAAAATTCTGTAAGGCATTTCTATCTACTTCTGTGCGTAGTGACATGATAACTAATAACATAGCTGAATGCTTTAATGGTTGGATTTTGAGAGCTAGAGGAAAACATGTTATCCACATGTGTGAAGAGATTAGGACTAAAATGATGGGGAGGCAAGTGAAAAGGAGGGATGAATTAGTGAGAGTAACAGATACAATCTGCCCTAACATTAGGAAGGAGTTAGAGAAAAAGAGAGCAAAAGTGAAGGATTGCCACCCTAAACCCAATCTTGATAACATCTTTGAGGTGGGACACTTTGAAAATAAGTTTGTTGTTAATTTAGGTGAAAGATCATATAGTTGTAGGGAATGGAATATAACTGGTATCCCTTGTCTGCATGCATTATCTGCAATCAATTACCTCGGAAGGGAGCCATCAGAATACGTGGATGAATACTACACAGTGGAGAAATGCTTGAAGGGATATCAACAAGGGTTGCAACCCATTAATGGACAAAAGCTGTGGCCACAAGTGGAAGGTTTTATTGTAAAACCTCCTGCACTAAGAAGACAAGCTGGAAGGCCCAAGAAGAAGAGGATTCGCTCTGTTGGTGAGAAGGACAGGGATCCAAACAAGTTGCCAAGACATGGCATGGTCATGAACTGCAGGAGGTGTGGAGGAGCAGGCCACAACAAGAAAACATGCCAAAACATGACTCTCCCAAAGCCACCACCTAAACCAAAGGTATAAATCATTTTAAACACTACCTCTAACTCTGCTTGGTTTTTATACTTACTCATGATAATCTGTGATATTAGGGGAAGCCTGGAAGGCCTGCTAAACCACCAGTTCAAGCTTCACAAAGCTCAGTCAACACTGAAACAAGTGGTGCAGGTACAAGTGGTGCAGGTACAAGCAGTGGAAGGGGAAGGGGTGCTGCAAGCTCTGGCAGGGGAAGAGGTTTTGCTAGGGGAAGAAGTGGCAGGGGAAGAAGAGGTGCGGCAACATTTCAAGCTCCATGCTCTACAGTTGGTGGAACTGCCCATTTAATCAGAGAGATGAACTTTGCAAGAGGAGGTGGCTTATACACTAGTGAGACCACATGGAATATATACTATAGTGAGCCCGGTTCCAATGTAGTCCACTCTGTCTACAACACTAGAAGCCGCTGTGATGGTGCTGGATCAAGTTAAGGGGCCTCATCTTCTCAACAGAATTAGGCTGCTATAAGTGAAACATCTCATCTTTTTTTGTCATTTTGTGTAATTCTTGGATGCTACTGTGAAGCTTGGATGCTACTGTGAATTTGTAAAGTTGGATTGAAAATTCTGTCTTAGATGTCATTTTGTGTAATTGTCAAGTGCATATGCTACTGTGAATCTTCAAGTAGGATTGAATCTTCATTTTTTTTTGTAATTCTCAAGTGGAGATGCTACTGTGAACTTCAATGTTTAAATGAAGATGTTATGCTTTTTAAGCTATTGTCATTTTACCTCAATTTTGCTGGTCTTACAATTATGGTTTGAAAGTGAAACATGTTGATTGCATTACAGGATAAACTGACTAACAAATAGCACAAAATACTGAGGTAGTCATGCCCATAAATCATTTCATACAACAAACATCTCAGCTACATTCACATCATCTCAGCTACAATTCACATCATCTCAGCTACATTCATCAAACTAAATTGCTACATTAAGAACAAGAAAACATCTCACTAGTGATAGAGATCATCTCAGCTACATTCATCAACCTAAATTGCTCAAGAACCAAGCCACAACAAGAAAAACTGCCAACAGATACACTTTTATAAGTTTCCTTTCAAGCTTCTTAATTTTAATCTCTTGCCCCTCAGACAACACCTTCAAGTCTTCGTTCTCGGCAGTCTTTATCTCAAATAAGCTCATCAATTCCTCATATCTAGCCTCCATTGCAGCCTCCATCTTTTCATACTTTCTTTCATCCATTAATTTGCAGGAGTTCAACTGCTCAAGAGCATTATCCCTTTATCTTGTTCAAGACTAACTTATAGTATGAATCCAGTTCAGGATCTACCCATAGCAAGAAATTGCAATTGTCCCACTACAATGAAAATTAACAGAATGTTGAGAAATAAAAAGTAACTACATAGAAAAAAAAAATTGAATGTGTTACCTTCCTGCGAGAGCAGCAATAAAACCTCCTCTCTGGATTAGCTTGAGTACGAGAAGTGTCGACAATGGCAGGAATTTTATGCCCACAACATATTGTGTTGGTGCTTGCACCTCTTAAGCTTGAGGACGCATTCGATTCAGTTGACATGCTGTGCTCAGCTCTGCTCTGCCGTCGCTCTCTCTCTCTCTCTCGCTCTATCTCTCTCTCTCCCTCTATCTCTCTCTCTCCCTCTCTCTCCCTCTCTCGTGTTCTCTGGATTCTATATGAACCCTAATTGCAGCAATGTAGCACCAAATGGGGTAAATCGAAAAGCATTTGGAAAATGCTTTAAAACGACGTCGTTTAGGCTTAGAGGGGACGACGTCGTTTAGTTTGCCGCACCGTTCAGTCCAGCGTGGAGTTTCGATAAGCCACGTCAGAAATTAATTGGGGGAAATCGACCGGAAGTGCAAAATCAGAAAAAAACAGCAGGTGATGGTTTTTAGTGCGAAAATGAAAAAGTGATGTACAATTTCCGAAATTGAGAAAAGGTTGAGGATTTACAGACAATTATCCCTACTGATTATGTCAGTGGTAAAGCACAATATTAAAACATAGAAGTCATGGTTTAGTGAAAAATGTGATAATCCAATCTTCAATATGCATGTATCTACTAAAAATATAATAATTGAACATGTAAATAGCTTCAGCTATTCGTAAGTGAGTTGACAAGTAATTTCCCATTGTGAACGGAATTGCAATTGGTAGTGGCCATCAAATCTAAGTTTATTTTTTTAAACATGATAATGGCCGTCATATATAAAATACCTATCACTTTGGAAAGTGAATATTAACTAATCGGTCGACAAAATGTATGTAAATTTACAATAATTCTATTCGGCTATATTATGTCTAGACATACGTGCTTCAAAAATGAACAATAATTCTATTCCGCTTGCCTTCAAAATTTCCTTCCTGCTCAGACCCCCATTCTGAAATATCAATCCCAAATTTTTACCATCGTATGTCCAAACATAGTATGTCCAAATAACACAACCCTAAAATTTAAGATATTAATTAATAATTTCCTTTGGCCACATCGATTAAATTTTATATTTAATTTTACAAATAATTTGAGTGTACATTAAGTAAGAAATAAATTTAAATAATGTATAAATATTGACGAACCCTTTGTCAAGTGACAAGCTGTGGGAGCAGAAAATTGGCGGTACTCTTCCAAATCTCCGCGCCATTTTTTTTTTTGAACAGGTTCACAAAATTTCAGCTATCACTATTTTATTATTCGTATATATACCCATTAATAAAACTAGATTGATAAACTCATTTTGAAAGTCAACCATGTCTTCTTCTTCCACTGGTGGCAGCTACCGGAGCATAGGTACAGCTTCAGCGGGGCCAACGAGGAGGTGCATCACCCACGACAGTGAACTCACCCTCAAAACGTCACAAACTGCCAATAATCCATATAGGCGGTATCTTGCCTCTCCGTTTTGCGGGTTCAAAATGTTCGTCGAGCCGGAAATGCATCCGTACCAGAAGAGAAGCGTCGCTAATCCCATGAAGGAGAGGGCTTATTTGGCAAAATTGTCTAAGAGGTTGTAGCTCTGTGTGTATGTGTTTTTGCTTGTTCTTTTTGTATTCACTACACTTGCCTACTTTTTCGGCCGAAGCCACGTTTTGGTACCCCGTGGAAGGGGAGTGGGTAGATTGTACCTGATGTAGTGGAACAACTCCAAATATTTTGTAAAGCTACTATATGTGTATTTTGATGGGCTATGCAGTGAAAATTGACCTTCATTTTTAATGCATGTGAGCTGTTTATGGAAAGTCCTCTTCGAAATTTCTTGGCAAGAGTATGATTATCGAGTGTATGTAAGATGTTTGTTGAAAGTCCCCTATTTTGTGTGTCTACTTTTTAAACAAATTATAAGTATATGAGGTGTTTGTGAAATGTCTTCTATCAAATCATTTTGACTGGTGTCATAATCTTTATGAGAATAATAAAAATATGCGAAAGTTTGTGCCTTTTCAGTTAATTTGGAGAACTTGCTCCACACAATCAGTACATATAATCAGTAAATGACATCGAAATTAAAGCAGTTACAATAAAAGTAAAGCACAAGAAAATGAAGCTACTTATAATATAATGAAACCACAAGTAAATGACATCCACATTAGAAGCTAGTAAAGGGCTGCAATATTCCATAGCTTAAACACACAATATTTTCACCTACAATATTCTTGCCCTCAAGTTTAATGGTGCTACGACCAAAAGAGAACAAGTGTTTATGAAGGACATAACACAACATTCTACCAAAACAACATGTTCATGAATCAATTACATGTCACCCACGACCAATTCGTTTTGCTTCACCCTCGAGTTAAATAACTCAACACAGTAGTAGTCCCTCGAACGCACACTAAATTCTTCCGATGACAAGTACGACACCGGGCGCCCAGCCGCCAAACACTCAATGGCCTTGAGTGCGTAAATGCCACAATCGTGTCCGTTGGGCTGCTAGGGAGTGTCGGGGTAGGGTATGACATCCCATTGTTCTTTGACAACCTCTTTGAAGTGGCTGACCCCGGCTTCATGGCACAACTAACGCATCCTCAAGGACATGCGATAAAATTGTCTCTTCACATCCTCCCACCTTTGGAGGCTTTTGCACATAGAATCGTAGACAACAATATCCAGATCTGATATGCAATGAAGTGATTTTTGTAAATAATCCCAATGCCGTAAACATTATCGACTTCTCTCCACGGTTTGCCATAGAGTTCAGGCAATGAACCATTTGCATATCTCAACAGAAAATGCTTCTTGCTCGGTGTGAAATCAGCCTCAAAAAATATATTCTGGAAAACATAATATATGTGTTGGAATTTTGGATATCAAAGATTATTGAAATCAAAATAAAAACAAAGCTGAAGAAATTATATCCAAACCCAATTTTCCACCACAGTCCATCGCATACAAAACAAGTTTGGCTTCACATTAGCTTTGAACAGTAGCAAGTTCAAGATGGCATCACAATTCTGCATTAAATTTACAATACGTGGAATTTACTAAATAAGCCAACATACAATATGGACTCTATTCCTACAGTGATACTAGAACATAAAGCAGATTACCTGAGTGGACAACCATGCAGTTTTCACAGTCATCTTTTCAAAGAACCAATCTCCAACCTTGAACGGGCAATAACTACGTAGTTTGAATGATCTAGGGAAATAATATGTAAAACATTATCAAGTTCGTAAAATAAACATCTACACGAAAATAATAATTAACTAAAATGGAAAAGAATATACCTCTCATGCGATGGTGGCTTCTCGTACCAAGTAGCAAATGGTTGTATGAATGCATCAGAATATTTCTTCAAAGGATCAAACATCGTAGTGCAAGTCTCCTTTTGCACCGGTGCAGCAAAGCGGCTGGCCACCATTTCCACGACCCTTCGATTTTGCATACGCATGGCCGGCTGCAGAGATGTAGAACCTTCAGTACTCGAGGACTAGATCACAGGGTTTGACCTAGTACTGTGAGGTATATTCTATCTTTCATAATCATTCTGCAAATAATTTTCACACTTGTGATTCCCCACTTCTTCAGCAGGTCTCGGCTGCTCATAACCTTCAAGTTCAAGACTGAAACCAGAAATCTGCACCTCTCCCATACGCTCTTCACCACCCATTGTCTCCTTCTTACTTTGTGCTTGAGTCTCAGCCTTGAATTCTATACCAATTCCTAGGTTATCCGCAGCAATACGATCCACTAAATTACTAAGTCTTTTCATATCAATGTTAACCTCCATGTCACATGCCTCTTTTCCTTCCACAACCAAATCATTCTTAGCCACAACACCCTCGTTCTCCACAACACCCTCACTCTCCACAACATCACCATCCAATTGAATTGCTAAATCATCATCACCATGATTAATGGCAGCTTGCCCCCTGTTCATAAATCGCGCCTCAAACCCTTCAACAGAATATTCATCATCATTAAAGAGATTCATGTGATAAGTCTGTGACGGATCATCATGATGGACAATCCTAATCTGTCCATTTTCATCAAGGCACTCCTCATCCAAATCATCCCGAATATCAGCACCGAATGAATTGCGGAAATCATCAAAATCACCCGGGTGTTTGGAGGATATCTCCACAACTGGAATGTCCATAAGTTTATCTTCATATTCACTTTCTCTAACAACTTTCTCAACATCAACACGAACATCTTCAAGGATTTCATTGGTTGTCCCCTTGTTTGCATCCAACTTAAAACCATGTATAAACTCCAAGACAACATCTAATTTCTGACTGATCAGCTTCACATAAGAATTCGTTTGGACACATTTCTGATTCATGCTGCTATAAGTCCCTTCCAATTTTTCAATCCTTGACATCAACATTTGAAGATGTTGCCTTTCCTGTAAATTTTATTCAAAATCAGTAAGGAATCAAAAGAGAAATCCAAGATTAATATATCATAATCAGTCACAAATCAGGAAACAAACTAACAACAATTTAAAAAACCAATCTTACATGATTCGCATCGGGTGTTGAAATAGATGGGAAAGATTGTTCAGATCCCTCCACCTCATCTTCTTGGACTGGCTCCTGAGCATACCGTACTCCAATGTTGGCAGAACGCAAACCCGACTGACGCTTGGTCTCAGCCTTCATTGAACATTCTCATTTCTTAACAGGATCCTCTTGCTGCAAATTCTCTCCTTCATCATGCCCATTCTCCTCTTCCTCATGCTCATTCTCCTCTTCCACATGGTCATTCTCCTGCTCGTGCTCTTGCTCACCTATGACTTCTACATCTCCATCAAGGTATTGCTGAATCTCGAACAGACTCAAATCTTCAAATTCAGAGGTTACAAAGAGAATAATGCAACAAAAAGTAAAATGGAAAGAGCATCATAACTTAAAGCTTACCACAATGAAAAGAGCATCATAACAAAAAGTAAATGGAAAGATCATCATAACTTAAACATATTTAATTCATTCAAAAACAGTTAACTTATGAGCATCATCAGGAAATCTTACCACAATGGAAGCCCCATAAAGCACACCCTTCAAATACTCAAAGCTCTTATGTCCGTGTGTCGTCTTCCATCAGAGAACTCGGGGGTATATATTCTACCATCCCTCCAGAATCTCACCACAATCAGATCCAACATAAGGAAATATTTCATAGAGCCAAGATTGAAACACAAATAAAAAACCAAATATATCATAATTAGCTTTTCCTACTTCCTTCACTAATCGCTTCATCAAATGATTAGCCTTAACAAACTCATCAACAAAGAAATTATAGCTAACCAATCCCCAAGGATAATTTTTTACAGTTTCCATATTGTCACAAACATGCAAATATTGCATATCCAATTTCTTTGACTCGCCATCACGAGGAAACAAAACACCATAGACAAACAACACGTGAGCAAGCTTTAAACATACCTCCCCACCCCCAGCACCATTAGGACTATAATTCTTGGCAGTTTTAAAGCTTTCTTTAATTTTCCTCATCGTCAGAGTTTCAGTGGAACGAAAAGAATGCTTCCATAAATTTGAGGTCAATGGACTAAGTTCTAAAGGACCAAATTTCAAACCTGACATCAAGTAGTAGTCGCAACAACCAAAAGCAATCTCAAAATTATTAAAGTTAAAGATCAAAGTTCCTTTTCAACGTTTGGATTGGTTTAAAAGTTTCATGCAATGATAAAACAGTTGACACTGGAAATTTTGTGGAGCATGCTGTAAGCGAAGCAAATGACCAAACGGCCCATCCTCAAAAAGCTTCAGATTTTCCGCATCTAGTATCTCTCTTATCAGCTTAATTACACTGTTTGAATGACACATGGCTGCTACTGTAGCACCTACACCAAAAGTTTTAATACTCAATAACCAACAAACAACGAGCCCCATAACATAAAAAGTAATAAAGCAACCGAGTAATACAGCCAAATGTTTAAAATTAAACAGAGTAATGCAGCCAAATGTTTAAGAATAAACCCACTTTAATAAACTAATTAGGTAAAATCGCGTGCTTCAAAACTTATATTTAACAACAAAGATTTACAAATCATTCGCAAAAATTATACCCAAGCGACCCCATTGTAGATTTATTAAATTAGATCTAACAAAATGCATAATCGCCAAAAATTTCGGGATTTTTGTAAGGCTACAAATCAAGAATGTATCTTTACAATATCTCTTTACTCAACACTACTATTTATTCGTCGACATAAAAAAAATATATAATATGCAAATAATTTCTTAAACCCTACCATCTTGTATCTCAAAAATATTGCAGAAAGTCAAAAATATAATGTACCACAATGTTCGAATAACGTCAAAAACAGAAAACAACAAACGGAAAAAAACGTAAAGCAAAAAAAAGGACAAAAATCGGAAAATACCTTCAGAAGGCATGATCTTTGTTTGCGTGTTTCACTAGCCCTAGCTCGTATGCTATTTTTACCTTCTGCACTGTTCACTATTTCTTCATCTTTCCTTCTCGTCGATTATTTCGTATTTTCTCGTCGTCGTCGCCTTCTTCGTTCTGCCCTCCTCTCTCTCTCTATCAAATTGAATTAGGCGGTCAATAATGAAAAAAGTATTGCTTGAGATGAAGCAGTAAATTTAAAACAGTAATAATTCAATATATCAATTTAAAAATCAAAAATATTACTTTCATTTCAAATGTAAGTCCAAGACAGAGTTGGTGGTCTGAAATGCATTAAATGCGATATGTACTTCTAAATGGAAACAATAGACATGTGAACAAATAACATTATAATTAACAACAATTCATCGAAAAATAGTGGATAATTAATAATATTACTGTAACGAAATACAATTAGAACGTAAATATGTACAATTCATCGAGATATATAATAATTAATAATATTTTTTTTAAACACTCACAATTCTCACAAATATATATATATATATATATATATATAATCAAATAATAATCATAATCCAGTTCAAATATACATCTAATTACAAATAATACAATTCATTAGTATTCTTAAGTCAACAAAAATTATTAATTGATAAATCATACGACTAATTAAGTCAACAAATTCAACACATTTGATAAATAATCTATATATTATTTAAACCGATGCGGATTCGAGTCTTCCCCTCGAATTTAGGTCCTACGTGGCGCAATCACAATTCGATATTCTTATTTATCTTAAATCATCAATTATGCTATTTATTTATTATATATTTTCTAATATATAAGATTCACATATTTCCTACATATTTCATCCGCCATAAATTTTATTAAAACGTCCAAAATAAAAAAACATACACGCCTAATTCATATGGTATATGATTTCTTATATTTGGTATCTATCTTATTGCATATTAAATATTTATCATATTTAATTAATTATACTATTTCAACATTTAGGTTTATATTTCACGTTTAGGTTTTATTTTTTCTTGCAAGTAACGTGATATTGGCGGCTATAGTATCGTTATATTCAATTCGCTTCTTCTCGATCTACAACTAAGAATTTTTCTCACATATTATCCTCCTCCCTTCAAGTTTCTCTTTCATAGTACGTAGTTAATATTGGATTCGTCTTTTATATTAGTTTTTATAGTTATTTTTATTCCTTTGATTGCAATATATTTCAATGTTCAATGTTGAATAATTAAATTTTGGTGATATGTTAGAAATTAGAGATTCATGTGAATATTGCTTGCATTAAAGCATTGAATTTGGATTATGCGTTTTGATTGTATATATGTTGCCAATTCTATACGCATGTATGTATGTATGTTAATATGATATGTCTAAAAAATCTTTCTTTGTGTTTCTAGATTTCTGAAGGGACGGCGACGGCAACACCACTGCTGAATATTCCGATAACTCAAAGGAGTATCAGGCAGGCCTCAAAAGCCGCCTCGAGTTGGTGTGCGCCTCGGGTATCTTAGATGAATTTCTATTTAAATTTCAATTAAATTTTGGGCTATTGTAATATTTTTTCCTGCATGAATTTCGATTTATTTAGGTATGATGACTTGCTTATTTATTGCTACAGAACTAATGGCAAGATTCTCGAATCTGATGCAGTAGCAGACTTCGGCTCTCAGGCGTTGAATTAGTCGTCTAGCAAAGGTTATTAAAAAACATACGTTACTTCTGAATGAATGAATGAATGATGATTTAGTTTCGTTTCTCATGAACATCAGTTTTCGTGATTCGTGAAGCTAGGTTGTCATGCAAATTTGCATGTGTTGAAGTGTGTGGCTTGATATATATGAGCGATTATGTAATTGAGTGATAGGGTAGCTAGATATGAAATGTTAAGGACAAATGAGAAAAGGCCGGAAAAAAGGCGGTATGCAATGAGTCGAACTCATCTGTGCATTATATTGTAATTTATAATTAAGTATGTAATTATAAAAGTGATACAAATTACAATATTATACGTTTCTCTTTTACCCATATAATAACACAGCCTACTTCATGGCGAGAGACAAAGATGGTGTGTTTTGTAATAGTGTTCCTGATCATATAAGACAGTATGCGTAACTTGATCTTTTGAATTATAAATGAAAGCTTTTTATCTCCAAAAAAAATGTCATGCACTAACACTAACTATTTTATTCATTTGATCGTGCTCATATATCTAACACACACATTACACATGGACAATGACAAGTAAAATGTTATATAATAATTAATACTCCATCGATCAAACATTATGAAGACGGGAGAATTGTGGAACATTAAAAAAAAAATTAATTGCATATTAAAGACTCAATACTCGCTGATCAATCTAGGAGTGAAACATTTATGATACGGGAATTAGAGGATGTGCAGTTAATTGGTAAGCAAGCTGCCGAACTAACTGCTACTGATGAGACAGAGGTGTGCAATACATTTCTAGACTCAAGCACTACTAAATCAAAAACTCATGATAAAATTTAAGGCGGCGGAAAGATAGAAATATAAACACTTACAAATAAATGACCCTCGAGTTATTGCTACCTATGCAGCCAACAACATTCAGAGCCAACTCTTCATAAGGCCATAAATAACAATGACCACAATGCAGTGTAGTCACATTCCACGTAAGCAATTGAAAAGGAAAGAAAAAGAAAAAAATCAATTAAGCTCAACAAAATGGACCGACCTCGGTTGATCTCTGGTTATAATCAGACGTTATGTTATTCTCATCTCAAACTTTATTAATTTTTTAAGTTAGATATTTAGATAATTTTTTTTTAATTTGTGTGTATTTCTTTTAAAGTTGTGTGTATTTCCAAGTTTGATTTTTTAATTTTTTTTTTAATTTGGGGGTCACGCACGGGAGGATTTCTTTTGAAGTTGTGTGTATTTCCAAGTTTGATTAATGACAATTAAGCATTTTTATTTACCAGAAAACTTTTGGGTTCAACCATTGCTTCTACTGAGAATCATGTGCAACATGGGAAAAGAACATTTGAAGATGTAATAATGTTTATCTTTCTCGACCTCACGATGACACTTCAATATGACTATTTAGTTCAGTATTTTTATTTTTCTAAATAAATATATTTAAGCGAATCCATTTTTAATTAGTAGAAAGTTTGTCTACTAATTATCATTTACTATCAAAATCAGAATCATTTAATGGACCACTCATATTTCATGTCATATTCGTATCATTTAAATCTTATTTACATGATTTTTTATCAAAGTTGAAAATAATAAGATTGAATGGACCAATTATAGAGGTGCCCACAGGGTAGTAGTGACCAAATCCGATCAAAACCTTGGTCAGGGTTGTGACCTACAACCGTGAGGTAGATAAGCCGATTCCAAACCGACAATTTAACTAAATTTTTTGTTTCCAATTCTAATTTTAACTCATAATATAGTATGATTACCGGAATCGTAATTTTTGTTGCTTGCTTTAAGCCCTTGATCAAATTATAATATTTTGTTACATATACAATAATTATTGTTGGACGGGATGATTCGACATAGTTAATATTACATCGCAATATCATGAGCATACCAAAGAAAGAGATCTCAAAACTTTAAGCCCTTGATCAAATTATAATAGTATTTTGTTACATATACAACAATTAATGTTGGACGGGATGATTCGACATAGTTAATAATAAGTTACAATATCATGATTATACTAAATAAAGAAATCTCAAATTTTAAGTTTTGACGAGCTTATCGGACGTACACAAGAATTAACATTGTATATGATTAATCTTTAACAAATTGTGAGGTACCTTAGACCTAGCCATCATAACCATGTACGACTGACACGCACATTAAGAAAAGAAAATCTTTTTATTTCTTTTACATGATTACAAGTATCGTATATGTAAAGTGTGGTTACATACATCATATATGAAGTATGGATTGTTTTTTTATCGAGTTCGAGGGCATAAATGTAATTATGATCTTGTGTGTTAGTTGAGGCGATTATATAGCTGCATGTGCATGATCCTGATCGTTGAGATAGAAAGGCTGAGATCAAATGTTATTAGTCGGTCTAGGCTGAGTATATAAGATGTTTTGTAGCTATTATAATTCATTGTAAGCAAAAATAGAGAGAGAGCTAAAGAAAGAGGGTATAAACGAGTGCATGGTAGAAAATTGCATCCAAAAAATATGTGTAGATAGCTTTGGTCAATTTAAATGTTTATCCTTATACATGTAAAATAAAAAAAAATAAAAAAAAATGATAAAGATAACAATATTTGTTAAAGGATGTGCAATAAAATCGGAAAAATTGATGTATTTTATTTTAAGTTCACCAGTTTTAGTAAGCGATTTTGTTGAAACAAACTGTCATATATATAATAATATATTAATTTTACAGTAATATAAATATAAATTGTAGCATAATGTGATTCCCGTCGATTTTCGACGGGTTACACACTAGTATAAATTAAAAGGATTGAATAAAAAAAAGTCAAACAGAGCACAAGTCAGCCAAGTCAGCAATGTGATTTAAAATTGCATCGAAAACTGGGTCCAACCATAGTTAGCTAATGCAAAAAAAGAAAATCAAAAAACAGCATTTACATATTAAAATTAAATAAAAATGAAATAAAAATACATAAAGGTAAAATCAATCTTAGCCGTAAAAGCATTGCGGCAAAGCTATATTGGACGACTCCTGGAATTCACCTAGTTTCTATCTTTGTAACCTTATTCCTAATCTCCGTGTCAAATATTATATGGACAAATTGAGTGAAATGTAATATTTTTTCTCAATTACAAACACAAGGAGTAATGAGAAAGTCCACACGATAACAACTATTTCTACTGGTGATTAGTGGTATTAAAATGTAGAAAGTGATTCAAGGAAAAAAGATGGTATTTCATTGGTAGAAAGTATAAACATAATATAATAGAAAAAAGATGGTATTTCATTGGTAGAAAGTATAAACATAATATAATAGAAAAATGCTCACTGCTACCATTATTCCAATTTATGATTAAGAGGCTACAAAAATTTCCTCTAAAGAGAGTTTATAACCAAACAAATAAATCTTCAACAATGGCACTTGAAAAAACAGATCGAACCACCTCTTGAAAGATGAACTCAAACAGCAAAAGATACCAATTCAAATAATCTCACTCTGCAGATATTTCATCAAGTAACATTTTCCCTTGTTCACTCAATTCCACCTTCTCCATTTTCACCCTGCGATGCATGATGGGACTCTTTTTCCCTGCAGCTGCATAAATTCGAATCAAAGATTCGAATACTTCAGTTCCCACGTCATCACCTGTAGCCTTCTTCAGAGTCTCCAAGAAACGTTCAGCAGCCTCAACGTCCTTGCTTTGCTCAAAGTGTTGCATAACCTCCGCAACAATTGCAGTTGACGGGGTCCACTTAGCTCCGTTACCCCTGCCAGCTGTAACAGCGAAGTTAACACATTTCACAAGTGGTTTGAAGTGTCCCTTCTTCAGATAGTAGTCGATATAATGCTCCGAAGTTTTGGCATTGGGTTCGGCTCCTCTCCTCTTGGCCTGCTTCCTAAGCTTCTCAGACTTCTCAAAAGAATCTTCTTTTAGATAAGCACCAATAAGGACGTTTGCAATACGAATATCAAAAGTTGAGCGACCAGTTGAGTAAGCGGTTGCCCACTCCTGGAAACATTTCTCAGCACCTGGTAAATCATTCAACTTAACCAACACTTGAATCATGTTCAGATAACTCAAGTTTGCAGTTTTGGGGAAAGCTAGCTTCAATGAACGCCAGACACGGTATACTTCAAGCAGATTCCCAGTACGTCCATACAATGTGATCAGAAACTGATACGCAGAAAGCTCTCTGCGGGCATTTCTGGTCTCCAGTTCCTTAAGAGCCTTCTCAGCCTTATCAAATAATCCAGCATCCGCATAGATAGATGCAAGATTGCTGTATGTCGTCCAATCTCCCGCAACTCGACCATCTCTCTTCATCTCATCAATAACCCTCTCGACCCCAGCAATATCATTCATAGCAGCAAGAGCCCTCATCCACACATTGTAGGTGTAAATGTCGGGCATGATGTTACCCTCCTTCATTTCATTGATAAGTGCAGGGACCGCGTCTGGCTGCTTGTTTTTCAAGTTCAGGGTCATGAGGTTGTTGTACGGCATGGAAGTCATCTCCAAATTAAGCTCTTTCATCGTCTCAAATAATTTTTGCACCTCTGAAGTCATTGAGTGTTTGCAGTAGCAATTGAGAAGAGCGCTGTAAGTGAGATTATTCTTTGATGACTCTGGCAGAGCCATAAAATAGGCCTCCGCAGCAGCAATGCCTCTGCTTTTTGCTATCAGATCAAGATGAATAGCTTGGTCACTCACTGTTTTATTCATTCCTCTTTTTTCCATAGTCTCAGACAACTGTAGGAAACAAATAACAGATTCAGATCATCTAGTAGACATTCAGATACAAATCATGTAAGCGAGAAAAAAATGTGAGCAATCAGTTTAGGCATTTTGGTTCAACTCAAAACGTAATGTTATTTCAGGGCTCCAAAGAATCTTTAATCCGTTAGAAACATCTGATCCAGGTTAATCTTCACAAGTCTTGGTCGAAAAGATACTTTTTTTATTCACAGAATCCACGATTTAAAAGCTCTAGGACTTTCTCCATCTTTTTGCTTAGACTATATCAATTGTTTTACTGAACTATGTTTGTCGACTCACATTCTTCTCCTTCACTAGTTTTGGGATTCAAATACTCATACAACTCTCTCAATTTGTTTGATGTTTTAAACAAACTACTGCAGATGTTTAATCAAATTATTATTTATGTAGACTAAAATAATCACACTTTCCAACTTTCCTTCACACAAGCTTGCTAGTTGCAACATCCAAAAAAAGAGCCTGAATCATTAATCCATACACACACACACAGACACACAGACACAAGCAAGCTCTACTACAGGAACAGGAATTTGCATTGTTCATTAACACACACATAGTATGAATCAAAAGCTCCAATGCTCAACAACAAAGATCATACCCTGCCCCATCAAAATTCAAAACCTACCAGCATATCAATTAACTCATACAATTAAAAAATCTCGAACTACAAATTTCTGCAGAAAAATACGGCTTGAAGGTGTACGGTTACCTTGGCTGCGGGTCCGTACAGTTTACGGCCGCGGAGAATCCTAACGGTGCGGCCAACCTCCCATTTGTAAGCACTTTTACGTGACTTGAGAAATTCGTTCATCTTCTCTCTAACCTTCCTCTCCTCGCCGCCATCGCTGAGCAACTTCTTGTACAGCGCCTCCTCCAAATACTTCTTCGACGATCGCTTCGCTATGGTCCTTTTCTTCGCGAATTGCTGCATAAATGTCGACGCCATATTTCCTTCTTCGATTCAAAAAATGCCAGAGATTTCAGCTGAACTAACTGAAATTGAATTTCAGCTTCGCATTTGCGCAAGAGTATGAATTTGGTGAGTTAAACCCTAGACAGAAAGAGTGGGAGTAGTGGGAGTGGAAGAGAAATTTGCAAATGGAGAGGGGTGTTTCCGGTAATTCATATTGTGGGCCTTTGATATAGGGAGTTTTAGCGAATTAAATTATGAGCTTTAGGATCTTTTGCAATTTTAACTCGAACTTTCAATTTTGGCAAATTAATACGTTCCATTTCATCACTTTTTAATGTATTTTTATAAAAGTCCTACTTTATTTTTTATCATCAAACGCTCCTTACTTTTTAAATTTACTACCATTTGCCACTGTGGACTCACACTCCCACAATTAAAACTACCCTAATTAACTATCCTAATCTAATTAAGAAAACCTATCTAATTATACAGGTGTTTGGGCTGCCCAAATTCATTTCGAATTTCCACTCTCATTTTCTACAATCTGTCTCTCAGCCCACTCTCATTCACTCCTTAAACCTTAATTCATCTTCTCCATTTCATCTGTCGATCCAGATTTGTCAAACCCTCAAACCCTCCTCCCTCTCCATTTCTATCGATCCAGATCTGTCACTCGAATCCATCGATTTCATGACAATCTGTAGAAATCCCTCCATTTCTGCTCGAATCTACCGATCCTTTTGGCTCCGATTCATGGAAATCGGAGTCGGCTTCCATCGACTTGGTGCCTGAATCGATTCCGGACACCATATTTCCATCGACTTCCATCAACTTCCTTCTGCTTCTTCGCCGTCGCGGAGATCTACAGAGGCTTCGTGCTTGGTACCGAAAAAAATGGCCGATTCGGCCGATGATGTCTCCTCTTTAGGGTTTTCTGAGGTCAGAGAGCCGCCGCTTGACACGGCGGCGCGGCGTAACGATGGTGGTTCCCCTTCTGCGATGCCGCCGATCCATGTAGATGTCCGTGTTCGGTGCCGGAAACTGCATCTTTAGCGCCGGAATCCTCGTCCTTGGCACCGGAACCCTCGTCCTTGGTGCCGGAAACAGATTCCTTGGCGCCGGGTTTTCTCCTTCCACCATTTGGATCGAATGAAGATCTGGTCCCAGATACTCCATCGCCGGGGGCCTATTTAGAGGTGATGGAATCAGAGATCGAGCCTACAGATCCCTACTATTTTCTAGTTACTGAGTGTGCAAAAGCGAGACGGAAGAGAAAGCTCGCTGAGGCCTTGGTTGATGATGCAGTTACAATGGTGTTGAGACACACATAACTCAGGTGCAATTGTTCTTATTTTTATGCTTTTAATTTGGGTATTGTGATGGCTGGTGATGCCTTGTTATTTTCAGTTGTGATAGTTGGTGATGCCTTGTTATTTTCGGTTGAGATGGCTGGTGATGCCTGGAAAAATGAATTCTGTGAAAGCTTAGCTTCTGTGAAATTAATGCTATGATATTCTTTTGAATCTGTGATATGGTTGTTCTGTCAAATGAATTCTCCTTATGATGATGAATCTGTGATATTTTGATTCTGTGAGAAACTGTTAAATGATATAAACTGATAGAACAGATACTATGCCACCACTGGTTGTTACCAACTCAGTTTAAAGGGCAAAAAAATAAGGCTTCTAGACACAATCAATGATGCAAAATTATGATGTATATGCTGAGACTACCTAATATGTGCATTTGATCAAGATTATGTGATATGATGATGCTGTGAAATGATGATTCTGTGATATGATCATGCTGTGAAATGATAATTCTGTGATGGCTGATCTGAAACTGAAATGATGTCTGGTGATGCCTTGTGCTTATTGTTGCTGCTATTTTGAAGAAGCCAAGCTGCAGCATTATTCCTCTGAATTTTTGTTAGATTTGGCTTCTGCTTGTTGATCTCTTACATATTTAATCCTACTGTTTTGGAGATTCTATCTAATGAAAGTTGTAATTAGAGCAGTTGTGATGGCTTTTCCACATGTTTTTATAGCCCGTGATCAGATCTGTGATATGATCCTTATGATAAGATGAAATGATGATACATATGTGATCTCATGATGCTGTTAAATGATGATGAATTTGTGATATTGTCATGTTGTTTTATGATGAAGCTGTCAAATGATGATGATTATGTGATATAAACTGATAGAACTGTACATTGGCTGCTACCACTTGTTGTTAACAACTAAATTTAGGAGGCAAAAAATGAGAATTAAGAACACAGTCAATGATGCAAAATATTCCATTTACAAGCTATGACTACAAAATATGTGAGTTTGATCACAATTTACATTCCAAACAATCAAAAGCCTACTTGAATTGTTTGTTCCTGTAAACCTGTACCAAAAACCAACTTGATTCTGCCTTGAGTGTTCCTATTCCTCTAACACTACTTGCTGCATTCCATCAATTACATATTCTAGGTTGTGAATTGTCTGATCCGCTCCCTCATGCTCATCTAAATATTGATATGCTTCTCTTACTACCTGCTCCTCAATGTCAAGTGTGTCTAGTAGCTGCCTTCTGAGTTGTTCCTTACCCAAGTGTGGAATCTTGTAATTGTTGCGCCTTTCAGTTTGATTATCTCTTTATAGCAACCTTGTAGTGTTAAGAACACATCATTAAGTTTATAGTTGGGAAATTCTGCAAATGCATCCTTCACATTCTGAATTAAAGCATCAACTGTACATGCATTCTTTTCATCTTTAAGTGACTGAATGGCTCTGAAAAAACCCAAGTCATTGACATTTGTGTCTTGACTGTTTGGTGGTTGGCAAACCAATTGTATGTTGAATCCATGAGAATGTGCAATAGCTTGAAAATTGGATCATCATTTGAGATGTGTGGCTTTACATTATCCTGCTGAATTATGATATTCTTGCTGATCCTTTTTGGCCACTTTGCTATGATTGTTGGAACAACATGCACCATATAGTTATTGACAGCTTGTCAATATAAGCTAAATGATGAAAATTTTCTGATAGCATACACTTTAAGTATGATTTTCTGGACTCACTAAATTAAGAATGACATCCTTCATGACAGGTTTTGTTATAGCAATTATAGCCTTTGTTAGCATGGTCCCCTTGGGTCTATTTTTTGAATTTCTTGTTATTGGCTCTTCAAAACTGAAGGGGAATATACCAAACTTCCCATCAAAAATTTCAATGCCTTCTGAATCATATATTGGCCTTCCAACAACACATAAAACCATTATTTTCTCAATGTGTTGCTTGGATTTGCATGTTCTGTGTTGATGCACTTCATCTGCAAAGACATAATATCTCTGGGAATTTTTTGTGACGTTGAACCACTTTTTATCAACATGAATTATGTTGTGCATTGGCTGAAATGAAATTCTGCCATTAAGGCTGATGCAACTCAACATACTTAAGCTCCATTTGAGCCTTGCAATCATGTTTGCAAGTGTTAGAAAAGGTTTAATTGCATTGGTATGTGCTTTTACCTGCTTTTTCTTGATCCATATTTGAACTACACTTATATTAACTCCCATTTTCATTGCAACTTTTCTGATGCTACCCCTCTCCAAAACTGACAAGTTTTTTAATTTTTTTTCATCAACAATCTTCTTTGTGCCTTTGACTGACCCCTTTTTCATTGATTTCAAGTGCAGGAGCTTACCTAATGCCTGTTGTTTGAGAGTTGTTGTCCAGATTCTTTGGACAGTCGTCACATCTACACCAAACATAGCTGCAGCTTCTTTTTTGGCGCTATAATTAAGCTTGTTGTTGCTGCTATTTTGAAGAAGCCAAGCTGCAGCATTGTTCCTCTGAATTTCTGTCAGATTTGGCTTCTGCTTGTTGATCTCTCGCATATTTAAACCTACTGTTTTTGGAGATTCTTTGTAATGAATGCTGTAATTGGAGTAGTTGTGATGGCTTTTCCACTGTTTTTATAGACTGTAATTGAAGAATGTGCACAGTTTTTAAATTTCTCACCTAATGTTCCCCCCAAAACAAGATTAATGAATGAAATTCCCGCCCTTTTTTTCAACCACATCAGCTTTGTTGATCTCTTCATTATTTATTATTTATTTTCGGTTGTTTGGCTTCTGTTGTTTTTTTTTCCAGCAATCACTTTTCCTTTTTGTACAGGTTTTAAATACTCATGAATAATCAAGTTTGTAATTTGTTGAATCCATGAAAAATAAATGCAATTTTTATTTAATGGGATAAAAAACACATGAATACAATACACCAAACCACCCAAAATGTCAGTGTTTATTTCATGTGATAAAAAACACATGAATACAATAAAACAAATTTTATAACCTCGAAAGCTATGTCAGTGTTTATTTCATCGAAGAAAAAATAAACACAACCCAAAATGAGAATTTATAAAATGTATAAAATCTCATTTTTTTATTTCATGGAACAAATGGATAAAAACACAAATCAAAATAAGAATTTATTTGCTGGAATAAAATCTCAATTTTAATTTAAACTGAAAAAAAAAATCGAAACCAACATGACTTAATTAAAAAATCCATCAACTCACTAGATTTGTTATATCCACTCTCTTACTTAAAAATTGCTACAACCAATCCACTTTATTAACAAACTAAACAACATCATTAATAATACCCCTACTTATTAACTTTTACACTACTTTTCAACACTTTTTCAGCTTTCTCAATTCCCGTGCCAGGTAAAACTAGGACATTTATAAAAATACGGAAAGAGTACTTTTTAATTTTTGCAATTTTATCTCGAACTTTCAACTTTGGCAAATTAAATCACGAACTTTTAATTTTTACAATTTTATCCTGAACTTTCAACTTTGACAAATTAAATCACGAACTTTTCAATTTTTGCAATTAAGACCTAATAAAATTTTATTGATACAAAATAATAAAAATATAACAAATAGTACAATATTATTTTATAGTATGTCTTTATTTGTTATAAATAAATATTGTTAATATTGTTAATAATATAATATTGTTGATATTTGTTAATAATATAAAATAATATTGTTAATATTGTTAATATTTATTTATAATCAATAAAGACATAAAATAGTAAGATCACACATAAAATAATATTGTTAATATTTATTTATAATCAATAAAGACATATAAAATAATATTGTACTATTTGTATATTTTTATTATGTTATATCAATAAAGTTTGATTAGGTATTAATTGCAAAAATTGAAAAGTTCGTGATTTAATTTGCCAAAGTTGAAAGTTCGGGATAAAATTGTAAAAATTGAAAAGTTCGTGATTTAATTTACCTAAGTTGAAAGTTCGTGATAAAATTACAAATATTGAAATGTTCATGATTTAATTTGTCAAATTGAAAGTTCTGATTAAAATTGCAAAAGACTCTAAAGTTCATGATTTAATACGCTAAAACCCATTTGATTTATGCATGCTTTCTTTGTTGGGCCTCAGAATAAAAAACATTGAGCAGCACTTGGGTGCAGATTCTGCACCGTGCAACACCCATTTGTCCGACTCGGGTCAACCCCCTTTGACCATTTTTTTTGAATTTCAGTTTTTTATCGACGGAGCCTTCGGCTCCGCCTTCGCTCTGATTATTAATAAAAGGATAATCGGCGGACAATAATTTGGATTTTTTCGGCTCGCTCCGAGGCCTTCGACTTCCCTCGTTCGAATCTTGACCAAAGAAGAAGCGGCAAACAAAAATTGAAGAGGCAAACAACAAAAAATAGGGGGAAAAAATTGTGAAAAATTATAAAAAAAAAAAATTACTGTAGCGCGTGAGATACACGCGCCGTGCGTGGAGGCGTGCGCGTGCGTTTCACGCGTCGGGTCGGGCTGGTCGGGGTCGAGTGTTGCACGGTAGAGAACATGCACCAAAGTTTTTGTCAAAAACATTTCATTTTATTGCAAAGAAAAATGTTGCGGTTGTGACGTGAACATTATTTGTGGGCTAAATTGCATATAAATTCTCCATCCTTTATCAATTTCTTGTTTATACGCATATCTTATGAAATTCAGAAATTCTTACATGGCAAAGCTCAACAGGTAAACAAACGACGTCGAAGTGAAAATGGGCGAAGGTATCAAATTGTTTAGCCGCGGGCTTTGCCATGTAAACATTTTTGAGTTTCCATATCACCGCTAATTTGGGGGAAAATGGTTGGAGGTATCAATTTGCGAAAACTTAAAAATTGGGGAATTATCATCCAATTTAAAAAGGTTGGGATATAAACAAGAAATTGATAAAAGATGGAGAATTTGAATGCAATTTAACTTTATTTGTGAGATGGATATTTAAATTGAATGAAAATTTTGATTGACTAATAATATATATCTAATTAGACTCTTTTAAGTTTCCTAATACGAGTGGAAATTAAATTGCACAGACCACTCCGCCGGGGAATCGAAGTTATGATTGATGGGCAAGCACAATGGATTCCAATCAAACATGAGAGACTATCGACCTTTTGCTATAAGTGTGGAAGATTGGGCCACGACATGGGAGAATGTGATTTCTTTGACAACGTCTCGGGGACCTCTGCTTGTTCCAAAAAAATGGTATTTGGTTATGAATTAAGAGCGTCACCTATGAGGCCAGCAAAGAAGTGTTAGAAATAATGGTTTGAAAATCATTATTTGTGGTGGTTAATTATTTGAGAATTAAATAATTAAGGATTATTTTACTCGTCGAGTAAATAATCGAAATATATTCATGTTCTCAAAAGAGTCAAAACCATTATTTATTTGGCGAGTGAGAAATGATATATGTATGTTGTGTATTGGAGTTGAATTTGTTGTAGGCAAATTCGTTATGAGGAACGAGTTCGAATCGGATTGTAAATATTGGGCCATGAGTTTTGATTGATTTGGGCTTAGCGATAAAAGGCCAAATTATCGACAGTTAGCATGGGTCTAATTACTCTAATTTACAAACTAATTAGTAGTACAAGTTTGTAGTCAGCCCAATTATTTATTCCAATACACAAAACCTATTACAAGTCCATTATGACTTTTGATATCTTAAAACTGCCGACTTTAATTGCTATTGCAATTGAGGTGTGTAACAGCCGTTAATTTGAATGGAATTGATGTTTCAATCAATGTATAAAATTCCATAACAGCTATTTGGAATAGTGAAACCGATATAACAGCTTACGTGCTATGATGGTAAATTAATGTGTAATAATCCTCCCATGCGCGAGTGTGCCTATATAAGAAACATCTTTGTTACATTGTTTCGGTAGAAAAAAATAGATCAGCTATTCACTTGCAACATTCAATTTTATTCTCTCTCAAATAGCATATTAATTCATAGTATAGCTCAGTTTTCTTCCTCGTCCAGTTCGTCGGAGCTCTTCAGTTTGCGGTGCTGCTACTGTTGAGACGTAAAGTCGTTTACCTTTGGGAACGAGGTGTCAATCTGTGAGCACTACCGGGGCATTTCTTGTCTTGCGGGCAGAAGGCATCTTCGGACGACTTCTAAACTGGTTTTGTTTAGTCTTCGTTGTTTCAATTATTTCCTTGTATTTTTAATTTGGTTCTTGTTAGTTGAGATTTTATTTTCATTTTCTTGTAATTTTCACGAGCTAGTACACCATTTCTAACAATCGCAAGACAAGAAAATTGCACGTTACTTGCTCGTGTATTTGTGGAGAAAAAATCTGGACTTATAATTTGATATTAAGCATATCAAAACTAATCCCTTTGCTTAGAGATGTCGGCCAATCCTTTCTCCGACTCCAACACCACTGGCTCCAACAGTTCCGACCAAGAAGGTCTGAACAACAACAACAACAACAACTCCATGATGGCACCTCTTCAACTGCCAAGGATGATGCCCATCGCCGAGAAGCCTCCAACCTTCTCGGGCTCCGACTTCAAACGTTAGGCTCACAAGATGATGTTTTACATCACCACCATGGGGCTTGCGAGCTTCTTGAGCAAAGATAAGCCTCATTTGCCTAGTGAGGACGAGGCGGATGTTCAAGTTTGTATTCGTTATGATACTTGGATTCATTCTAACTACTTGTGTCGGAATGTGGTTTTGAACAGAGTAGATGATAGTCTGTTTGTCTTCTCGGTCAAGGAGACTGCCAAAGAACTTTGGGAGACTCTTGATCAGAAGTATCGTGTTGACGAGGCCAGCACGAAGAAGTGTGTAGTATCCAAGTTCATGGACTACAAAATGGTGGATTCTTGACCTGTGATGCAACAAGTGCAAGAACTCCAACGGTTGGTGCATGATATCCATACTGAGGGGATGCCCTTGCCGGATGCATTCACCGTTGCGGTCATGATCGACAAGTTGCCACCAAGCTGGAAATAGTTCAAAGGCTACCTTAAGCACAAGCAAAGGAGATGACTCTTGATTCATTAGTTGTTAGGCTTCAAATCGAAGCTCAAGTCAAAGACCAAGAGTTAAAGGCCAAGGCGAATCTGACCAAGGGAGAAGTTAGACCTTCTAGGAAGCGCCCACGCCCGAACTCGAACAAAATCAAGGCAAAGAAGGTAGTTGCTCCACCAAAGCTTAGTGGAACCTGCTACAATTGTGACAACCCCGGCCACATGGCAAAGAACTGCCGTAAGCCGAAGAAGAATAAAAGGAAGAACAATGTCAAAAACATCGAGAAGGACTTCGATGAGTGGGACAAAGATGATCTAGTTGCATAAATTTGATTTTGCTGTAATAATTTCTCGATAGGGGTTATGCCTCCGAAAGACTTTTCAAGTTTTTGTAGAAAGGCTTGTAATCCTCATAAAATAAGTGCTAATAAAATGACTTGTCCATGTGCAAGATTGAATATGACCAAATTGGGTTTACTTGTTGTTTAACTTGTCCATTTTTATGATGTAACTTGGTTGTGGGGGTATTTATCAAATACACTTTTATTGAACTAATTTTTGCACATGTTGTCAACAAAGTTGTACAAATTGTTGGACATGGTGTTGTATACCTCAAAGTGTGGGGGTTGACATCTTCATCAAGACATTTGATCTCTTTGTGAGGTTATTGCTATTGAGTGTAAACTCAATAGATAACTTAGCGGATCCGCTAATCAAAAGGTTAAATGGATCAAATGATCTAATTTGCTAGGGGAATGGGATTTAAAAAATCCTTAAGGATGATTATAGTGGTAACCCAATCATGATGACTGGAGGATCCTAAGAACTTGGTTCAATAGGACAACTAAACTATAAGAATCCGTGTAAAACACTCGGAAGATTCTATCTTCACCTGTTCCCTGGAAAGCATTGAGTGTTTAACCTGCACGTGGTGAAGTTAAGTCTTTGACTTTTAATGATTCTTGGATACCTTAGGTAAGTCAAGTATAGCAGGATATTTTGTAAGAAGAATCACCTATGTAAGTGTGAAGTGGGGCCGCTTCAAACGATACACTTATGAATCCAAAGGTTGTTCCAATGCCGTAATGGACACAAAACGTTAGAACGGATGAGGATTGAGATAATATTTTGTCAATGTTATTGTCTCAGTATACACCAAGGAGGACTAGTTCAAGGTAATATGACCACTAGGTCGCCGGTATACTCGATGATGTTGACTATGGAAAGATTCAAGGTCACAAGTCACCTAACCAAATGCAATAGTGTCTCTTGAGAACTGAGCTTAGTGTTTGCATACATTTGCATATGGCTTTCTCACTCTTGTGGGGGATTGTTGGAAATAATGGTTTGAAAATCATTATTTGTGGTGGTTAATTATTTAATTATTGAGAATTAAATAGTTAAGGATTATTTTACTCGTCGAGTAAATAATCGGAATATATTTATGTTCTCAAAACCATTATTTGGTGAGTGAGAAATGATATATGTATGTTGTGTATTGAAGTTGAATTTATTGTAGGCAAATTCGTTATAAGGAACGAGTTCGAATTGGACTGTAAATATTGAGCCATTAGTTTTGATTGATTTGGGCTTAAGCGTAAAAGGCCAAATTATCGAGAGTTGGCATGGGTCTAATTACTCTAATTTACAAACTAATTAATAATATAAGTTTGTAGTCAGCCCAATTATTTATTCCAATACACAAAGCCTATTACAAGTCCATTATGACTTTTGATATCTTAAAACCGCCGACTTTAATTGCTATTGCAATTGAAGTGTGTAACAACCATTAATTTGAATGGAATTGATTTTTTAATCAATGCATAAAATTGCATAACAGCCACTTGCAATAGTGAAACCGATATAACTGCTTGTGTGTTGTGATGGTAAATTAATGTGTAATAATCCTCCCATGCGCGAGTGTGCCTATATAAGAAGCATCTTTGTTGCATTGTTTCGGTAGAAAAAAATAGATCAACTATTAACTTGCAACATTCAACTTTATTCTTTCTCAAATAGCATATTAATTCATAGTATAGCTCAGTTTTCTTCCTCGTCCAGTTCGCCGGAGCTCTTCAGTTTGTGGTGCTGCTATTGTTGAGACGTGAAGTCGTTTACCTTTGGGGACGAGCCTCCAATCCGCGAGCACTACCGGGGGCGTTTCTCGTCTTGCTGGCAGAAGACATCTTCGGACGACTTCTAAACTGGTTTTGTTTGGTCTTCGTTGTTTCGATTATTTCCTTGCATTTCTAATTTGGTTCTTGTTAGTTCAGATTTTATTTCCATTTCCTTGTAATTTTCACGAGCTAGTACACCGGTTCTAACAAGTAGATGGTAGATTGTGGCAGAAGTAATAAGTTGTTTGATAACAGAGAGATAAAATTGACGGATGTGACTACATCGAAGATAGGGTGATAGATGCATCAGAGGTAGTAATTAGTAAAACATATAGTTTCGAGGGAGATTGAGAATGATTTACTCAACTCTCTTGAACGTGTGGAAATGGGAGTACTGCGGTGCCCCATGAGGATCAGCAAATCTTGAACTATAAAGCCCCTTCTAATCCATCTGAACCCAATAAAAATGAGCTCTCTCTGCATACCCTGATTCAAAACCAAATTACAAATCTAGCACCTGTGAACTTTGACATGTCTCAACCTCTAAATATCTCACTTATCCATCACTTTATTCCCAGCCAATCATCGCACCCGTAACTTCATGTGAAGCCTTTTCTATCTCAGGTGCCACCACTTCTGTTACTCATATCACTCTTATGGACAAAAACCTGCCCATCTCCCAAAATCACAAACACATCAGCAAATCCACACCCGTCACTGAACGCGTTGCTACAAAAGAAGTTGAATGCATAGACATTGTTTTGAACAACGTGAAGGCTAGAATCACCGATTCCATGAATGTTGAGCTTTCTAGGCCTTTCACTGTGATGGATATCCAAAATGCTCTAAAGCAAATTCATCCTACAAAAGCACTCGGCCCTGATGGTATGTCCCCTTTTTTCTATCAAAAATTTTGGCATCTTGTTGGGGAGATGTTTCTAAGTCTATCTTGAATATTCTAAATGATGGTGCTGATCTGAGTTCTTTAAATACGACCGACATTATTTTGATCCCCAAAGTTAAACAACCACAAACACCAAAAGACTTTAGGCCTATTAGTCTTTGTAATGTCATCTAACGTATTATTACGAAGTGTATTGCAAATAAGCTTAAATACATTATGGGGTCGGTTTGAATCAGAGTGCATTCATTCCTGGTCGGTTTATTACTGATAATGCTATGACTGCATTTGAAATTTTTCACTCTATGAAAAAGAAAAGAACGAGTCGGTTGGGGTGGTTGGCTATGAAACTCGATATGAGTAAAGCTTATGACCGTGTCGAGTGGTGTTTTTTACATCTTATGTTGCTTAAAATGGATTTTTTTCATCGACCTGGGTTGATCTTGTGATGCGATGTGTGTCTATAGTATCCTATTCGGTCTTGGTTAACAGAGATCCATGTAAAGTGTTTTAACCGAAGAGAGGGCTTCTCCAAGGCAACCATCTATCCCCATATTTATTTTTGTTATGTGCAGATGCTTTCTCATTGTTGATACAAGTGGCTGAAAGGGAATGGCGTATTCATGGTTATAAAGTGACAAGAAATGCTCCGCCAGTTTCACATCTTTTTTTTTTTTGCAGATAATAGCACATTATTCTTTCGAGCTACAATGGCAGAGCTAAGGGAAATCCAACAGATTGTCAAGCAGTATGAGATGACATCGGGCAACGAATTAATATGGAGAAAACTGAAGTCACAACCAGTCGTAACATCATGGAAGATGATGCGTGCAAATTGTGTGCACAATGTGGAGTTCAAAGAATTGAATATCATCAGAAATATCTTGGACTTCCTACCTTGATTGGACGCTAAAAAAAAGGGTATTCTCAACAATATTGGAGCGGGTAAAGAATAAATGTAAAGGATGGAAAGATAAATCTTTAACTAAGGCCGGAAGGGAGATTATGGTAAAAGAAGTTATACAAGTCATCCATACATATACAATGAGTTGCTTTCTACTTCCAAATGAGATTTTGCATGAAATTGAGATGCAGATGGCAAGATTTTATTGGGGGTCCAAAGAAGGTGAGAAGAAGATATATTGGATTGCTTGGGAGAAGATAACAAAGAGGAAGGATATAGGGGGTCTGGGCTTTCAAGAATTAAGATATTTTAATTTGGCCCTGTTAGGCTAATGCATAACGAGAATACTATAATTTTTAAAATTCTAAAGACCAAATATTTTCCTATAGGTGAATTGCTTAGTGTTGAAGTTGGATATTGTCCGAGACTCCGAGCTATCTATGGTGAAGCATACTTAGCTCAAAAGAAATCATTAAAGAAGGCATGGCATGGAGAGTGGGTAATGAGTCATCTACATGGGTCAAAGATGAAAAATGGATTGGAGCTTCGTTTCCGAAAAAGCTTTTGCTCCCAACAAATCATTTGCTAAATAATGTGAAAGTTGCTGACATAATTGATCTACATTCTAAGTGTTGGAAAGTTGGTGTAATTCGGAGCCTTCGAGGCTGAGCAGATTTTGGCCATTCCATTGAGCTATAGAATGCCACCGGGTCGTTGTGTGTGGGGCTTTACTAAATATAGACGTTTCTCAGTACGGTATGCATACTGCGTGGCCATCGACATGCTGTCAATGAGGAATAACAACATTGCAGGGTCAAGTTCAACAGTTACTTTATGGAGGCAGATTTGGGACTTGAAGATTCTCCCCAAAATATTGAACTTTTATGGCAAGCATGCAACGAAGGTCTACCAACACTTTTTAATCTACTTAGCCGTGGCATGGAAGTAGATCAAATCTGTAAACTTTGTGGAGAAGAGATTGAAACTCAATCACATCTATTTCTTTGTTGTCAAGTGACGAGACAAGTGTAGATGTTGAGTGCATTACGGCTGCGTTATACAAATGTCATTCATTCAAGCACCTGCTTTGTTGCTCCATTATGCAATATCCCTAGGAGTATGTGGCGCTATTAGCTGTCATCGTATGGCATATTTGGATTGCTCGAAACAAAACATATTTTGAGGGCAAAAAGTGTGAGTGTACTGAAATTATATATCGGATACAGAGTAGTTGGGTTGAAATGAAAGATAATTATGCACCAATAAATTGTGGAAGCGTGGTTGTTGTACATAATGAAAAAGCTTGGCACCCTCCACCTCCATGTTGGATTAAATTGGATATTGATGTTGTTGTAATGGGTTTAAAGATTGGCATAGGATATGTGTTGCGAAGGGAAAATGGTCAATTGCTTCGTGCGGTAAGAAAGAAGAAATGACAGTAGGGAGTATAACCACTTTAGAGGGATTTGCAATGAAGTTTGCTTTGACAATGGTCATTGAAGAAAGGTATGATTGTGTGGTCGTAGGGTCTGACAATCAAGTATTGATTAATGCACTTAATGGTCTGTTGGTTCCGGGTTAGTTTGAAGTGAATATCATTGACGATATTAAGGAGTTGATGTCGATCATTGGGAATGTAAGATTTGTCTTCAATCCTCGGATGTTTAATCAAGCTGCACATTATATGGCTAGAGGTCCGCCAGGTTGTTTTTACAATGAAATTCCTGATCATATTGTAAACTATGTGTAATTGTTACATTTGATTCCTTTAAATGAAAAGCTAATGCTTTTAACCTAAAAAAATTGTATTGGAAGACATCGAAACATGATTATATAAATATATCATTTGAAATAAGTGAAAATGAAGGATGATACCATACTCTCTCTTTCTCTCTCCTTCTTGTGTTCATATTTTAGCCTAGTTCAAAATACTTCTTACAAAATTAAGAGATGATATGAGCTTTAAGATTAAAAATACAGAATGAGATTTTAAAAGACGAACGAAATTTAGATATGTACATATTTATCTAATCTCATTTTTAGGATTAAATAATTTTAGCACGGTTTATTTTCTTAGGTTAAAAATCTAATTTTGTTACAATTTGGAGTGTATCATCATACATGTTCGATAACTCTTTAGGGGTCATTTGGTATCCATATACGTATATTAGGTATGAGTATCAATATGACTCATATCCATACATGTGTTTTGGTATATCAATATATAGGTATCAAATTGATATACTTGATATACTTGATATACTAGTTTTCAATATTTTCATATACTGATTTTTGTTAGTATATGACTCATATCTCTACTTTCATTCTCACTTGATATCAATCGATATCTTCAACATATTAAACACGAATATCACATATCAATCTGATACTCATATCTGATATCTGATACCTATACTCATATCTGATATCTAATATACTGATATATGAATACCAAATAGGCTCATGCCCTAATTTGCATCATTATCAAAATTTCACCAAATTTACAGCCGCGTTATCCGAAATTTAAAATCCACCAAAATCGCATTGAATTTTTGTAATCCTTAAACCACTGCACTCAACTAACCGACCAAAGACTTGCGCGCACGTGAATCTGCGTCTCAGAAACCAACACGTATCCCTTTTGATTTGAAACCGACGGCTGCGATCGCTCGCGTTTCACGCGGCCTACTACTACCCGCCAACCTCTTAAGGTTTCGGTTTCCCACTTTAATATAAAACGCCGCGTTTCGCCATCGCTCAGTTAAAAACAATCCGATCATATATTTCATCTATTTTACCGCTGGGAATCTGATCGCTTCGCTTCTAATTCAAAGGTGGGCTATCCAATTCCCCACGCCTCTTCTTTTGTTTAAGCATTGTTTTCAAACGTGTAAAAATTCTTTATTTTTGTTTATTTCTTCCGTGATCCGATTGTAAATTTCTGGGTTTAAGGTTATGATTGAAATTAATCTGCTCGTTGTTGGTAGTTAGAGATTGGAAACTCTTTTATGGGTCTTTGGAATATTTGTTGTGAGGATCAACAATTGAGATTGATTGATATAGGGATATGTGAAATTGTGTGGGCGCGTTCTGAATTTCTTCTTATTTACAATGGGGGATTTTTTATACGAAAAATAGAGAAGTTGTGACGTATGTTTACAGAGATTGATGCACGCTTGTGATTAAGGTTGACAAATATAAATGAATGAATTAGTTTGTTTCTCTTTAGAAAAAAGTGGTTATGATGTTTGGAAAATGTGGTAAGGAGATCTAGGAAATATTGAACTAGACAACATACTGTTTTGCATTTTGGTTATGATCATAAAGTGAATAATTAATTAATTATATCTTTTCCTCAATCTGAGATCAGGTTGATTCATTGTGAACTGATTGCATTTTGGAGTATGTATTAATGATCATATTTTTTCGTCTCATTGTTGTGCTTTTTTGGTCATACAATGATGATATGATATGATATGATATGGGTGATTTATGTTTCTGAATTGAAGCTAAGCTGCATTCTTTTTTGTAGCTAGATATGAGAATGGTGTATGATATAGACCCGGATGTTGTGCGATGGGGTCTTCACCTCATCGATGTTTGCTCTTTAGCAAATAATGGCTCTCCACATACGGTAACATGTTATGCGGAGGACAAATCGAAGACAGATACATTAAAGGAAGAATTTTGTGTTGCGTCAGAGTCTGCAGTGGAGAATGATAAAGCAATTGCTCAAGCTCTGCAGGAAGAGTTATCGAGACTCGATGCTGCTGACGAATTAGGATCTGCTGTATCTTTTGAGGAACATCACAAAGATTCAATTCTCGCTCAGAACTGGCTTGGACCTTCAGGAAGGCACTTCAATTCAGCAGAGTGTAATATAGGAGAGGTAGTAAAAAAAGTAGAAGAAGTATCTAGCGACAGCCAGGATCAGGAGAGTTTACCGGAGATTGAAACTGATTCAGTTATTGATGGTGAACTGGGGAAAAGACTGAATCAGTTGGTTCCAATTCCTGTAGGTTAAACCTATTTTTTTCTAAATAAGGAGAGAGTTTCCTCTTTTAATTTAGTCGTGCTTATTAATGTGCTTGTCGCTACTGCAGCATGTTCCTAAAATTAATGGCGAGATACCCTCTGTTGATGATGCTACATCAGACCACCAAAGGCTGTTGAACAGGTATTGTATGTGATTATGGCACTATGTTTCAACTAATGCAATACGTGCTCTTACAAAACAATGTTTGTAATCGTTAAGATTTAAAACATGTGCATTACATCACACTTTTGCACTGCAGCTCTTAACTCTTTTATTCTCGTTGTCTGTGTCAGATTGCAGTTATATGATTTGGTTGAATTAAAGATTTCAGGAGACGGAAACTGTCAGGTTGGTTCTTACATCATCTCTGCAACCTGTCTAATCAATGTACTCTGCTTTGAGGCAGTATAGATTTGTATCTTCTTGTATTTAGCCATCAGAGTTCATTCCTCATAGAAAACTTTAAACATATTTAATGCATGTCTGCTGGTGGTTGCTCATCTATGTCTTAATAATCAGTATGTCTTGCTTTTTTCTGCAGTTCCGTTCATTGTCAGACCAAATATATCGAACCTCAGAGTATCACAAATTTGTGAGAGAACAAGTAGTAAACCAGGTTTGCTCATTATTTTAATCAGAATTGTGCTCTAGCTCTTGTAACCTTATCATTCTGTTTTTGGTTCCCTACTCATTATGTTCTAATCTGTGAACTTTCAGCTGAAGTTACGACCAGACCTGTATGAAAATCATGTCCCGATGGCTTATAGTGATTACATAAGGAAAATGAGCAAGTATAGTACCCTTCTGACCTATACTCTGTATTTTTAGTTTGTTGTATTTGTCATACTGTTGGCTATATCCACTCGCTTAAATCAACTTTCGTGCTTGCAGGAACGGGGAATGGGGTGATCATGTTACATTGCAGGCTGCTGCAGACTGGGTATGCTTTTGTTTCTACATGTTCATTTATTTTGTTCCCATATGCAGAATTCTTGTATAGTTCTTACCTTTAACTCTATTTAAAAGAAAAGTGTAATCGTCGTATTTTTATGGCAGTTTGGCATCAAAATGTTCATCGTGACATCATTCAAGGACACATGTTACATTGAGCTTCTACCACAAACTGAGCTGAAGTCAAATAGAAGTGAGTTCTGTTTCACTGCTTCATCTCAAGTCTCTTTTTCTTTCGTTTTGTTTTTCCCAGTGAAAGCAAATAAGAGCATTATGCCGTTGTGAAAACCATGTGCTCCTGCAGCGTCTTATCTTATCCTCTCTGTTCGAATCGCAGTTATATTCTTGAGCTTCTGGGCCGAGGTTCACTATAACTCGATATATCCATTAGGAGGTAAAATATTAACTCGATCCGTTACCATTGGAACACGTTGGAATGAGCTTTTTCTGTTTGTTCTTATCGCCATCTGTTTCTTGTCTGTAGAATTGCCTGAGGTAGAGAACAAGAAGAAGAAGCGATGGTGGTGGTGAATTTGATTGTCTGCTCATTAGAAGGCACTGTAGAAGAGACGAGGCTTCATCTACGAATTCATGTCGTGTAGCTGAATCCTGTTGTACATAACAATTTTGATGGCAAATATGCATTCTTTCATTGTTACTTATGTAGATATATTGCAAGTTAGATTTGTTTTTAGGGAGGTCTTCTTTTTCTTCTGGTTTTCTTGATTTAGGCTTCCATTTGTATATGAATAAATCCTTCACGCAGATCTGTGTTTAGTGGAGATGTTGGTTACATCTTTTCTAGATCCGGTGTGTTGTCTCGTTTTCGGTTTCGTAAGTGTATGTCACGTGCAGATAACGAATATAAGTGGTGTTCGACATAGTGAAACACGAGCCAATTTAACTTTTTGTTTTTATTGTTGTGAAACGCTTGCAGAGAGAGAGAGAGAGAGAATAGTATTCAAGAAGATAACAGCAATTCATCAAAAAGCTTCGAAGAAAATCTGATAATAACATTTACTAAAGAAGACTGCAAAATCATAAAAATTCCTCATAACAAAAGTCTCAAAAGTCTCTCTCTCTAAACTCTGCTTGGCATTTTTTTAGCCCTACACAAGTAATGTGACATAAAATTATGAACACAGATGTACATCAAGAAAGGAGCAAGGGCTTATTATCCGCTCGATCATGAGCAAAACCTATACACAATCAAGAAACAAAATGCAGGCTTATTATGGAGCTCCATCTATGAGCATAAACCTACGTTACACTACCTCGTTCATGTCATCTAGAAAGCCTCGTTTGGACCGTGCTAAAGCTGTCCTCGTATGTACAAAACTCAGTTATTCTGCTTCGATGAAGACTGCCCAATGTGCCTTTCTGAAAAAGACATTTTTTTTTCAAGTATTGTTAGAGTTCGATTGATTTGGGGAGTTTCAATCTGCAGGTGATGCAGATGAAGAGTTGATGTGGGAAAAGGGTCGCTTACCTCCGGCTGCAACGAGCTTTTCTACGCGTGATACAATGTGCTTGCCATAAGTGTACCTCTTGAGTGCACTCAAGTGAACCTTGATGCGGGAGAGGATAAGTTCCCGGCTTTTGTCATCACATGTCTCGAGTACCTTCTGCACGACGTAGTTACCAAAGGGATCTTTCATCATAGCCTGAAATTTTCAGTTTTTCAAAGAAGATTAGAGCTCGGTGAGCATAGACAAACATGACAACCAAAAATGCCTCCATTTGAGTCTTACATAAGAAAAAAATGAGGGAGTTAGGCTAGTTATAGAAAAGGTTATTATCAACTTATGTTCTCTACTTTGGTGAGGTTTGAAAAAGTGTCCCGACCATTTTCGCAAAAAAGGCCAAAGTTCAAGACATAAGTTGATAGTAACCCTTTAAAAATACGTGCTAGGTTAGCATAGACACATTTGATAGCCAAAAAAGGCATGATCTAAAGGTAAAATTTGTGGAACTTAGGTTACGTCAGGAAAGAATGCAGCATACCTGTAACGGCTCGTTCTCTTCTGTTGATCCGAGTATCTCGTTTACCAACAGTTTTCGTTCCTCTGGACCACCAAAAGTCAAGCATTTCTCCACCACATTAGAGGCAAATTTCTGCTGACTCATCTTCACGATCTGTCCGGCCAGCTTGCTGATTATCGTGGCCCGTTCGTGGGGCTTACCATGCTCCACGACGTGCTGCAGAAATAAAAACTCGAAGGCTGAGCATAACAACAGGATGAAGCAAGTTGTACTTGAATAAGCAGAGTGGAATGATATGAGATATTCAAAAGCATAGAAATGAATGAACAGACTATATATTCTGCTTCCGTGCAATCAAAGGAGACGTGAAAGATGAAGAAGACAGATCATTTCAACGAAGCAACGGGTCGAGGCAGGTAGTTTGAGTACCTGAATAACGTAGTTTCCATATTGGTCTTGAGCTAGCTTACAAACACAGCTCATTATTTCATCCATGATTTTCTGCAGAGTTTTTGGATCATCACAGTGCTCAAGAACTCTCTGCTACCAGTCAAAAACCTTTGCATATGTAAGTAAATTTCACGAGAACGAAACGAGGCAAAGATTGACAAAAGGCGCTCCAACCTGAATCACTCGACAGCCATAAGGATGTGTGGACAGAGTCACAACTTGCCCCACAAATGACGAGATGATGAAATGGATGCGATCTTGAGGAATACACTCGATGCACTTCTGTATTACGTGATTACCGTTCTGATCATAAACACATTTCATCACCGAACCATCAAGCTCCGTTGCCATCTTAGCACTCATATCTATATCAACCACTTCCAAAGCCTGTGATGAAAACCAATTAAACGACAACACGAAAAGGAGAACTTATCATTACTTCTATAAATGATAAAGATAAAGAAAACAACCTTCTGTATAACACGGCAGCCATACATCTGCAGAGTGAGAGGCAATACATGGCCAATAAGATGCCTTGCTAGCTCTTTCCGATGATTTTCAGTCCCGTGCTCAAAGAACTGCAATTCAAGCAATAATGCAACTTATTATCAGGACATTGAAGAATTTTTTAGGAATCTTTTACACAAAACGCTACCTTTTGTATGACGTAATTCCCAAAAACATCAATGGTTAAACCAAGAGCATTAGGAATGATTTCTGTTAGTATCTTCGTCTTCTCTTCAACCGTAGCTGTCTCCAGCTTCTGCTGAATGAAGCGGCTTCCAAACTGATCAGTACTGAAAAAAAACACGACGTGGAATTCATTGAGTATATGTAATATAAGTAATAACAACACAAAAAAGAGTAAGATTCATAATCATACCTGAATTCAACAACATGACCAAGAATGTCGGAGAGTTCCAATGATTTAGTCTTGTTGTTCTTCAGCATCTCTAACAATGATTCAAATCTTCCTTTTGCGTTGCTTCCACTCTGTGGATGCAACGAGCCAGCACTTTCCCCCTTGAGGCTCTCCAAAGTTGGTGGCATCTGAGCACATTTCTCATTATGGATCATGGAATTTCTCGAGCTATCTCTGGAGTTCTGGGAACTCAACATCGGATTTCCTGGAAACGAAGCAACATAAGGACTAAACGCAGGGTTTCCGTGGTACTGATGATTAACGGTGCCCGGTTTTTGCAAGATGTGTGATTGGTATTGCTGTGCCTGTTGCAGAAGCAATGCCTCAAGATAAGCTTTCTCCAAAGATTGCAAATTATCAGGACCGTGGTGGGAACCAACAAAATGTATTCCTTGAGACGAGTTTCCTGCTACACGAGACAAATCTTTGCCATGATTTGACATTTTCTGAATATACTGAACTTGATGTGGATCCATGACCGGTATATGGAACCCCGGAGGGTAGCTAGGTCTCATGATTTGCCCGTCTCCATTACCACCAGCCATAAGCGAACCTATAAGTTTTTTTTAAAAATATAAAAACTGAAACAAATTGAATCACACAATTTTCAAGAAACATAACAGAATGCTACAAGATTATTACTTATCATCCCATCATGTTTTTGCTCGACAGCATATGCACCATTCCTCTGCATTTGCTTCTTAAGATCTTCCAGCCTTGCAAAATCGGAGAGGCTGTGTTGAGAGTGAAGATTAGTAGTAGAAGATGTTCTTCGAGGGAAACCAGCTCGTTCGTTCATCGTTGGTTTTGAAATACTAGGGCCCCTGGTTAATCCTCCATTAGTACTCCTTGCTAAGTTTACATAGTTCATGTTATTTACCAGATTTTCGACTCTAGTATTGTCGCTATAATGCTGCTGCTGCTGCTGCTGGCTTGTCGGAATTCCCATACTCTCTCTGGACACATTCAATCCAGAGAGAGAAGAAGCAATATCAGCTATCTCAAAAATACCGGATGAAGGAACGCGTGATGAAGAATTGAGGTTATCGACAAGATGAACTCCGTTACTAAGTGTGACAAGAGCAGGAGCAGGAGCAGGTGGCCTACCCCCGACCTCATTCCTGTTACTTGTTGAAGTCACACAAGATGGTAAAGAATTTGGATGGGCTGAGGTGATGGTGTGAGGATGCAATGCAGCTTCGAATGATTCTGCTTTGTTATAATGTAGTTCAGCTGCACTAGAATTTGGTAACGAGTCGGCAACATCAGCAACTGAATTCTGGCTAGCGGGACGTGAAAGATGTGATTTCGAAGATTGGCCACATCCTTCCTGTAGTAAACAAGAGAATTTCTATGTAATGACATGAATAGGATGTAATGGAGAAATAAAATGAGCAGATGAATTTATCACATTACTGTTGTAAAGCTGCAGAAAATGATCAATTAAAGGATCACTATAAACTGTAAACTTGAGAGGAGATTAGTGCAAAACAAGAATAAGATGTTGATCTAACAAGTTCAAAGAGTATGTAGCACAGTTTGTAATTTATTCGAGGATTCAACATAGGTTATTCAGAATATACAAACACTTAAATCCATTTTATTGATATGGGAACCACAAGTCACGTAATGGAATTTAGAGCTACATTATCCCTTGTAAAGCACCCAATACAATATAAGTGTGCAATGTTGATAAAAATTTATATTTCACATATAGAGTATCGAAGTACAATATATATACATTTATGGAATTTTATATTTAGCTAATTACTGTTGTTGGATCAAAGAGTGTTTGAAAAGATCATGATCAATGATTTAAGTAGTCTTAAGTATAAAATGGGTTGCATGTTTGATTAACAATGTATTAAAAAAAAAAATCAACCATAAGAATGAAATATATAAACAAATATAACTTTGTGCTAGTAAATAAGACAAGAGAGAAAACCTGGAGTATATCAGCAAAGCTCTTCCTTCTAACTCCCAATCCAGAAGAAGACGGCCCCATCATCCCTTTGTCTAGCGACTCAGTAGAATTTTTCCTTGACATATTCCTAATAGCCGTCTTCCTAAGCTCCATAATTTCATCTTCTGTTTTCTTCACATGCGAACTTAGTGGCATTGGATACAACAAAAGTCCTCCAGCGTTGTCAACCACATTTCTGCTCATGCCATGTCCTGCAGCCCTGACCCTTTGAGCAACGCGCCAATCCTCCTTGGACAACAGAGGTGGAGGTAGTCTAGGATTGAAGTTTTCATGTGAATAATAGTACTCCAAATATGCTGGGTGAGATCTTATTTCCTCTTCAGTTAATACGCCAATGCTACTACCACTAACGAAATTGGGATGCCTAAGCAGACTCCCCGTAGCAAGCAATGCACCCTCCACTGTTGGAGGGGCACTGCCGCTTCTGTTTATGTCCAAACTCTTCTCCCTCTCAACAATCAAACCTCGATTTCTTTGCTGATGCAACAACAATGCTTCAAGCTCACTCTCTAAGCTGGCATTAATCTCTAATTTATCATTTGAACTCGATCCTCTCATCCTGACACTTTTGTTCTCCAACTCACATTGGATACAAAAACAACAATCAATCCTCAATTCTCAATTTTCTCCCCAACGAAACCTTTAAATTCCACTAAAAAGGAAACAGCAAATATCAAATCAGACCTAATAGTGACCGAATTCAACCAAATAACTTTCGATCAAATCAGATTACAAACACACCTTAAACCAAAATTTGTATGAATTTAACGAACAAGCACAATTCCCATTTAAAAAGCCTCAATCTTGAGCGAAAAACACAATAAACTTCATTTATCACCAAAAAATCACATTATAGAACATATCTAGCATCATGCATGCAAAATTAAAATTAAAATTACGTGGTGAAACAAACTTACGATAAGGAATCGTTGATGTTTAGGATCGAAAAGGTATGTGAAATTATTCGTCGATCAGTTGTTTGACGTGTGGAATTCAAAAATGTTTGAAGCGTACAAGGTGGAGATTTTGCGAAACTGGAATGAAAGAGAATAAGCCAAAAAATGATGCAAATGTTCGTTTTCATTATTTATGTAATTTTGAATTAGATTATTTAGTATCTTTTTGAGATAGATTAGTGCTTTTTTGAGATTATTTAGTATTATTAGTTACTTGCATTTTACGTGTGCTAAAAAGATTTAGGTCACATTTACCACGTGTTGATATATCTTTTCATATATATATTTATCTTTATATCTTTATATATGTCATATTGTATTTTTTTTTCCTTTCGTAAAACTATGAGTTAATTTTTTCATCATACTTTTCATTAATTTTGTCAAATTGATTGGTTAATTTTAATTTGTTTTAAATATTTAAGTTACATAGTCGGCATGAATTGTAATGGTTTTACAATACATGTAGAATTGTTTATTTTATTAGTTTATATGAGGTAGATTGTAATTGATTGATTATTATGTTGGTTTTAGTTAAATATAGGAGAAATATAGTAATGTGATTAGTGATAGTTGTAACATTAAATTTTTAGACTATACTATTGTATTTATAGTGCAATATATTGCTTCCATATTTAAGGACACAAATTAGGAAACAAATGGTTGGGAATTGTAATTAGTTTGGCTATCTTCCTAGCATTAATAAATTATAAGTCCAAAGTTTAAATTATAAGTCCGAAGTTAAAAACGTGTTTGCGATAGAGAAGTAATATTTGAATGGTTGAGATCAGTAAACCGCAAATTCAAATCAACATTTGCTGCATCCAAAAATCACCATCCATCGATGGTCAGTAATGAGTCGAACCGAGCCGAACACAACTAATTCAACACAGAATTTGGTAAGCTTTAATTTTTCTTTTCCTTTGGCAGAAAGTGAAGAAGATAAAAAAAATGGAAAAAGGGATCCCAAGTAAATCAATTTACAAGCTATTTTCCATTTCTATAATTTCTCGAACCTCGTTAACTACCAAGTAGGCCTTATGGCCTCCAATCACCTCCGCCTGCTTCTTGCCATCCCTCCATAACTGTGACACCAACACATACAATTTACTCAGAAATCCTAAGAAGGATCGGGTTGTTGTACATGTATCGTCATGTAAAATGTACATGGAATGAGGTTTACCTGTATCGTGGGCATCTTCTGCAGAGAAGAGGAAACATGAAAAGAGAGAAATGAGCGTCAATGAGGATTCTGTGAGGTGATTCAAATGGTGAAGTTTCATCTTGTTTGATGAGGGACAGTTGGAAAGCTAAGATGAACTTACAGTAACTTCAGCACGAACGATGAGCTTATGAGGAACATTATTGACATCAACTGAGTAGAATCGTACTCTGCATCAATAAGTTATGAAAAGAATGAATTCAGTCATCAAGCATCAAGACAAATAAATAGAACAGAATACGTACTAGAGACATTGGTGAATTGATGCAGGATCTTCTGATCTAGTTGAAAAATTCTAGAGTTTTTAAGCATGTTTTAGTTTTGAGCATTCACATAGCATGGTAAGAAAGAATTGCAGTTTAATTGTAGTAGAGCAAATTACGGAATCCCTCGATGCTCGTTTTCAAAACAGATCAGCAGCAACTAAATTAGAAAAAAGATCCTTAAAATTAACAGATAAGGGTGATGATAATAAGCCCAATAGAAGAAAAGAAATGCTGTACGCCCTGCTAGCTAACCTTGGATAATAATCGGCTGCTAGTTTTTCGAGTTTTGGTTTCAAATAGATACATTTCCTGCACCAGCTCGCCATCCTACATATCCAAATACTTCATATTCTCAGCCTAAACATGCATAAATAAATGGACACAGGAAAGTGAGTACGTGACCATTTCGATAACTCGTGGAAAGATTTTAATATAGCGACAGTAACTAGCAAAAATGAGTTACATAGGGATGATTGGCTGGACAGCTAAAACCATAATATTGGTAATTAAGAGTCATTATTTTATTGATGCAGAATCTGGAACCTCTTCCATTATTTCCTTGAAATGAAACTACTTTCAACATGCACAAATTTCCAAATCATTCTCTTAGGAGCTTCAATTTAAAAAATATGCTATTCTGCAACATTAGTTTGAAGAGGTTAATCATTCTTGATTGCACCAGTTTAGAAATTCAACTATGCATGAAAGTAGATGAGACTCTGGAGTAACCGCCTAGCCGGCCTCCACCACATAGAAGCATAGCATAAACCTGTAGAGCTTAATCATGTTTTCAAGGATTTTCAGAAATAACATTATTGATTCTTTAACACAAATACTTGTTACACAGATATGCTATAAGCAAAGTGTCAGCTCCAAACATATAGATGCTTAAGATTATTTAGTTTCTATGTAGGAGATTCTAAGGAAGTATCCAAATCGTTATCTTATACTATTCCCCTTTCATTTCAAAAATTAACTTAATTTTCAACAACTATTGCACCCTAATAATCGACAGACCTCAACGTGAAAGAATGAAACCGACGAAAACCTCAAAAAACCAATCCTTCAAAGATCAAAACTCAAAAACCATCTGACCTAAACAACGACAATAGCTAAATAATGAACAAAATCATGCACAGAAAGAAAAAGAAAACAAAAAGCAAAATACAAATACAATCATTTCCATTTCAATGGAACACTTCAGCTAAATCAGTAATGAAATGAAGCAATCAAAGGGGAAAAATGAAACGAGAGAGGGAGATAGCGAGAGAGAGAGAGAGAGAGAGAGAGAGAGAGAAAGATTCAAACCATAAAATGATGAGAGATTCCTCGAGCTGTTGGGCCTCGGCAACGACGCGGTCGAAATGAGATTCGCCGGAAATAGGCACCAACTCCATCGAAAGCGGCGAATTTTCAAAACCTTGTTGAGCAATCGGTCCGCTTTCATCATAGCTACTGCTTGTTACCGATTTCCGGCTCTTAATGTGAGGAAAATTGCTATTGTTCCAATAAACGGAATTAGCTTGGCTATTGAAGACAACAGACTTTCTGGTCGATTTCACGAAGCAGCAAAGATTGCGCGACGGCGGTATTCTCGAACACTGGGTTTTAACTGACGGCAATATCTCCATAACAGTAATCAATCTGACTGTGCGCGTGAGTGTTTCTGGTGATGAATGAGAAGAATCAGGGAGAGCAGAACTAGTTTGACGGAGAGAATGAGGAAGACGAACTTTTACAATTGATTTTGCTTTCTTTGATTTTACTTTCGATTTTTGTCTTACGTGGGAAATATCAGAAATAAATATACCAATTTTTTTATTTTTTAAGAAAGAAAATGTACCAAAATCTTCCAACTCAATTTCTGTAATTTTACGAACAAAACTATATCTTTTTTTTTTTTACTATATCGAAATGCCATTTCAGTAGAGGTATATTAAAAAAAATCCCCTCAATCTCCCAAATCCCTTTCAAATGTTTTTAGCTACTTATAGTATTTAAAAAAAAAAAAATCATTGAATCAAGATCGAAATATATGTTTTTTTTTTCCAATCCAACACTCAATTGAATTTGTCAAATTATAAGTAAGAAATTAAAACATATTTAAATTTAAATGTAACACAAAAAAAAGATCAAAATCGACTGAAGTATATCACTAGTTGCTTCCCAAAAGAAGGCGTACTAAATAAAATCCCAAATTTGTGACAGGTCCAAATATGAAATATTTACATATCTAATAAATCCCCAAAGTTGTAAATTTCGATTTCTTGAAACTGACTACTACAAAACTAAACATTATTGAACATTACATCTCTATAAAATGTGCTTTTACAACACGTATAGTAATACTATATTGTCCAAGAATAAGGCCAATAATGCCAATATAGCAACAGATAGCCAGCAAAAAGCAGAAAATATCATCAAAATTGTGAAAATGATTGAAATTACACTCACTAACAATTCCTAACAGAACTGTGTTTATCCCATTTGACATAAAATGGCCTAAAAATGCTATGACAATCTTTCTAGGAAGAGAGATGAATGCAGAAGGCAGCAAATCTGATCAAAACTGTGAAAGTTCTCAAATCACACACTCACTGACTAATAATTTCCAACAGAACTTTGTTGATCCCATTTGACACATGATGGCGTAAAAATGCTCGAGTGGAAATCTTTCTAGAGAGAGAGAGGACTGAGGAGAGAGAGAACTAGAATGCAGAAGAAAAGGAGATCTGCAAGAAACACACTGCAAAAGTTTATGAGTTTATCAAAAGCTGGACAATCTGGGAGAGGGCTGAATAGGTGCCAAACAACGATGAAACTACGCCTACTCCGATGACCAATGCGCACATCGATCCCTGTAAAATGAAGCAGAAAATACGAAAATAAAATATGCCATAAAGTTCCAAAGATCGATTCAGTGTGAAAAACAACTCATGATTACATGTTCGTACGAATTGCACATGATGAGTAACTAGTTTCAGGCGACCTCATGACTGAAAGATCTACAATAACATAGACTAAAGAAGCAATATTGCACGAGAAAATTGGACTTTAAGCCTACCTGAAAAACGGAGACCTTCCCCCTCGAGATGCTCAAGTAGCACGCACATGGAAGAATCAAGGTCTGTGAAAGTGAATTTGCGTGGTAAAATGGTGAGAAATCAAGGGGATAAACATCAGAGAAAGGCGAAGAGGGCATTACAAGAGGTAAACAATAAAATAAAAAAGAGCACTTACTACTAGCATAGTGAGGAGAGAACCAATCAGTGCCATGACAAGACCTGTGTGATAGAAAACACGTAGAATTATGATATAGATGAAACCACGAGAACTCGTGTAAGACCATATGACCGGTCAAGATCCGACAGATGAGTCAAATATCTGGATTCAAACCCATAAACAATGGCATATATGTAATTTTGACTGTATCTAGTAGTGTTTCGTGTGTGATGAACATTGACACGTCAAAGTGTTCCCCATATGAAAAACGAACATGTAACACAGACAAGGGGCATGAATGGACTAAAATTGAACAAGAACTAACTGAAGAGAACACGCATACAATGTGTGAGGGAAAACTCACCAAAGAAGGGGATGCTGAGGCCTACGATCAATGTAGATATCACCAACGCCGTTCTAATGAGGATCGAATACATAAATGACTTGGCGCGGCTAGATGGGATCAACTCTTCCAGACTCATAGCCACAGGAGACATGGTTAACGCATACGTGTTCATAGTTAAGGAAGAAACTGCTCGATCATTCAAGCTCTAAATTACAATCATTCATAAACCTCTAGAGATTATCATTCTGATTTTAAATCGATAAAACTCATAAACTTCCTCTAAATTATAATCATTCATAAACCTCTAGAGCTATAAAACAATGCTGAAATGATGAACTCAATGAACCGTGAAAAGGATATTTTGTGAATGGATTGACTACCTGCAGAAAAACACAATAAAAACACAAATAAATATTTATTATGCAAATATATTTCTGCATTTAGGCTGCTCGAATTTATCCAAGAATTTGCAAGAAAAAGCTTAAACTTGACTTATTTACAAATCCTATATTTACGATTTTTGCAGCAAAAGCTATATTTCAACGACAGTCTGGAACATAAAAAGAAGCACAACACATGAATATATACAATTGACTTCTATTTAGTTTTCAATGTACGGTTTTATGATATAAAATGAAACAAAACATAAGATGGAAAGAATGGGTTGGAATATTTATCTAATATATGTGACATCGAGAATTAAATTCCACATACCGTAGTCCACACAGCAATTTTAGACGCGACTAAATCCTGGGGCATGTTGAGTGTGAACTGTGATTGCGTTGATTCCCCAAACATAATGTATCCCAGAACAGCAACTGCGCCATACATCAAAGTGCAGATCGCAAAGCTGCAGCCATCATTTAGTTGAGTTCAGAAAATAGTGACAGAATCTTAGAAACAGAATACGGTAGCATATCAATAACCATAGTAGAATCGGTTCATTGATGGGCCATCTCAAAAAGTTTTAACTTACAACTAGGTGAGGCATGCATGTAGTTGTACCTTGTGAGGAGAACAGCAGGGTACTGGCTCGGTTTGTCCATTGACGAATAAATATTGGGAAAAACAGCATGCCCCGAGTAGCAATAACCGTAGAGACCAATAGCAACAGGTAGAGACGAAAGGTTCAGGACTGTCCCTTTTGGCTGAAATGCCACATCATCCACTAAGCCAACCCAAAACAAGCAAGCAACTACTAAGATTGATGCAATAACTCCGCCAGCTGATAATGTCGAATGAGCAAAGTAAATATGGTCAGTGCACAAAGGATGATGAAAAAACTTGTATCTCCAAACATGGAAAAGCTTAAAAAAATATTTTAGAAAAACCAAAAGCTCCAATAGCTAAGATATAGTTTGTTAATAGGAAAAACAGTTCTAACCAGAGATGTAGCTGAGAATGCTAAGATCTCGTAACCAAACGGTTGGAAGGACAGCCAAGGCAGTCATGACCGCAAAAAGATGGTGAGAGTCCAGTTGAAGGATTCCCAAGTTTAAATGTGCATTCGGAAATAAAGAGGACAAGTTATCACTTTCCAAAATAATGTATTCGACACAGCAGGCCTGCAAATAATGGATGATTTCGTAAAACTGTTCAACAAGAATTTGCACTAATATGCGAACAAGACCCTTTTTTACTTTCTGAAGTCTGATTTCAATAGCAACACCTTCTGCAGCAACTTGAAGTTTTGCAAACAGAGGGTTGAACGAAGCATCATTTCAAATTTAATACTTAATTGAGTACACATATTTTTCCAACGATCAAGAGACAAGATTCACGTCTTGTTTTATTGTTTTTCATATAGCTCTAACATGCCTCACAGCACTATTGGCACAAAGCTCACACTAGGATTTTTCAATATAACTTAAGATGCCATATTTGACAAAACCCAAAACCCAAAAATTGTTGGAACGATTAACCACATACGCAAATAAACGTGAAGTGATTTATAGTCTCAAGCTAGACATCGTGATAAAGAAAAGAACGTTCATGGAGTTGCCAGATGTACTTACATATAACTCCACGTACAAAACTATCTGCAGAACAAACAAAACAGAGAATCAATGTTTGCATTGAACACTCATCATTTTTCTCTTTTAAAGATTTAATTGTGTGACAAGAGTTAGAATATAGCAACACTTACAGATATGGCAACACGACCTACAGTACCGAAGGCAGCCTGGCCAATGTCGGGGTACGTTTCAAGTCCAGGTTGACTGTCCAAACAGAAACGCAAGAGGATTCCAGTGTAGTAAGAAAGTATAGCAAAGATCAATAATATAGAAAGCCCGAGCCACCCTCCTTCTCTGACCGCATAAGGAGTTGAAAGGATTCCAACTCCACATAGGACATTCATGCCTGCAATATAATAGTGATGATTATGATCGGGTCAAAAAGTTTGTTAAATAGGAAGATTCACATGTATACACAATCCAGAAATTAGTCTGCTTAGTCACTATCTAGATTTCACCTGTGAGTTTTCCATAATTTTATCTTATTTTTGAAAAAATTCCATATGCTAATTATCAGCACCTTCACATAGCTTAGATTAATTGGATAGAGGGGACGTACCATTTAACACTGCTTGGCCGAATGAACTACGGCGAGAACTCGGAATTCCATGTGAGATTGCTGATTTACCATCAGGAGTTAATTTCTTCAAACTAGACTTCCTTGATGGAATAGGCGGAAGCAGAGAATGTGAACTGCGTCTTTCTCTAGATTTTTCGTTATCTGGTATAAGAGGTTTATTCAGAGTAGGTAATATCTCAGGAGTGTGTCTCCTTGTAAGGGATGATGAAAGAAATGAGCTGCCCAAACGTGATAACGAAGGCGTCCCAAGAAAGTTGATACTCGGAGACGGAACACTACTGTATAGGTCAATGGATTGCCTGTGACAAGTTTTGCAGCAGATTTAGCATACGAAGGTATATTCAGACAATATTTCAATAAACTTATTATAGATGTAATGCATACTCGTGCAGATTATACACTATAAACAGTTTAACTTCTATCATAAATACAGACTAAAGTTCAAATGTTGTGTCTTAGAAAACCTTATAAGTTACAACTCTTAAACCAGAACCAAATCCGTCACCAACTCACCAAGGATGAAAGTACAGACATATTAATTACTTAGTCCGAACAAATCATTGCATACAATTTTAATACATTAAAAGGTTCAAGAAGACAATAATTAGCACCATTCAGAACATAACATTATATCAGACTAAAAGATCCTTAAAGCTCTAATATATTCTTAACTGTCACTCAATATTTTTCCTAAATAAAGCCTAACTTCATCACAAAAGTTCTTAATCATGTGAAATTACTCAGACAACCACATAACAGGAACCTTTGATCTTTAAGGCTAGAAAAATTGCATAGAAATCCAACAACAAATTCAGCATTAACAGAGAATTCAAGAAATGCTCATAATCTAATAACAAATTCCAGCATAACCTCTCTCTCTCTCTCTCTCTCTCTCTCTCTCTCTCTCCTGTGTGATGTGAAGTCAAAACATACACAACCACAAAGATGAAAAGTAACCTGTAACTTTGAGGCCAAGAGGGGTTGAGGGAATTGGGCTTGCTTTGCTGCCTACCCTCATCGTTATCATTATCAGTGGAGTAATTCGACGAATCGGAACCATTTCCACCTTCATCATCTTCTACTTTTACAGACCCCTCCTCCTCTTCCTCACTGTCTATGTAGAAGCTCTGCTCCGACACCGAGTTCTTCATTGTCTACCTCTTGATCTCTCCCTCCAAACAGCTTCAAAATCCAAATCAAATCACAAACATTTACACAAGGTTGAGGATAGTAAACAAGACAGTTAGTCTAGTGACAGTAGATCAGAAGCAAACAAAAGAAGCAGATGAATGGGGTCAGTCACAACTTAAATCCCATCACAGATAATAAATGCATGTGGACATATATATACATACATATACATGTGCAATAATTCACAACATAGGCATTAAAATATAGAGCTAAGAGTGTGAAAATCAATAATTTAACAAGTGAGAGACAATATATAGTTCCAAGGTTTCTGAAACCCATACCTTAATGCTGGTGACATTATAATGTAAATCAATGGGATTCAAACAAGAAACAGAAGCATAGCTCAGCCAATTCAAGAACTTAAATAACGTTAAGTGCTAAGGCATGCACCCCAACATACATATAGTTTGAGAGAGAGAGATAGAGAGAGAGAGAGAGAGAGAGAGAGAGAGAGTTCTTACCTTTGCAAAGAATTGCAAAAGCTGCAATCTTTTTCAGGCTTTTTGTAACGGGATCCTGGGCTTAGCAGTTAAAAAGGTCACAATATTTTCTTTTTTCTAAATGCAAGACAAATAAATAATAATTCTTTCTGATCCGAATCTTCAAGAATCCACCACAGGAAAACTGCACCTCCTTACCTCAGCCAAAATACACACACTAGCTTCACTACATAAACACAAACACAAACACGCACTCACACGCACACGACAGTCTCTTTCTGTGAACCAGATAATTTAGCAGAATATTCCCTGATGTATTGGCAATTGTTAAAAACAAAAGCTTTCAGATACATACATACATATATATATATATATATATATATATATATATATATATAGAGAGAGAGAGAGAGAGAGAGAGATAGATACAGACACATACACACAGACATACGTGTGTAAGTACAGAAACATATATACTGAATGATTTTGTTGTGGGTTTTTTTTTGCACCAGAGAACGTCATGTGTAACGACAAGATTGAACAATTGAGTCAATCGTGGCAGACTTCAATCTTAATAATTTTTCATCTATTCCCCAATTTGTGACTAAAATTAAAATTATCGATCAATCACATGAAAATCTTACTGTAATAATAGCCCAAAAACTTTTGGGCTCGTTCTCATTTTCTTTTCTTTTTTTGCTTTAACAAAAATATATGTGAATTTCTCCTCATTATAAATAATTAAGTAAGTTTTAACAGGATTATTTATTGGTCAATACTTCAATTTTAGCATTTTAGTTCCAATTACTATAGTTTATTCATAATTAATTAAAGAACAAAAGGTTCAATTTATACAGTCACAAATATATTAATAAAACAAAATATAAAATCAAAAGACGATAAAAGTAATATAATCCCTGTTGGAGGCTGTGAATCTGTGATGATTAAGACTCCTAACCTTGTATCGAGTCAGCATTTGCAACTTGCCCAATCTATTCTTCTTTTAATGTCATAACACACCCCTTAACTCTTTAACATTCTCATTTAGCGCCCCATAGTTTTAGAAATTTGTTATTCTGGTGGTATCGAAATTATTTTTACAGATGTTTTTTTTAGGAGTGTTCTACAGTTATTTTAATATGTACATTGTTGTAGGTTTTTTTGAAATATCGTTATCATCATTATATTACTAAAAAGAAAATGATTCTTTCTTTGAAAAAATCCTACGTGGCACTCCTTATATTCCTCCATTCATATTTACCTAAATTCTTAAAATTTTGAATTTTAAATGTAAAATAATAGATTTTAAATATCTATACTAAAATCTTATATCCCACATCGGTTTCTCAATAAAACTTCGCCTATTGAAAAATCTATAAATACTTAGACTATCTGCAGTGGTAGTGTCTTTAAGGGGTGTCTCTAAGAATTTTTTGGAGATAGAGACAGTGAGCTGCAGTGGGCTGTCTCTAAGGGTGTCTCTAAGGACTTTCTGAATTTGTATTTTGTATTAATTTTAATAATTTAGAAAATTACATTACTAGACATAAAAAAATACATTACTAGAAATAAAAATAAATTACATTACTAGAAAAGAAAAATAAAAGAAGAAAAATGAAAACAAAAAAAATCATAGAAGAAGAAAAATTCAAAGAAGAAAAAAACTAAAAAATGAAAAAAAAAAAAACTTAAGAAGAAGAGAGAAATGAAGGAAAAAAAAGAAAAGAATAAAAAAAACTGAAAAAGAAAAAAAACCGAAACAAAAAAAGAAAAAAAAAAGTGAAAAAAAAAGCTGAATAAAAGTGTGAAAAAATGAAGAAGAAATAAAAAACACAAATTTTGCTACCAAAGGGGATCGAACACCTACCCTTCATCATGGAGTTTAATGCCTAAACCACTAGGCCAAGACCACTATTTGTAACACCTCGCACATTTATATATTTAAAGAATTAACATTTCGTTTTTTTTTTTTTTAAATGGCTCGAGACTGTCTCGTTCCGGCGAGACGGTCTCGAGCCGCCCGTCCCTGCACCGGTGTGTCTCGTCGCAGTGGGTGTCTCGAGCCCCCTTGGAGACACCCCACTGCGAGCCGTCTTAGAATTAATGTGTATTTTCTCATTTTTTGCTCTACCAGTTTTATTTGGCCAATTTATTTATTAATCGGCCGAATAAATAACTACTATTTTATAGTTTAATTTAATTTAATTTGGTCAATTTATTAATTGACCGAATAGATAATTATTTTTTGTAGAAGTTTTATTTGGCCAATTTATTTATTAATCGACCGAGTAAATAATTGCTATATTTTTATAGTTTAATTTAATTTAATTTGGTCAATTTATTAATTGGCTGAATAGATAATTATTTTTTGTAAGAGTTTTATTTGGCCAATTTATTTATTAATCGGTCGAATAAATAACTGCTATATTTTTATAATTTAATTTAATTTAATTTGATCAATTTATTAATTGGCCGAATAGATAATTATTTTTATTAGGGAACTAATTTATTGGTTGACATAATAAATGGTTCCAAAATAGTTTGGATAATTTATTGGTTGACCGAATTAAATTTGGAAATAGTCTAATATTTTTTTATTTAATTTGATAAAAAATAAGTAATTTCTAATTTCTCAATTAATTAGGTAAACGGGCCAATTCCCAACTGACGGATACCTCAACTCGGGATCACACGTGACACATTTTCATTCTTTATTCTTATTAATTTTAAAATTTTCATTTTATTCATTTTATTCATTTTTTCATGTATTTTCTAAAATCTAGAATCGTCATAAATTATGCATTTATAAATCAAAATCGTGGTCAACGGGTCAATTCTGACCCAAAACCGTGGCGGTAGACGAGCCAATTCTCAACCGACACTTGAGAAATTTTTCATTTATGCTTTTTTCTCATATATTTTCTAAAATCTATAATCGTCATTCATGAAATAATTTTTACGTTATTTGTAGGTTGTATTTCCAGCTTTGCATAATTTATATTTTTAATTAACGAATATTACTATACGATTAAGTACGATAACGAACAATACAATCATTATTTTTATTAAATTTTTGGATCTATATAAATTCTAAATAAATTTTATAAATTACGCACTTATAAATCAGAGTCGTGGTCAACGGACCAGTTCCGACGCAGAATTGTGGCGGTAGACTAATATATGGATTTTTTTCAGAAAGGAACACAAATGACTAATTTTTTAATCGGGTTTTAAACAAGTACGAGTATATAAATTTCAAACAAGTTTGAATAATCCTAAACACACCATCTCAAATTGTTTGATTTATCGTCTCCGTTGGAAAACATAGAATATGTAGGAAATTGGCAAAAAAACTAATAACGATTTATCAACGAGTCAATTTCGACCAATAATCGTGCGCGTAGATAGACCAATTCAGTACTTGCGGGACAACTTTTTTAAAATATATTATATAATTTTGAACTCATAAAATTAAGAATATTTATGGTCAACTTTTATCTTATATCATTGACTAAATAATTTTATGAATCACAATCATTCCACATAAAGTTTTGTAAAAAGGAAAAACTACCAAGTACATAGTGAAACAATTCTTGAAGTTCTATTCTCAGTTAAAAAAGTTATTCTCGAAGCTGGTAAAAAAGAAATGTCATCATTTATTTTCCTATGAATATATTTGGAAGATGATTATTTATATAATACTACAATTTATAATTAAATTTTTATTTATTAAATATTGTGTGACTATTTTTGGAATATAATTATGTATATAATTAAATATTAATTTCAGGTAAAAAGAAAACAAATGTCATCATTAATTTTTTTGTGAATATATTTGGAAGATGATTATTTATATAATTTAAAATCAGTATTGTAGTCAATAGGGTGGTTTCAGGTCGGAACCGTCGGGGTAGACGAGATGATTGTGAAGCGGTGGTTTAACTTTTTTTTTTCTTAATCTTGTGTTGAATTCATAATGTGGGGTATTTAGAGTCACTTTCATCTTATAGACAATCTTAACATCTATAGTATTATTCGTTATCTATATATCTCTTCTCTCTCTCTCACTACCCGCTCCTTTCCTTACATATTTTTCTTCATAAAAAGCTAAAAAATTCAGCTTAAGAGTCGCTTTCCTTTGGAGAGAAATATATTTTTGCCCATATCGATTTCGTAGAAGAATAGAGAGTTTTAACAATTATCGAAAGTAATGAGAATATATTAGTTATAATTTTTAACAAACATAACTATATGGGTTTGAGACATAAACATGTGGTAAAATTACTTTTTAATTGAATTTGAGATGTGTTCAAGGGATATAAATTCTAAGCGAGTTTAATAGATTGCATAATTGAATTATTTAACGCTAAAATAATTAACAAATAATATCTTTTTAATCTATCACATATTAGTACTATTTAATAATTTTATTAATTTTTTATAATTTCTCGTCGAATCGACGGGTTATACTCCAGTTTATGTTAAAATAACTGTTGAAATATATATTTAGATTCTGATTTGAGTAAAATTTAGATTCTACAAAACAAATGTAAAAGATAGTGTGCTTAAGCACATATATATTTTGATTCAACAGACAATTAAGTTTTAAATGTGAATTTTATCATATCACAGAAATTTGTGGCAGACAATCTCATTACACATCAGGATTAGCAAATAGCTACTCAAAATTACAAATACTAATATTCTTGTAAGTTTTGATCTAAGGACTATTCTTGTAAGTTTATGGAAGTAATAATTTTGAACATAAAATGTTCTACTTCGCTAATGTTATCAAATTTATTGTTGAGGAATACTACTGATTTCTTGCAAACAAATTGACTGGTTTAATTGTTATGAACCTTGTTTTTTCTTTTTTTTTTTCCTTTTTTTTTTTTGCAATGATTTGAATTATTTAGGATCAAATAGATGTCGAATAATTGGGAAGACCCTATGCTCCAATTAAACAAAGTTTAAGGTTGTTCGAGTAATATAAAGGAAAAATATAAGCCGGATCGGGAAGAATCTATGTGACTTCAAGCATGTGAAAAAATATCAAAAACAATATGCAAGTGGGTTTTGTTATCGTTAGATTAGAAGATGATGAAAATTGATTTTATATTTATTTAGAAACAAGGTGTAATGCGTATGACCGGTAAGAGTCATATGTTCTTTCAAGACTTTAAAATGGTACTATGTTGTAATAATACGTCATGTACTTTAAGAGTCATTATATACAAATAATTTATCATTGCATGACGAAGGAGTGTTTCACCTTCACAATTTTCTTGAAAAATCTTGCAATTGAGATGCAGATCTAATGAACTTAAGAATTGAGTCATCCTTATTATTTTGTCCATAAAAATCGTTTCCTACTATTATAGGCTTATAGTATAAATTAAGAATATTTCAAGATGTTAGTTTTCCGGCTGCTCATGATGAAATGCTTGATTTTGTGATAGAAAGAGAGAGTGAAATTTTGAAGATATTAGAACTCTTTTTTCCCAAGGCTAAATATCAATAAATTCATGGGCATTATGTTGTTTAGGTGAGTACAAAATAAAAGAAGATATCAAGTTATTCAAGACCAATAATTTATACTCTTCCATCTATAAAAATTATAGTCTGATTTTTTGGTCTATCTACGAAAATTATGGTTGTTCTATTTAAGAAAATGACTTTACACACTCTTTACTTTTTTAACATCATTCCTTTTTAATATTTATCTACTTTATTATTCCACTCAAAACATTTACCTACTTATTAATATAAAAGGTGAGGAATATAATAGTTCATCCCACACATTCATTTAACTTTTCTTAAAATCGCACCAAAATTTAAAAACTATAATTATCAAAGAGAAAATATATAATTAAATTACTATTTGGCTGAATTATGTAATTTTGTCTCAATGTATTTAGCAAGTTGATCCACATGCACCTATTTAGACTTTTGGACAAAGCTGAAAGACATATAGACTATAGCATGATTAAATTTATAGGATCCCACTGTCCCACATAATAATAATAATAATAATAATAATAATAATAATAATAATAATAATAATAATAATAATAATAATAATAATAATTCATAAGAACGAAATTAGTACAAAAATGAACTTATCATACAAATGTATTGTCAGAAAATTCTTGCTACCAACATGAAGTGATAAGGTATTGCTATCTACGGATGACAATTACCAGTCATCAACAACCAGTCAACCATTAATTGAAGTTACAGCTTAGTTTTGTTAAGACTATTTTCCACGTCTCAGCTACTAATAATTGAATCAATTTGATATAGAAAATTGACACTTAATTAATCAATTTATGAATGAATTAGTTAGTGAAATGACAATTTCGCAACTGTAAGATGTCGCGAGTTCAAAGCTATGATATTATCAAAATCTGTGTGTGAGTGTGACTTTAAATTTATTACTCTATACATGCATATTGTCATATGTACGAAATAACAACGGTATTACTGTTGTTTTTTGTAATAATATTAATATACCCCAAAAAGCAAAATACAGAAATTTATACAAAGGAGATGTGAGAAATGTCAGGGTAGTGTTAAATGAGATTAGCTACTCACTAACGTAACTTTAAGCATGGAAGTTATAAATAAATAATCCTATACAATAAAATATTCTTACCCAGTAAAGTGTAGACACATAATATTTAGATATTACTTATTAATTAGTCGTCAACTTCATCCACAACCAGAAAAGATATAAGCACTTGTAATCACTTTCCAAAGACTAAGGACACTAAGTTGAGAATATTATTAATTTTTGAAAGAGTTATTACTTACAGACAAAAAAAAAAAAAAAAGACAATAAATCGAACCTACATATGACGAGGGTTTAAAAACCTTATATTGACCAAATAAAGTTAATTTAAAAAATCATTAGTGGACATCTCTTAGACTATCTGCAACGCTCGTTGCCGCGGTCTCGAGAGGAGCTCGAGAACCCCAAGCTGCCATGGAGGGCGCTGCAGCTCGAGATCGACTCGAGCACCGCGTGTAGCGCACGCGCGGGCCCGAAAATAAGAAAATTAAAATTAAAATGACGGTTGCACGCACCAACGTTAAAAAAAAAGGCAGCAACTGGTGGAAAAAAACTGTAACCTTTGATTTTTCTTTTTCTTTTTTTATTCAAATTATTTTGCCTATAAAATACTCATTTCATCTCCTTCATTTTCACACCTCTTCACCTCTTTCATCCCTCAAATTATTTTCATCTCCTTCATTTCCCCAACAAATTCATCCAAAAAAAAAATATGGATCCCAACAACCCATTTTCGTCGGCGTGGTTTCCCGACATATCCGACGATATGTATGGTTTCACGGGGGCGGGGCTTGATTCAATCAATCTCAACACTCCGGTCTCCGCCGAATCCTACCTGTCCTTCTCCCCGGACACTGACAGCCCGGCGACAAACATCAATGATCGCCTAATTTTGGCGTCGCCGTCCCAGCTCGTTGCAAAAGGAAGAAAAAACAAGGGCAATGGCATAGCCATCGCCACCTCCGCAGCTGCTGCCGAGGAAGATGAAGAGGAAGCCGTCAAGGGCTCCAAGCGACACAACTACACCGATGAACAAGACACCTACTTGGCACAGATTTGGGTGGAAAAGACCTGCAACTTCGTCATCGGATGCGACCAGTCCGGCGAAAGATACTGGGGCAAGGTCCAAGAGCGTTTCAACAAGAGGTTCGACTTGCGCCTCAACAAGAAGCAGGTGAACAGCTACTTCAGTCGCATCCAGACAGCGGTTAAAGCTTGTATTGTCACTTACCAGAAAGCCCAATCAATTGGCAAAGCGGCGCCTCTGACGTGATGGTGATCGCCGAGGCCCAAGCCATCTACAAGCAATCAACCCAGAGCCCGTCTTTCCAGTATTTCACAGCTTGGGAGATTCTCAAAGACTATCCCAAGTTCCTCCTCGCCAATTTCCCAGACGTACCCTCCATGAAGAGGACGAAGACTACGGCGGAGGGCAACTACACATCTTCTGCGTCCCAGCCGTCAGTGGAGGAAGCCCAGTCCACCGAAGGAGAAAGTGCGCCTCCCCGACCGGAGGGTCGAGATGCGGCAAGGGCCAGGGCAAGGTCCAAAGGAAAGAAGCCGGCAGAGGAGTCGTCCCAGTTCGAAACCGTCATGGATCGATATACCTCCCGGCTTAGCCAGTTCGCCGAGGCCAAGCATGAGATCGCGTTGGCGTTGCGGGAATTAGCTCAAGCGAAGTTGGAAAATGCTCGGACGAGGATGGAAGCTACTCGGCAGAAATAATATGCCACCGACTTGAAAGTGGTCTCCAGGGATACGAGATTCATGACGCCGGAGCAGCTCTAGGTTCACCTGATGATGGTGGAGGAGATGAAGCAACGTCGGAGATGGGCGTAGTTTTTTTCGTAATTTTTAGTTTTATGTAAAAAAATTTAATTAAGTAGTGCGGCATGTAATTTTTCAATTTTCAAATATTAATGAAAAATTCGTATTATTTATTAATTAGTGTATTTTAATTTATTTACAAATACATGAATTAATTTAATAAATAGAAATAAGGAATTGTTTTATATGGTGTTGGAGACCTTTTGAAGAGCGATGAGTTGCAGAGGTAGGGGTTTCTAAGGAGTCTCTAGTACTGGAAATACCTTTAATTTTAAAGATCACTATTGGTCTCCAAAGATTGCAGATAGTCTTACCATGATGATGCACTTCTTAGATGAAATTGTTTTGCTAAAAAATAAGTAGCTTGTTGAGACATGGTCGAATAAAATGAGGTGCATGATCACCATCCATCAACGGACACGTGCTCGCCAATAATTCGATGATGTACAATATTCATATACGTATAAGATGAGCCCTAATTATCGACAATTAATGTGGCATTGAGCGTTCCAACTTTTTATCTTTATTGGTTTACCAAGTCTTGAATGTTGTAGATTTGAACTCATATTTTACCTTCTGGAGTTGTAGTTGACATATAACATAGTTTATGTACAAGTGTATGCCACAAACAACATGGCCCAAACAAATCACACAAAATTCATGCCTAACTATGTGCTATCAAATCAAAAGCTTTGATTGAAACCAGTAAAATAAATAAAATTGATGGTAATTTGGTAATTATCCACTCGAGGACGATTTAGTCTTTACACAAAACCAAGAAAGACCAGCAACGACACTTTCCACTGTCTTCTAGTTTAGGTGGATGTTGATAACATCAATCATCATAATACATAATACTAATATTCTTATCTCTCTCATAATAATATATATATACACACATTTGACCTTGGCTACCCAAAAGTAGGCCTCAAGCACACACTTGGATGCATCTTTATTGTTCCAAAAACAATCTTGACATCACTTTCTAGCATCATCCAAACACTTCTTCATTCATATTTTATTGTACAAGTTCCACATTGCCTATGGATCAATAGCACATTGCCGCCGTCAAACATAACCCGACCCGATTTTGAGTCGACTGGGCCATATTTTATAGCCCCCCCGACAGGAAGCCTGAAAGAAAAACCCACATTTAACATTTTCAGATGGGCAAATACCCCCAGAAACCAGCCCGACCTGACCATAATTCTCATTTCTCACACTAGCCGTGTGGGCCTGGCATGACCATTCGCCATTCCTACATGCTAATGTGAAGAAAAACGAGCGCCATAAAATCTCATTTTAGAATAGAAGATCGGGTAGATCAAGAAAAAGGTTTTTCAAACAATATATGAATTAAAGCGACAAATATCAATCCACGATGTGGATAAGTTTTTCATATGTAGGGTTGGGACGACATTTAGGCCAAAATAAATGGGAGTTTACAAGAGGTTTGTTTCAATCTTGTCAAATGCCTGTCTTAATCTTACACCTAAGAAGATATAGATCTGAAACACAAAACATCCCATTCCTTCACAAGTCACTGTCACTGAAAACATGTAAAAAACACACAACACACAGTGAGTCAGTGAGGAGGGTCCCCCTCATCCATTAGAGTTCTAATCATCTCAAACCATTTCTTGCCATTCGAACCAAAAAATGATGATTGAAACTTAATTATTTTGTTTCCTTTAGCAAGAATAGACCCTAAATACTCCTAAATCTCGATTCAATCAGGATAATCAGATCAGCTCGATTGACTGACCAATATATTCAAGCATCTTACATGCTAAACCAGAGGCGAATAAATCCTAATATCATATGCAGCAAGTATCTGTTGGACTTGTCTAAACTCGAGCAGAGACTATGAGACACCAGAATCAGATACTCCAGCTATTGTTCAAACTAGAGACAATAATAGATAGATTTGTTGCCAACAAACTATTGATGATAACAGACGCTGTACAAACTGTTCAAAAGGAATTTGAGCATTCGGATATATCCTAACAAACTATATTCTAGACTTTGTACATTAAGAACTAGTGGTGCAGCAAAAATTTTGAATTGAGTATCTAAGCAGGGCTTGAAGAATCTGTGAAACCCAGTATAAGGTTATGAATAATACTTACAAGTTTTGAATAAACATGATATCCAGCCATTTGAGGGGCGTGAATGTGTTCCCCATCAGCATATTACACAGTATTTTGCCCGGAGCCATTGTGATCTGACTCATGCTGCAATAATTGAGTCGAGGGGATTTGGCTGTTTTCAGGAGTCTATACTTGATCAACGTGTGTTATGAGCTATCACGTATAGCAGGAAAACTAAGTCCATCTTTGATGTGACTGATTGCCGTGGGCCAAAGCCATTTTAGCATATCCGAACCCAAAACCTGATCAAGAAAGATATTCAAATTTCAGCTGATATTCGCACTCACACATACAACACAACAATAAAAAGCAAAATCCAATGCACACAGCAAACCTTTTGGTGACAAAAATGAATTATGGAGAACATTATTACAGCTATGGAGCAAAACAAGCTGAGTCATATTGTGCCAAAGTTAGTCGAGTCGATTAACATGTTAACTGTTAACTGCTTGGCAAACCCAATAGCCTAACTTTCAAGCTTGGATCTATTGAAACCGAACTCAGCAGTTGTAAGTAACAGCCTTGTGAATTTTAAAGAAAAAAATTGTACGGCCACCTAAATGCAATGGTGAACGATATTGGACAATTGGAGTTCAAGTTATCTGATTTGGCTATTTGCATTTTCCTATCCTACAACACACCATAATCATATAGAGAAAGATATGCAGACACTGAGAAGAAGGTAGGGAGAGACCAGAGAGGCATTTTTGTAAAATCCAACGTCATAAGGATGGTGATAGCTCAATCCAGATTTCCTCGCCAACCAAGCAGCTCGTTTTCCCTCATGATACTGAGAGATAAATCTCTATCAGACCATTTATTACCACTGGCGTATATGAATAAAGCAACAATAAATTGTCGAGATGTGATCCTTACCTCTATAGTAGTCATGTTATGAGAAGCGAGATATACATTCCATATTAAGAGGCTTCCAAGTGCCAAACTTAAAGCTGTTATCCACAATGCAATACCGATCTGAATTGTAACAACTCAATGAGACATTCTTAAAAATCAAACGGCTGAGGTTTCAAAAACTGCGGAGTTGCTACGAGCTAAAAAATTGCCATCCCATAGTTTAAATGGCTGATAAGGAACTAAAAAGGATAGATAGAGATTCTTCCACCCAGAATTTTGCTCCCAACTTCGGTGTAATTTCTGGGATTCCCAATTATACAAGAAATGATCGATTATAATTTTAGGTTTCTGAGGATAACTTGCCTAATACTAATATACAACAGACATGAATAAGGTGGTGGAAAAATGATTTAACAGTAACTCACACGAAAGGCTTTTGAAGCAGGGCTTGCAGCAGTATCCCAGTCCTTGATTATGCAGCTTATAATGATAGCCTGTGAATGGAGAAAAATAAATCATAATAGGAAAAAACATCAAGCAATATGTAAAGAAATGCATGTTTATGCGTACCGCAGAGTAAGTGGTTGCGGCAGTTGCGTAGAAGACTAAAAGAAGAAATGGCTTGTAGTTTCTCTGACCAACACAGTTATTAATCCAGGAGCAGTGGTGATCCTGGTTAATTTTTTGCATGAAAAGCAATGTAAAAAGCTATATTATAAGAAAATATTAAAACTGCGACGCTGCATAAGAATTTAAAAAAAAAAATCATACGTCTAAAATTCACCCACCATTCTCAGAACACACCTTCTGCAGACACGGCAATGATGAGCTCTAGGAGGCTTGTATGAGGAACACTTGTCACATTTCCTCGGAACTGCACCCTGTAAGGCATGAATTCCAAATTCAAATGAATTCCTCCCCATGTAAATTAGATAGAGAACTGTTTATGCTAACAAATGATACAAGTTTCATTTTTATTAAAAAACAATATGAGTTTGACCAGCATACTATTGTCACTTATGGTAGGAAACAGTGATCAGATCTACTTAAGATAAGAAAACAGTGAAGAATTTTGATTTTTATGAGAGAACAAGGGGACTTTCACAGACTTATCAGATTGTTTAACAATTTAACATTCTCTTCAGGATAACATTACTTTTTTATTGTGATCTATGGGTAACATATGACAAGAGTAACATACGACAAGAACACTAAGTTATGCAAAAGAAATCAAGACAAACTATTGAAATGGTGACAATATAGAGAAGTTACTTGGTCAATGGAGATTTCAAACTATTTGATCTTTTCATGTCGTAATTTTATTCATGAAGAAATAGGAAAATACTGAACCCGCGAATTATGTGAGAAACATTCAAGGACTAAAACTGAAAATTGTTACACGGTGATCCCTATAACTATACGATCCTTAAACTTCTCCGGTGCTTTAACACTTTGCAACTTCAGTGAATCTGGTTTAAGTGAGTTGGCCCTCACAATGACACAACAGAAGAAGTTTGATAAGTATTAAGAATTGCAAACCTTGTCAGCAATGAGGGCTTAGTGATTTAAGATAATTTTAAACTGATACATACCGTAGAGTTTATCAATTATACCAGCAAAACATAAACATCATCTCAGAAACGAAATGCTCAGTCTAATAATGCCGTCAACTATTTGGTTTAAATTAATACCATCATTCTCTAAGCATGCTAGAGAGTATGATACTAATCTTAATTTATTTCAGTCTCTAAATTACAAAGTTATGACTAACATTTTATTATTGCAGGTGCTAAGGCATATCCCCAAATCAAGATGCACCACTCAAAATCACAAAAAATCATGAAAACCAGAAAAGCTAATCTTGACAAAAACAGGGATCACATGATCCTAAATACAAACATACTAAGTTGGCATTATCATCAATTAATGTTTTCAGCAAACTAATTTGTCTCAAGTGATTCAAATTTGCTATCATTATCAAGTCCCAACAAACTTACATTTCTCTTGATTTCTTGATCTGAAGCATAGTTCTCTTCAACATCAGGGATATAGCCAGATGGGACGCCGCCGGGATCCGCTAGAACACACACTAAAAACGAAAAAACACACAGAGAAGCCAAACCAGTGAAGATCAAAGAGTTGAGAAATCCAGCTGAGCTCTGTAATCCAATCCAATCTTCAATGAACACAAATACTGTTGTGTAATAAACGAATCCCACTAAAGTAATTACTGATAAAACTGGGATTGATAGAAATCTTTGCAGCTTCATGTTGGGATAATTTTTCCAGTAATCGTCAGAATTTCGTCTCCTAAATTGGGAAGCCAGAAAAAAAAAAAAAGAATGATTTAAAAGAAAAGAAAAGCCTATTAGAGTAGCCCAATTAGTTTAGAATTTATTGAGAGCCCAATTGAATACGCCTACTTCAAGTCCAGTCAACCCTAAGTAAATAATTTGGAGAAAATTTCAGTATAATCAATAAGAAGAGAATAAGAGATATAATACATTATTAAAAAAAAATAAGAAGAGAATAAGAGATATAATACATTATAAATTTATATTTATATTAGTGTTATTTTTTTTTGAAATGCTATATTAGTGTTAATTAATTGTTCAGAATATTAGTCAATTTGATTATTTCACTGTTTTGACGTACAGTATTATCAAAAATAGAGTTTTAGAAAAACAAATATATGGTTTTAAAAAAGAAAATAAATAAATATATAATAAATATTGAAAAATATAAGAGAACATACAATTAAAAGCAATTGGCTTCGACTTAATTTTTTCTGGTCGTATACTATATGTTCCAAAAGTAATCTATTTTCATAAAATTAAAATTTCCATTCGAATTCAGCATAATGTTTTAAAGGATTTCGAAAATTTTGGCTATTAATTTATTCCGATTTGAAATAAAAAAATTAATAATAATAACACTCACCGTTATGAAAGCAAGATTGAAATTCATTCTGAGTTATAAAAATAAAAATGCGACATAAATTTAGCCCAACATTCTACTATGCATTGTGCAATATTAGCAACAAGTATAGTGGAAGTCACTCGGAAAACATTAATTTTTACAAGTAAAAAAATACCACAAATTTAAAATGCAGGAGTGCCACTATTAGAAAAATAATAATCAACCAAAATTCATTTCATCCACCAAAATAACTTCTCTCTCTCTCTCTCTCTCTCTCTCCCCTATAAGATGACTATACAAAAACACCAGTCGGAGTCTGAGAGCATCAGGATTTATCACTCTCTCTCCCTCACATATATCGGGTACACCGTACACTACACAACATTAATTAAATACTTCAGCAATCATACAATTCAGTGATCCATCCAACCACTACACACTAGCCGCTGCCGCTGCCGCCGCCGCCGCCCAAGGGAAAAAACGGAAATAATGAGCATCTGCGAGAGAGATGGGAGAGGGCCGCTCCGATCATTCCGGCGGAGCTGCGGCCGTCTGGTAAAGGAGCAAAGGGCCAGATTTTACATCCTCCGCCGCTGCATCGTCTTGCTTATTTGCTGGCAAGATTAATTGCTCTCATTCTTCATATTCATTACTACTAGTACTATATAGGACTATATTATATCATCCAATATTTAAATTCTCTACTTATTATACAAATAATTATATATTCATTTGAGTTTATGTGGCGTTTCAAATATTAATCTCATGAAGCATAAAAGTATGCTATATTTAATGGGTTTGTCATAATATATAACTTAATTTTTTCATACTCGGATTTTCTTTCGTCTAATATTTAGAAAAGGACCAATCCCTTGTGATTCCTTTAGCTTCAGGTTTATTGTGTATGTGTGTGTATATTAACAATAACAAAATATAATATCATTGAATTCCGGATAACGATGAATATTCCGTCGCAGATTTTTGTGTTTTTGTAGTTGAAGAAATTGATTCCATGTGGGAGTAGTGATATTATAGTGATCCTATCTACAGAATTTAAGATTGAGTGATGAACATGTATATTTTTGTTCCTTTAAACAAACAACTGATCATTAACGAATTTATATCTTTATAACAAGTAATAACATACACGTATAAAAATCAAATAACATCATCATTAAATCCTTTAAAATTATAAGAAATGACGAAAATGGGTGGGCAGAACATAAATTCAAATGAATTCTAACTTTTCGAATTTTTTTTTCCCATGAATTTTGAAATGTAACACCAACAACACAAACTTCTACGTATGTAGCAATTTCCCTTTGGATTGCAGCATAATTGAAACTACGCGACTCACCAAAATACACACTCATACATGGCATACTATATGACATTATAGTATGTGTGTGTGGGGTAAGTATGAACCGCGTTGTTAATTTTGTGAAACACTTAAACGCTGTTGTGTATCTCTCATTCAATTCTTTGGACAAACTTCTCATTCTCAATTCTTGTGACAACATTTCTGCATTGCTAACAAAATTAAAGCACGTAGTCCATACTTGCAAGTTACAACGCAAACACCGATTTGTCATTTCCTAAATAAAATTACAACAATATGATAGTTTGTGTCATTCGTGAAATGTTTCAAAATTTGTGTGAAAAAAATAAAGTCATAGTCAAAATTGGTGATGTTATCAGCAATTAATCCATGTGAATTATATTATTTGTTTAAATATATCAAAGAATTATACATGTATGTACGATATCTACGAATAAAACAAATATAAATCAAAATTACAATTGAAAATTAGAAATATCGTGTACAAAGAAAAACATCCACATACCTTTCTCAATTATTAATCATCAGGTGCGATTGTCTCCCTAAGGAAGTTGGTTAGTCTAGTCAAAGAAACACCAAATATATCACTTCAAACACCACCAAATTGTTGTATTAAAATGGACAAAAAAACGTTTGTATGAATGAATATGAAGTCACAAAACATTTCTTTTGTTACCAAACACTTGATAATTCGTTGAATTTAATTGCCTGTTTTGATCTTGACCTATAATTTTGTGTTACTTTCAATGTATTAAATGGGGGTAGGATGCATGAATGAATGTTGTTTGAATCTTTTTGATTTAGTTTGTCCCTGTTTTTTAGTTGAGTTATATGGTGGATTTATATAGTGGTGCTAGGTAGGTTTGTCTCATTGTCTGCCATTTGTTAAATGTTAAATTATGATGATATTCTATTTTCTTTAAATATATCTCAATCTCATCTAATGTTTGTGTTGATACATTACACAATGTACATGATACTGTGCAAGTTATTGTTAGTAAAATAAAAATGAGATTAGAATATACTATGTCGTTGTGTGGGCGGGTCCAAGTATATTAAAAACAAAGTTTATATATATGGTATAAATATTTGCTGATTGCTTTGGTGTTAAAATTTATGAAAAAAACCACTCATTTTTCATTTTGGTATATCTTTCTTTCTCAAGAAAGATAAACAAAATTCTCTTAAAAAAAACATAAAAGAAAGGCAAACAAAATTAGGAGAAACACTTTTGTACCGTTGGTGCAATTCCTCTGTTTTTACTTTAAATTTATTATTACTAATTAATGTTAAACGAAATTTAATAAATCTTATTTGAGATTTAATAAATATAATTAATATTAATAAATCCTAATTACCTACCAATTACCCATAATCCATTTAATTACCTCAGTTTAAAGGTCAATTAATTACCCATTTAACTATCCCCTAATTACGACAACTATATGGTACGGCTGGCCATACATAAGTTGTTGCCTAACAAAGATGGATGACTTTCTTTTAAAATAAATAAATAAATAAATAAATAAATAAGAAGAAGAAGAAGAAGAAATGGATGAATTTCAGTTTGGCTAACACTTTTTTTTTAGTTGAGTTGATGAAAGCAAGCTTACTCCCAATCCCAAATAACTTTCAAGCAAAAAATTATTTCCTAGCTAGTTACTAATTATTTATTTGATTTTTGGAAGTTATGCATTAAACATTTATTTTCCTTTTCAAATATACTGTATATTTTCCTCTCACGTTACGATGCTTCTCTGCCCACGCATGGATTACAATCATATATCATTTGAATATTTTCAGTCTTTTTTTTTGTCACGAAAAGAATCCAAAACCACATGAAATATGTTTCATTGTCTCCAACTTGAAAGTGAACCTCATGTCACGTCACGTGTGTTGGAATTTATTTATTTTTAGGGCTTTACTGATTGAAATTATTTTCTTTGTCCCAAAAATATCCGTATCGCATGTATTAAGAAAACTAGCGTATAACCCGTCGAAAATCGATCGACGGAAAATTATAAAAATTAATAAAATTATTAAATAGTACTAATATGTGATAGATTAAAATAAATTTTATTTGTTAATTATTTTAGCGTTAAATAATTCGATTATGCAATTTACTAAACTCGCTTATAATTTATATCCCTTGAACACATCTCAAATTCAATTAAAAAGTAATTTTACCACATGTTTACGTCTCAAACCTATAGAGTTATGTTTGTTAAAAATTATAACTAATATATTCTCATTACTTTCGATAATTGTTAAAGCTCTATTCTTCTGCAAAACCGATGTGCGCAAAAATATATTTCTCTCAAAGGAAAACGACTCTTAAGCTGATTTTTTTTAGCTTTTTATTAAGAAAAAGAGGCAAGAGAAAGAACGAGTAGTGTGAGAGAGAGAAGAGATATATAAATAGTGAATAATACTACAAATGTTAAGAATGTCTATAAGATGAAAGTGACTCTAAATACCCCACATTATGAATTCAACACAAGATTAAGATAAAAATATAAGTTAAACAACCGCTTCACAATCATCCCGTCTACACCGGCCTATTGACTACAATACTGATTTTAAATTATATAAATAATCATCTTCAAAATATATTCACAAAAAAATTAATGATGACATTTATTTTCTTTTTACCTGAAATTAATATTTAATTATATATATAACTATATTCCAAAAATATTCACACAATATTTAATAAATAAAAATTTAATTATAAATTGTAGTATTATATAAATAATCATCTTCCAAATATATTCATAGAAAAATAAATGATGACATTCGTTTTCTTTTTTACCAGCTTCGAGAATAACTTTTTTAACTGAAAATAGAACTTCAAGAATTGTTTCACTATGTACTTGGTACTTGGTAGTTTTTCCTTTTTACAAAACTTCATGTGGAATGATTGTGATTCATAAAATTATTTAGTCAATGATATAAGATAAAAGTTTTCCATAAATATCATTAATTTTATGAGTTCAAAATTATATATATTTAAAAAAAAGTTGTCCAGCAAGTACTGAATTGGCCCATCTATGCGCACGATTTTTGATTCTTGGTCGAAATTGACTCGTTGATAAATCGTTAGTAATTTTTCTGCCAATTTTCCTACATATTCTACGTTTTCCAACGGAGACGATTAATAAAACAAATTGAGATGATGTGTTTAGGATTATTCAAACTTATTTGAAATTTATATACTCGTATTTGTTTAAAATCCGATTAAAAAATTAGTCATTTGTGTTCCATTCTGAAAAAAATCTGTATATTCATCTACCGCCACAATTCTGCATCGTAACTGGCCCGTTGACCACGACTGTGATTTATAAGTGCGTAATTTATAAAATTTATTTAGAAAATATATATATCCAAAAATTTAATAAAAATAATGATTGTAGTATTCGTTAATCGTCCTTAATCGTATAGTAATATTAATTAATTAAAATTATAAATTATGCAAAGTTTCAAACCAACTACAAATAACGTAAAAATTATTTCATGGATGACGATTATAAATTTTAGAAAATACATGGAAAAAAAAACAAAAAATGAAAAATTTCTCGAGTGCCGGTTAGGAATTGGCTCGTCTACCGCCACGGTTCCAGGTCAGAATTGACCCGTTGACCACGATTTTGATTTATAAATGCACGACTTATGACGATTCTACATTTTAAAAAATACATGAAAAAATGAAGAAAATGAAAATTTTAAAATTAATAAAAATAAAGAATGAAAATGTGTCACGTGGGATCCCGAGTTGAGGTACCCGTCAGTTGGGAATTGGCCCGTCTACCTAATTAATTGACAAATTAGAAATTGCTTATTTTTTTATCAAATTAAATAAAAAATATTAGACTATTTTCAAATTTAATTCGGTCAACCAATAAATTATCCAAACTATTTTGGAACCATTTATTCTGTCAACTAATAAATTAGTTCCCTAATAAAAATAATTATCTATTCGGCCAATTAATAAATTGACCAAAATAAAATAACTTAAACTATAAAAATATAGCAGTTATTTATTCGGCCGATTAATAAATAAATTGGCCAAATAAAACTCCTACAAAAAATTATTATCTATTCGGCCAATTAATAAATTGACCAAATTAAATTAAATTAAACTATAAAATATAATTATTTATTCAGCCGATTAATAAATAAATTGGCCAAATAAAACTAGTGGAGCAAAATATGAGAAAATACACATTGATTCTAAGTATTTATAGGTTTTTTAATAGGTGAAGTTTCATTGAGAAACCGATGTGGGACACAAGATTTTAGTATTGATATTTAAAATCTACCATTTTACATTTAAAAATTCAAAAATTTGAGAATTTAGATAAATAAGAATGGAGGAATATAAGGGGTGCCACGTAGGATTTTTTCAAAGTAAGAATCATTTTACTTTTAATAATATAATGATGTATTTAATATACTTCAAGAAATTAAAGTTAGCATAAAAGTTTTGCTACCATAACCTCGATCTCCCTTGCGTATTAATTTTAAAAGAGACAAAATTGTCACTTTCACATGACAATAAAAATGACATCCAAATAGTGATAGATCTTTATATCAATGAATCCTTAATGAACAGAAGTCTTGGATTCTAGCTCTACCACTTAGAGGTGGTCAAATTCAGTTTCGGTTTCGAATCGGAATCGGAACCGACAGATCTCGGTTCTATTTCGGAGGAACCGGAACCGAACCGCCTACCTCTTTAGTTTCGGTTCCGATTTGGAACCGGCGGTTTCGGTTTCGGTTCGGTTCTTCGGTTTTCTGTTCCAATTTGGAATCGAAGTTTTAATTATATGTATTTTTTTTTTGCTACCTTTTTCTTCTATAAATATATATTTATGCATTCTAATAATAGTATTTGGGTGATATAATATGAATTATGATATAAATATAAATAAAAATAAAATAAAAAATATAGAGGAACCGTCGGTTCGGAACTGGAACCGAACCGAAACCGGCGGTTCTAGGTTCCACATTCTTGGAACCGAAACCGAACCGCCTCAACGACGATTCTCGGTTCCAAAAAAGAACCGGCGGTTCGGTTCCGGTTCCGGAACAGCCGGTTTTGGTTCGGTTCCACCGGTTCCGATTATTTCGGCCACCTCTATTACTTCTAACCTTCTTCCAAATTAACAAAAATGAGTATACTATTTCAAAAAATAATATATTATTGTAAATCAAAACAAGTTATTTACAACTCCCGAACTCACAGACAAAAGTTGAAACTAAAAGCTGATTTGCTAACATCATAGCTAATCCAAGATCTTTGTTACATCACAATGCTAGCTATAATACATTTACATTGATGACACAAGTCTTCCACCCCTACACCGATCTTGGATCGCCTTTGATTCCTTTCCTTTCACACTTGATACATGACAATGGTTAGAGCACTCACAATGAGGTGTCTTGATGTTGTCTTGAGACGGGCTCGAGCTCGAGACACCCCATTGCATGACCTTCTGTCTCGATCCGACGCGTGCAATGCACACGCCCCACTTAAAAAGAAAAAAGTTCCAAATTTTTGTGGCCACCAACGGGAAAAAAGTTAAATGATGAGAGTTGTTGCTGGCAACGAGCATGACAACGACCATATACCATTTTTCTTTCATCTTTTTTCACCTCTCCTTTCACCTATAAATACCTCCCATTTAATCTTAAATTTGACATCATCTCCTACTTTTATTCTCATTTCTACTTCAACTATTTTCCTCAATTCTCTCAATTCTACTAGAATTCTTCTTCAATCTCACTCTATTCTACTAAATTCTTCTTTAACTTCTCACAATGCCTCCTCACTATGCATACTCTGAGGCCGAAACCGAGGTCCTTGCTCGAGCTTAGGTCGAAATTAAGTATGTGCGGGTCAATTCTAGCAACAAGTTATAGATCTATATAACTCTACAAGGCCCGAAGTCACGGTAGTCAGAAATGTCAATTAGTTGCGCCACCACTAGAAACGGATGACAAATACGTGTTGCTTGTTCCATGATATGCACCGGGCAGCCACTCGACGCCTTCCAAACGTTACCCCTGATCATATCCTCGCAACGGCTGTATCCGAGTACGAAGTTATTTTCGGGCAGTTCAAGCTTTTGGATACTTAGCTGATCATCAAGGATGAGACGAGATTTAATTTTTAATATAGGCTTAAAGATTTTAATAATGTATTTATTTTTAATTTCATTAATGTAATTTTCTTACTCCCTCCGTCCACGAAATGGTTGTCACATTGTAGACGACACTTGTTTTAAGAAAATGATAGGTAGTAGTGGATAATTGTGGGTAACTGTTGTGAGTGGAGTAAGGGTCCTACAATAAATGTGATTGAAGTAGTGAGAAATATAAGATTAAAATGTATTATGTGGATCCTACTACTATAAATGGAAGTGACAATGATTTCATGGACGGACTTAAATGATAAATTAAAGTGACAATCATTTCCTAAACAAAGGAAATATTTTATTTAAATTATTGTAATTTCTTTATTTGATTTAAATTAATCAAAAAATAAATTTCGGAACTAATTGTATTAAAACAACTCCGTTGCATGTAGTTGTCGCTAATTGGGATCCACATGTAATTAAGACACGAAGATGTTTCAACCATTATGAATGCTCTTATAGGAAATGCAAACTACTCCCTCTGTCCCGTTCATAATGCAACATATTCCTTTTTGGGGCGTCTCATTCATCTTGCAACATTTCGTTTTATAGAAATAATTCGAAAATTAATTTATCTACTTTATTCACTTTAAAACCACTTTATATCACATCAATAATACTTTATTTACTTTAAAAATATTTTATATTATTTTATTAATACACTAATCACAATTTTTACTCTTAATACTCGTGTCGAAAAAAAATGTTGCATTATGAATGAAATGGAGGGATTATAATTTTGGGATGAACAAGAAAAAGTAACTGAATCTATCTTATAGGGAGTACTAGTTTGTTATCTCAAAAAAGAAAGCAAGTTACTCGCGAGATATCTGGAATCTCATCTTATTGGGGTGAAATAATTAATTATTTGGTATAGAAATATTTATTTATTTTTACCCGTTTCACCCTCGATGATCCACTTTGAATTTTATTACTTTACGGCACGTTTCTCCTGTTATCATTCATTCATTATATTATATTATTTATTATTTTATTTTCATTTATCAACTCTCTCTCTCTCTCTCACACACACACACACATTCCAATTTTTGATTGTATTGCAGTGCATTACGTCTCTTCTTTAGGTTAAACCCTCGGCGTTGGCTGTGACTTGTAATTCCGACCAATACATACATATAGATATAATCTCAATTCCCGGCAATTCGCTGCACCATGGGGTGCGCTTCGTCAGTTCCAGGTGAATTTCATTTAATTCGATCTTTCTTAATTAATCATCCTCTAACCCCAAATTCCATGTTCGCTTTATATTTTCTAGAATAAGTGCGTTTTATTCATTATTATTGATTGATTATTATTTGAGCTCCTGATCATTTGATCGGTGTATATTTATTTATTCGTTGAATTTCGCATTTTCCAGATAGAAATACTGGGCGGATCGGGGGTGTCAACCCGGACAATGGTGCCGCGAATGACCCGAATAACCTTCGTGTTAAGGTGAATAATGCTTGCTCGATTATAAGGAAAATTTAGATAATGCCAAATTCTTGCTAGTTCACTAAGGCAATGGGGGAATAGGTTTGAAGTTGTACCTTTTTAATAAAAATATTGTGCTACTATTGGAACTTGGAAGTTTGAAGAATGACTATTTGGCAAGGATGCATGTCTTAGATTATTAAAGGAACAATTTTGATGGTCGAATTGTATTGGCTTGAAGCTTGAAAATTAAGGTGGAGTTGGGTGTTTATCCATACTTTCTTTATGGAATTTTGTACCATTATCAAATGGGAGATAAAATTTTGTAGATTAAGTAAATAATTTGCTTGTTTGCTCAATTTAATGAGTTTGTTCTGATGATGGGAGTTGCGAATTAGTTAGTACGGGCACAGACAATTTTTACCTTTTGTGTACAGATAGTGTGAAGGAGCCCTCTTGAATTTTTATATGCCCTAACATAGCACAATTGTTTATTACCTCTGCCATTGGGCCTGTAACTGAAAAATAGTAGTGATAAAGTTCTGACCTTTTCCATCTACTTAGGGTGATTATTCTGATAATCTATCAGTTTTCTTTTGCCATAATAAACCCTAACATTCTTTCTGAGGACAACATTTCACACCCTTGCAATCATGCTTAGAAAAGGAGCAAGATAATAAAAATGTCTGATCTGTGGCACTCATTTTATTCTTGATGTTTACAGTTGGTGCTGTTAGGTGATTCCGGTGTTGGGAAAAGTTGCATTGTTCTTCGATTTGTTCGTGGTCAGTTTGATCCAACGTCCAAGGTAATAAATACATAAAAACGTTTATGTTGGATTGTATATGTTTTTTATTAACTTATTTGAACTTCTAATTCCTTGATTTAGGTCACGATAGGAGCATCTTTCTTGTCTCAAACTATAGCCTTACAGGATTCTACTACAGTGAAATTTGAAATTTGGGATACTGCTGGACAAGAAAGGTACGTTTAAGATACTATGACTTGTTATATCTTATTGTCTAGGGCTTTTCCTATTGGGAAGAACCTCTTGTCTGTGGCATGCTCTAAATCATATATATGATATGACTTCTGCTGATGGCCCGATGTCTACTGAGGTTATGGTTGTAAATTAACATAATCTTTTCCACTCAGGTATGCAGCTCTGGCACCACTGTATTATAGAGGAGCTGCAGTTGCAATCATTACTTATGATATAACTAGTCCTGAAACGTTTCATAAGGCACAGTATTGGGTCAAGGTATGTTTTATCAATGTAATATGTAGTATGCAATGATTAAAGTACTCCATATACACAATGAGATATGACACAGGAAAATATTGCAATGATTTGGCATTGAGAATACTATTCTTTACCATGCTTGCTGTATTTCTCGAAAACTATTTCCTGTTTCTGAGTTTGTCTTTTTTCACATTCCTAGGAATTACAAAAGCACGGGAGTCCTGACATAGTCTTGGCCTTAGTTGGTAACAAAGCTGATTTAAATGAAAAACGAGAAGTACCAACTCAAGTAAGCAGTATATATACATTGGATCTGTTTCTGTTGCTATGGCATATTTTATTTATGAATATGCATGGTTGTTTTTGCATTTTTCAAGGATGGAATTGAATATGCGGAAAAGAATGAAATGTTCTTTATTGAGACATCTGCAAAGACAGCAGACAACATAAACCAGCTCTTCGAGGTGCATTTCACATTTTTCTACACTTTTATATTATAGTCTGCATGTGTTACATGTCATTCGCTCTACTATATAATAAATTTGAAATCTTTTTCTCAAATCTTACTGTTTTGTTCCTTACTGATGATTGTAGTTATTGCAATTTGTTATGCTTTCTTTATAGATAAGTAACTCTATAGAGAAATAGTCTATATATTATCGCAATTCTACTATACCTAGAGTAATTAAATGCATTTTTGACGCAGTGGAATTTTTTATTATCGAATTTCACCTATACCATTACATCATTTTTGTAAACAAGATATGCAAATCTTGGAGATATAAAAATACTATGTTTTCAGTTCATTTACTATGAGCTACTCTACATTTTACTTTTTGATGCTTAAAGTCTCAGATTGTGAGGTTGCTATTTATGAACAACTGTTTCAAAATTGCCACCATTGTCGATATAACCATATTAATAATTAACTCAGTGCATTTAATTTGCAGTCAGATTTATTTGGTATATCACTGAGAAATTCCCAGTACTTATAACTGATTCATGAAATCTACAGCAACAATGCATGCACTTATTTTCCTTTTGTAACTCAATAAATGTCGCTTCACTTAATGAGTAGACTGCAAACTGGTGTCCTATGTATTTGTCAAGTGTCAAAACTTGACCAATCTGCTCTTGCTGCTCTTTGATGCGCATCAATTCCATGTTTTTCAGGAAATTGCCAAAAGACTACCGCGCCCAACTCCCCTTTCCTAACTATTCGACTATCAAAATCCAACTGTATGCAATGCAGGTAGCTCCATCTGCCTTGCATTTAAATGTATATTCTAACTGTCATTTTAGCTGTACACACGCGTACCTAAAGAGGTGTTTGTTACGTTGGATATTCAACAGATTGTTCTTTACACGTTTGTTGTATTTGGCTCAGCAGTCGACTTATGTTGTTCTTCTTCGTCTGGCATATAATTTGTGTGTAATACCATATAAATTTGACCTGCATACTCGTGTCTTCTCTCGTTGTTGTTTGAAGAAAGCATTTAGCTTCATATGGTGCATTGTATCAGGTATGTCTATTCGGTTCACGCACGTACACACGTGAGACTTACTGTAGACTTAATGTGGATGTTGATGCTGTACATGCTGAAATATATAGTGTAAAACGAATCCTACCGTATTAAATTGAGGGTGAATCTGCTATAATCATTTACAAAGTGTATGTAATACCTATATCCTTGAGTAGATGGAGTGTGTGCAGGCCCCCAAAGATCTGAATGAATTAATTGAAAAGTTTTGGTAGTTTTCATAGGTTGTGAAACATGAGGGTTTTGGTGAAGTTTACCTAGGTTACAAACATCACAGAAACTCACATTAGTGGTCTTTGTAGAGATATTTAACATTTTAAGAACATGAGATAACACAAAAGCATGAGGATGTCCCAATTTTTTATGCCAAACATTTATTTCTGAACTTGAAGTAGACAAATTACAAGAAGGTGATGAATTACACAAATCAAAAGAGATGCTACTTAACTCTTCAGTAGAAGGAGGCATTTTAGTACATGTAGAAACAAAGACATTACTACTATTAGTTGAAACCAAGAAACATGCACCATTATGGGATGTAGATGTGCTAGGAGTTTTGACACAGAATTTGGACAAATCAAGCTGGTAGAGACCTTTGTGAAGATTGCCCTTCAGCAGACTGTTGCTGGTTTGCTTGTCCTTCACAAGACAAGTATCATGAAATTCAAAAACAACATTATTATCCTTTGTAAATTGAGATATGCTGATAAGATTTTTGCTTATTTGAGGTACAAAGAGGATATTATTGAGAAGAAGTGAGAGTTGGATGATGAGGCAGAAGGAATAGTTTTATAACCAATAGAAGTGATGGGAACTGTCTTACCATTACCAACAGTTAAAGCTTCAGATCCAGTGTAGGGAGTGGTGACTTGAAGATTGTTCATATTGTTGGTGATGTGATTTGTAGCACTACTGTCGACATACCAAACACCTTCATCATCATCATCATATTCATACTCATAGGTGTTCTCAGAAAATCAGTAAAATAAGCTTGAGGATTAGCATCCTGATTTTCAACACTAATAAAATTCACATCAAACTGTTTGAAGCATTTGAGAGCAACATAACCCCACTTTGTTGACAAATCTGACAAATAATGAAGGAAGTTTTACCAGATGGTTTGAAGAATCCAGATCTACCACAGTTCCTCCGCGACCTCGATAGCCTCGACCGCCTCTCTGAACAAAGTGCGCCATTGGATCAGTCAAAGAGTGAGAAGAGTGCTGTTGAAGGCGAATTTCATGAGACTGCAGCGCATACTGCATCTCTTGAAGATTAGGAGATTTACACCGATGGAGGAGATTCACAACAACTGATTCATACTCCTCGTCGAAGCCAGCCAAGATTAAATCTCCTAGATCATCATCTTTAACAATATGACCAATTGCACTTAATTGATCAGCGTAACCTCGCATCTTCAGAAAATACTCATCAACAGTTAGAGCTCTTTTTTTTTTTTTTTTTTTTTTTTTTTTTTTCTGTAAGTGAAGTTGCTTCTTCAGATGAAGGACTCGAGCTTGTGATTAGAGATTGAAACAGTTGATCGAGAACTCTCCACATTTCACTTGAAGATGTACATCGCACCACATATCCAAGCATGGACTCGCCGATTGATGAGAGCATCCAACTCATGAGAAATTGATCCTTGCGGATCCACTGTAGATATTAAGGATTAGGAGTGAGCTCAGCACACTGTGATTGCGACGGCAGGAACTGAGATGGAAGCGCCACGGTTGATGAGATAAAATTTGTTGCTGCTGTTGATGAGAGATTGAGAGAGACGAGAAAAGAGGCGGCGACAAATCTAAAGGAGAAAGACGACAGTAGAGAAGGACGAAGAACCAGCTGCTGGCGGAGGGCGACGGCTGCTATTAGCATATATATGGATACAGAGAGAAGGCAAGGGGCATTAGAGAGAAGAACAAAAGTGCATGTTTGATTTCATTGTAGATTAGTCGATAAATAAAAAGATTATTAGTATTTGGATTTTTTTTTGGAGTCGTGCCCATAATAAAAATAGGAATAAAGTTCATGTGTTTTTGTGCATTTTCTAATTTTTCAACTGCAGTAAAATTTCTCTAAAAGAATATTTTGTTAAAGAATAAATTTAATTTAGGAATAAAAATTTATGGTACTAACTTGGGATCCGTTACCAATAGAAATATACTCTATATTGTTATAATTTATATTTTTTCAAGTTCCACTTTAAAAAACTACGACTCTATTTAGGAATAAATAATAAATATGTCATGTTAAAGTAGATTTAAGTTGATTTAATATATTTGTCTAAGGTTTTATGTGATAATTACTTGTCTTTTAGCCACACCCTTTAATTTTTGTGTATTTAATAGTTCGTCTACATGACAACTTTCTTGTTGAGCGCATAATATTTTCAAATTGCGAGCAAGATTAAAGTTTTTTCACATAAGACTTTTTTATATCACCCAAAATATATGGATGTACAATATTATTTTTGTTAAAATTATTCTGGGTACACATGTATTTGGTAAATACAGTAAATAAGTATTTTACATGCACTTTAAAATTGAAAAAACAAAAAATCATCTTACACCTATATTTAATAATAACCTCCATTTGGTAATAATTTTTTGCAGTCCCAAAAATATAAATTAATAATCATAGGAATAATTTCCCTATGGGCATGTTTGGTTTCAAGGATATGATAGATAAGATTAATAAATAAAATAAGATTATAGCATTTAGATTATTTATAATATGTTTGGTAAGATTGATTATCATTTTAATTATCCTAGGATAATTAGAGAGAGAGAGAGACCACAGAGTTGAAGAGAGAAAGAGAAGAGTTTGAACATTGATATTGAAATTGGGGGAAATTTGAGAATAAAGTTGGAAATTTCCAAATGATTTGACGAGTGATTAATAATCACCCAAAAATAAAAATATTAGTTTATCACTTACTTAATTGATATAATTAAGGGTCTAGTTATCCATCATGAGCCCAATTATAATAACCAAACATATGATTATGCATGATTATTTATTAACCCCTCGTAATCAGTCAAACCAAATCCATATATGAATGAATCACTTGTTAATGCTACTTTAGTATCCACTTAATAAGTACTAGCTCATGAGTAGAGGATTATCATAGATGAATGAAGCAGCGATAAATTGTGAAGATGTAAGGCAAAATTGCATATAAATTCCCGACCTTATTTCAAAATTGCATTTATATCTCGACCTTTTTCAATTAGCTCAAGAATTCTCCACCTTTTTTTATCGCAATTTCATCCTTCCGATCAGTTTCCGATGAATTAAATGCTGAGATGGAAGTCGGAAATGCTGACATGACAAATCCTTCTGACTGAAGAAACGACGTCGTTTCTCACGCACACAAGATTGCATATAAATTCACCAATTGCATGAAAAGAGTTGCAACAAATATATCACTAATTGCATGAAAATAAAGAGAGAAACTACACAAAATATATCCTGATTTCATTGATAAGTTGCATCAAAAAAATTCATCAATCCAAGGATCATAACTCTCTTGAAATCATAATCCAAGAGAGTACATGTTTAGTACACAAGTCACAATATCACAAAATCCAAGTATTAGATTAACAAAAGAAATACAAGTTTGAAGGATCAACTTGTACAAAAATAGGCCTTCATGCCTAATACTAACATCACTTTCTAAGTTCTAGCTGTTGGTACTATACTCTCTTGAGTAGAAGGACCATCATTTCCAGCTGTTGGAGCTCTAGTGAGTGTAGAACCTGAGGAAGAAGGCTACCTCCTCACTCTTCTTTGCTTTTGAGATATTGAGGTTGCAAGACCCTTGTTCTTTTGTGGCCTTGGTGTCTGATCAGTGTACTTTTTGGAGCGACCTCTTTTTCCCTGATTCATGAAACAAATATTAGTGAACAACTAAAAGAGATTAATGTTAAGCAATCAAAGTCAATTACTTTTGCCTCCAGCAACCTTTTCATTTTTGCAAGTCTTTGAATTGTGGCCTTTTTAAAATAGTTTTGGCATGTCATAACAAGCCCAAATCTCTTGAGCTTGTGTGGATTTTTGGGATCTTCCTCAGGATCCTTACTCCTAACCTTTTTGGGCATGCCCGACATTTTTCTAATTACAGTAAGTTTGACCTTGTATCCCTCAACTTCTACCACATATTCTCACCAACTATAGGCTCAATAGCAAACTTGTATCCTTGCAGATACCTTTCCACATGATAATAGGGGTGTACATATGTTGCAGGATGCTCACCTTTAAAGTGAACAACAGCACATGTATGTTTGCAAGGTATCCCAGTCAACTCCCACCCCCTACAAGTACATGTTTTCAACTTCATGTCCACTACAATAATCTCACCATTATGATGCACTTCATACTTGTCATCAGAATTATGATATACATAAGCCCGCACACTTTCTTTTCTATACTTCTCTATTTTCTTTATAATACGACGACACACATCATCAGACACCATGGCTATCTTCTTAAGATTTTTTACCTGCCTAACCATCAAGTCTCTCCTAATATGCTCACACATGTGGATGATGTGCATGCCTCTTGCATGTAGTATATAACCATTGAAGGTCTCAGCAATATTGTTAGAAATCATATCACTACGTGAATGTAAAGAAATGAAGAGCTTATAGAATTTCTGCACATCTCTAGCAACAAAGTCAGCATGTGCAGCTTCATTCTCTGCTTTCATATCCATTAGATTCTGCTTGTATTCAGCCATGTATGTGCTTTTGACAGTCTTCCAGAAGATCTTCTTGAGACTTGTTCCTTTATGTTGTTTCTTCCAGTTCATATACACATGCCTAACACAGTTTTTGTGCTCAACCATAGGTGCCAATTTGCTTACAGCATTCATCAATCCCTGTAATCAGACACACAAGATAAAGCAATCAGAAAATAGCCACAAGAACATCTAAGATTAGATAATAATCTAGTAACTCACCTTTTGTTGATCACTTGTAAAAGTCCAACCACCTCCATCTCCAATAGCAAGATCCTCAAGGAGAATTTCAAGGAACCAAGTCCAGCATGCCTCATTTTCAACCTCAACCACAGCCCAAGAGATAGGGAACATTTGGTTGTTGCCATCTTTTGCAACTGCACACAATAACATTCCACCAAGATAAGTCTTGAGGAAGCACCCATCAAGGCTAATTACTGGCCTACAACTCTTCTTGAACCCATCTCTTAAGGCACTATATCCTATGTAGAGCCCACTAAAGACTGCCCCCTCACCCAATAACAATTTGTACTTGCCATCTCTATCAACTCTTATCAATTCAACAACATAACTCATCAGCAAACCATAGTGCTCTTCAACTTACCCTCTAATGATATCCTGAGCCTTAGATCTTGCTCTGTACAATCTATCCCTAGGCACAACAGTAAGAAACCTTAGTCTAATATCCTCTGCTAACATAGAATTGGCATGTTAGGATTCACTCTCAAAGTAGGCAAATACGTTTCAACAATCCAATTTGAGCTCACCAGCTTGTTATTTGTTTTTCTGGTACATATGTGCTCAGTGTAACATCTCTTGATGCAAAAGATGTCTTCTTTCTGTACAAGATAACCATAAATCCTCCACTCACAAGGTGGTTTGCAAAAAGCCCTACACGTGTGCTTACTCACCTTGCTAAATTTTATATACATGCCATTTGCTATGGCATTGTCTTTCAACACTTTCCTCAAGTGGAAGCCATCATCAAATCTCATACCTAGCTTAAGCTCAAGTGTTTCAGGATTAGATCTTGGATCATACACAGACCTGAATTTCTTACTTCTCTTACCCTCAAACTCTTCATCTATGGAGTCAGAACAAACATCACCATCTGAAGATTCATAATCAGAATTGGCATGTTCCCAAAACGGCCTTTGCTTATACCCAAATCCAGTAGGTCCCTCAAGACCAATCAAATCAAATATATTCTCTCCAGCCCTGACCTTCTTCCTAGCTGTTATGTATTCTTCATCTTCAGATGCTAATTCATCATCATCAAACTCATTATCAGATGATTCACCAACCCTCATAAATTCATCAAGACAAGGTTCACACTATGATCCTTCACTACTTTCATCACAAACTCACCCTCACCTTCACTCTCATTCTCATCCAGAGTCTTATCCTTCTTCTTTTGTCTATCAGTCATCACAATACTCTTTCCCTTGTGTTTTTTAGCCTTGTTGTTCTCCCTCTCATTCACATTACTTCTCTTAGCCTTCTGTTTCTTTGTCTCATTCACATCCAATTCCTCCAGAAAAATATCCCAATCAATATTCAAGTCATCATCTAAATCCTCCAATTCAATACCAACAAACCCACCCCTAACCTCCTTCTCACTTGCAATAGACCCCACCCCACCCTCTTTTTCACTTGCAACAGACCCACCCTCACCCTCATTCTCACCCTCACACTCACCTTGTGCACCTCCACCATCAATATCAGTTTTCCCACCCTCAAGATATAAATGAAGAACTTGACTTTCTGGTTTCAGAAGAGACAACATTTCCATTATTTCTTTATCAGATTTTATTGTCCTAAATGATTGAGACTTAGGGATTCGATAACAAAATTTTGACCAACTGGAATACCCTAGTTTCTGCACTAAATCAACAACATCAAAATAGCCAAATAAGTCGAGATCGAGGTTAAATGTACCCTCACATTCCCCACCAACATAAACATCGTCACCCTCCAACTGATTAAATTGTCCGCTATGATGAATATAAGCCGCAAATAAGTCACTGAAACGTTTAAGATGAACATGAATCAACAAAAAACTGAAGAAACCCTTTATTCTATAAGAAACTCAAAAAACGATGCAAAAATTCCTAACTCTTGCAGAAAACTGTAAACCCTAACTGTTGCTTTCAAGAAATTCACATTTCACATAAAAAATCAAATTTTGCAGCAATAACTGGAGCAATAATACATAAAGTAAACAAATTGGGGACCTACCTGTCTCCCATAGCTCTTGCAATCTCAGAGATTCTTCCTTCACACACCTTTGGGACCATACCCACCACCTTCGAAGAAGAATATACACACAATGACAAAATGCTGGATTAAACTATCCTAATTACCATTTCCTAGTAATTCTTGAGAGTAAATTTCAAGAACTTTGGGAGATTGGGATTTTTTGTTAGAAATGCTCTTCTGTGTGTGAATGGGAGGTCGCGACTTGCCATACCAAGTCATCTGAGATTTGGGATTTTTTTCTATTATTTTTTCTTTCTATTTTTCTTCTTTATCTTTTTTATTTCTATTTATATATATATATATATATATTTTTCTTCTTTGCCACACAATCAAAATTAATATAGATCATCATTTATTGCGACATGTCAGCATTTATTGTGACAAGTTAACATTTAATTCATCGGAAACTGATTGGAGGGATGAAATTGCGATAAAAAAAAGGCGGAGAATTTTTGAGCTAATTGAAAAAGGTCGGGATATAAATGCAATTTTGAAATAAGGTCGGGAATTTATATGTAATTTTGATAAGATGTAATCCGTACATTTGTAGTTGTCTGTAATCCACACAATCCATGAATCCAATCCGAAATTAAGAAATTAAAATTGAAATAATAGGGAAATTTTAGAATATAATAAGTAAAGTGATTATCATAATTCGAGATATTGTATAGTATTTGATTAATTAGTCAATTACAATAAAATAGGGACCACAATAGCTAAATAAGGAAATAATAGGGAAATTTTAGGATAGGAAAAAACGATGCGAGCAGCCATGTCTTCTTCTTCACCACTGCCCATCCACTTTCCTTCATCCACCATCGCACAATCCCACCACCACAGATACTCCACCTCCTTAATCGCCGGCGCCGTGTCACCGCCGCGGCGCAGCCAACAACAGCCATGCACCACTTCGGAGGACATCCACCAACATCCAACTCCCAAACCTAAAACTATCCGTTTTCGTTTGAGCCAGCTCTGCCAGCAAGGCCAGCTCAATCTCGCGCGCCAACTGTTCGATGCAATTCCCCAACCAACTACTGTTGTCTGGAACACTCTTATTATAGGCTACGTTTGCAACGACATGCCTCATGAAGCTATATCCATGTATTCTCGCTTATTTTATGCCGTCAACTCCTCTGTCGATCGAAAATGTGATTCTTATACATATTCCTCTGTGCTGAAAGCTTGCGCGGAGGCGAAGCAGCTTTCAATTGGCAAAGCTGTGCACTGCCATATCTTGCGTTGTGATGTGAATCCTAGTAGAACAGTAACAGTTTACAATTCTTTGTTGAATATGTATGCTTCTTGTCTGTTGAGCTCGGGGTCGGATTTGGTGGAGAGGGTGTTTTGGACTATGCGTAGGCGAAATGTGGTTTCTTGGAATACTATGATTGCTTGGTATGTGAAGAAGGGGAAGTGTGTGGAGGCAGTTAGGTGTTTGGTGATGATGATGAAAACGGGCCTTAGGCCAAGTATAGTTAGTTTTGTAAATGTTTTTCCAGCTGTTTCTAGTTTTGGAGATCTTGATGTTGCTAATACAGTTTATGGCATGTTGACAAGACTCGGTGATGAATATGTTAATCATTTGTTTGTTGTGAGTTCTGCCATTACTATGTATGCGGAGCTTGGCTGCATTGATATTGCTAGGAAGATATTTGACAATTGCTTGATCAAGAACGCACATGTTTGGAATACTATGATTGGTGGTTATGTGATGAACAATCGCCCCATTGTCGCACTTGAACTGTTTATTAATGTATTGGAGTCGCAAGATGGTGGTAATATAGATGATGTGACTTTTCTTTCAGCACTAACTGCAGCTTCGGAGTTGCAGCTGTTAGATGTTGGCCAGCAGATTCATTCTTATTTAATAAGAAAGTCGTTGGATTCTTCTGTTATTCTGCTTAATGCACTTGTAGCTTTGTATTCGAGGTGCAACTCTATTGATGATTCATTCAAAGTTTTCAGTGAGATGCGGGAAAGAGATGTGGTGTCTTGGAACACTATGATCTGTGCTCTCATACAGAATGGTTTGTATGATGAAGGGCTGATGCTCGTGTACGAGATGCAAAAGCTGGGGTTTCCGATTGTTGATGTGACAGTTACTGCTTTACTTTCTGCAGCATCAAATCTTAGAAATCGGGATATTGGTAAACAGACTCATGCTTATCTGATGAGGCATGGCATTCAGTTCAATGGGATGGAAAGTTATCTCATAGATATGTATGCAAAATCGGGTCTCATAGAAGCTGCAAAAACAGTCTTCAGTCGGTATTGCAAACCCAGCAGTGATCCGGCTGTATGGAATGCTATAATTTCTGCAAGCACGCAAAATGGTTCGGTTGAGGAATCCTTGAATATCTTTAGGCAGATGCTAGTGGAGAATGTACTGCCTAATTCTGTGACCTTGGCATCGGTTCTTCCTGCTTGCAGTCAGTCAGGAAGTATGGCTCTTGGAAAGCAACTCCATGCGTTTTCAATTCGGAATTTCTTCGATAGAAATGTCTTTGTGAGCTCTGCTCTGGTGGACATGTACTCAAAATCGGGTGCACTTGTTTATGCTGAACGAGTTTTCTTGAAATTGGTTGAGAAAAATTCTGTCACTTACACCAATATGATACTGGGATATGCTCAGCATGGAATGGGGGAGAAAGCTATCGAGCTCTTCCACTCCATGAAGGATTGTGGTATCAACCCCCATGCCATTTCCATTGTAGCAGTGCTATCTGCTTGTAGTTATGCTGGTTTAATCAATGAAGGCCTCGAGATATTTGAGTCCATGGAGGGTGAGTATGGGATAAAGCCCTCAACGGAACATTATGCTTGCGTTGTGGATATGTTGGGAAGAGTTGGAAGGGTGGTTGAAGCATATGAGTTTGCTCGAAGATTGGGAAAAGAAGGCAATGCATTGGGAATCTGGGGATCACTCCTTTCTGCCTGCAAAATTCATCAGGAGTTTGAGTTGGGAAAAGTTGTTGCTAATAGGTTGCTCGAACTGGAAGGGGCGGACAGGACTACAGGCTATCGCGTCCTCCTTTCTAATATACACGCAGAAGAGGGAAACTGGGAGTATGTGAAGAAAACGAGAAAAGAAATGGTGGATAGAGGCGTGACAAAGGAGGTTGCCTGCAGTTGGATCGACATCTATGGCTATACTAATTGTTTTGTATCCAGAGACAAAAAACATCCCCAGCGTGATGAGATATATGAATTGTTGAAGCATTTGTCTTCCGATTTGAGGGACTCTGGCTCTATGCTACCCTTTTTATCTAGTGAATGGTAGACGACATCTGCAGAGACTCGACTCAATGCAGCCAGCAACTCTCTGCGAGTGGAATCTAAGACAAGGCAGAAGCTGGCAATGTGGGGAAGAAATTGATGAGCTTCTAGAGGCAGCAGTTTATCACCATCGGCTGGCATTTTCTTGGAGATGAAGAAGAAAGCGATGGAGGGGAATGGCATTGCGCCCCCATCATCATCTCATTACCTCTCAAAGGTGAAATTCTGGCCAATGAGTAGCAAATGCAGGCTAGATAAGTGAGCTCCATGACCTTCCTTAGCTGCCTACTGCCACAGAATTCGAGGCGCTGTGACTGCTGCTGGCTGCTGATGTGGAAGATCGCCTGCCTTTCGGTCAGTACCATCAGAACATGGGGAGATTGTTTTTTGTAAGTTGTGCTCGACTTCAAAGGCGTTTGACGGGAACTATTACCTTTCAGTCATGAGATCGTCTGCTCACTCCAAGGGGACCAACATTTAGAGATTGTTACCAATTAATTTACTAGGATACTAATTGAACATTCAAACTTGCTGCTAAATGTATAAGTTTTGTACAGCTGCTTACAGACAGAATTGATTGAGAATACTACATCTTTTGCAAATTAAGATTCATCCGTTCTGTTCTCTTTTTTAATAGTTTATGTTTTTTCTATTCTCGTGTGACATTTTAATTGCGTTTACATTACGTAATTCTCAAAGTTTCATGCATTGCATGTAAATGGATTAAATCAATCCGAAAATGAATCAAATTTAAAAAACGTTAAGAACATTCTAGATTTCCTCGCTAAGAACAGAGAAATGCCTCTGTCCAGGACGCATAATTTGTACTAGTATATTAATATTTCTACCAACTAAAGATCTTCCATTCTTTTATCATTATTGTTTTTGAAAGTAGAATTCCTTCCAAATTTTATTATTTTCTTCAGTTGCCCACCAAAGTTTGACCTCATTTATTATTTATTACACATCTTTAGACATTTCCATTTTCCACTTAAACAATTGCTTTAGTCAATAGTCCATGCCAGTATGCAATGCATGACATCAACTCAATTAGGCATGCATCGTGCAACTATGAATCGCAATAATATTCTAGAAAAAAGGAATATGCATCAACTACAACTCACTTGCGAAATAATAAAATTATTGTATAGGATATCATTATTATATTACTAAAAGGAAAAGGATTCTTGTTTTAAAAAAATCCTATGTGGCACCCCTTATATTCCTCTATTCATATTTATCTAAATTCTCAAATTTTTGAATTTTTAAATGTAAAATAATAGATTTTAAATATCTATACTACAATCTTGTGTCCCACATAGGTTTCTCAATGAAACTTCACCTACTGAAAAGCCTATAAATATCTAGAATCAATGTGTATTTTCTCATCTTTTGCTCCACCAGTTTTATTTGGCCAATTTATTTATTAATTGACCAAATAAATAACTATATTTTATAGTTTAATTTAATTTAATTTGGTCAATTTATTAATTGGTCGAATAGATAATTATTTTTTGTAGGAGTTTTATTTGGCCAATTTATTTATTAATCGGCCGAATAAATAACTGCTATATTTTTATAGTTTAATTTAATTTAATTTGGTCAATTTATTAATTGGCCAAATAGATAATTATTTTTAATAGGGAACCAATTTATTAGTTGACAAAATAAATGGCTCCAAAATAGTTTGAATAATTTATTGGTTTACCGAATTAAATTTGGAAATAGTCTAATATTTTTTTATTTAATTTGATAAAAAATAAGTAATTTCTAATTTGTCAATTAATTAGGTAGACGGACCAATTCCCAACTGATGGGTACCTCAACTCGGGATCCCACGTGACACATTTTCATTCTTTATTCTTATTAATTTTAAAATTTTCATTTTATTCATTTTTTCATGTAATTTCTAAAATCTAAAATCATCGTAAATTATGCATTTATAAATCAAAATCGTGGTCAACAGGTTAAGTCTGACCCGGAACCGTGGCGGTAGACGAGCCAATTTCCAACCGATACTCGAGAAATTTTTCATTTTATGCTTTTTTCCCATGTATTTTCTAAAATCTATAATCGTCATCCATGAAATAATTTTTACGTTATTTGTAGTTGGGTTTTCAGTTTTGCATAATTTATAATTTTAATTAAAGAATATTACTTTACGATTAAGGACGACAACGAATAGTACAATCATTATTTTTATTAAATTTTTGGATCTATATAAATTATAAATAAATTTTATAAATTATGCACTTATAAATCAGAGTCGTAGTCAACGGGCCAGTTTCGACGCAGAACTGTGGCGGTAGACTAATATACGGATTTTTTTTCAGAAAGGAACACAAATTACTAATTTTTTAATCGGATTTTAAACAAGTACGGGTATATAAATTTCAAATAAGTTTGAATAATCCTAAACACATCATCTCAAATTGTTTGATTAATCGTCTCCGTTGGAAAATATAGAATATGTAGGAAAATTGACAGAAAAATTACTAACGATTTATCAACGAGTCGATTCCGATCAATAATCGTGCGCGTTGATGGGCCAATTCAGTACTTGCGGGACAACTTTTTTTTTAATATATTATATAATTTTGAACTCATAAAATTAAGAATATTTATGGTCAACTTTTATCTTATATCATTGACTAAATAATTTTATGAATCACAATCATTCCACGTAAAGTTTTGTGAAAAGAAAAAACTACCAAATATATAGTGAAACAATTCTTGAAGTTCTATTCTCAGTTAAAAAAGTTATTCTCGAAGCTGGTAAAAAAGAAAACGAATGTCATCATTTATTTTTTTATGAATATATTTGGAAGAAGATTATTTATATAATACTACAATTTATAATTTAATTTTTTATTTATTAAATATTGTGTGAATATTTTTGAAATATAGTTATTATATAATCAAATATTAATTTCAGGTAAAAAGAAAATAAATGTCATCATTAATTTTTTTGTGAATATATTTGGAAAATGATTATTTATATAATCATTTTCCAGGGGTTCAAGGTCGGAACCGTCGGGGTAGATGGGATGATTGTGAAGCGGTGGTTTAATTTTTTTTTTGCTTAATCTTATGTTGAATTCATAATGTTGGGTATTTAGGGTCACTTTCATCTTATAGACAATCTTAACATCTGTAGTATTATTCGCTATCTATATATCTATTCTCTCTCTCACTACTCGCTCCTTCCCTTGCCTCTTTTTCTTCATAAAAAGCTAAAAAATTCAGCTTAAGAGTCGTTTTTCTTTGAGAGAGAAATATATTTTTGCCCACATCGATTTTGTAGAAGAACAGAACTTTAACAATTATCGAAAGTAATGAGAATATATTAGTTATAATTTTTAATAAACATAACTATATGGGTTTGAGATATAAACATATGATAAAATTACTTTTTAATTGAATTTGAGATGTGTTCAAGGAATATAAATTCTAAGCGAGTTTAGTAAATTACATAATTGAATTATTTAACGCTAAAATAATTAACAAATAATATTTTTTTTAATCTATCGCATATTAGTACTATTTAATAATTTTATTAATTTTTATAATTTCCCGTCGATTTTCATCGGATTATACGCTAATTACTGAAAAAAGTTACACAAACAAAATGGAATGGAATATATTTATTTCAATTTTGGTTTTCTTTTATGCCTCAAAAAAGTAAACCTCCAAACTTCCATATTCAACTCGATTCGATTCGATTCATTCACATCACTAAAACATAATCAACATAAAGACTCAGATTCTACAATTTGTCAAAAGCCATGGAGTTCAATTTGGAAGTACAACTTTACAAAGAATTCAACATGCTCAAGAAAGTGCGGCCTTCTCCTTGAGACTTTTGTGAAGAGTCTCAACAAAATTGAGCAACAATCCATCCGAGCCATGTTTCGCCAGCAAAGAAACTGCAATGGGGAGATCATCGTACATGCCTAACGGTATGCTCACCTGCCCGATTTTCACAGTTCCCCCACGACAATGCTAGTTATGAGCATGACGGAAAAAATATAAGCGTGTGAGAGAGAGAGAGAGAGAGAGAGAGAGTGAGAGAGAGAGAAGAACCTGGCAAAAACCAGACATGCCAGATACTGATAGCAAGCCGAAAGCCTTAGCGCGAAAACTTTCCAGCGTTTTTGGCTCCGTTTGTAGCTTTGGTGGAGGCCCTGGGACTGTAGGCATTGCTAGGATTCCAGAATCCTGCATCAAACATGGTGATTTTCTTGCACTATTTTCTGTTTTCATAGCAATCCATAGTGATGCTCGTGTCTTATTCTCGAGTTCTAGTGAGCGTAGGCCACAACAACAACAATAATGTCGAGCATCTCAAGGAGCAACATGTATTAATGAATACTGGTGGCAATAAGCCTACCATTGTTTCTACTTGTAGTGATGAAAGCACATTTTTACTGATTTCGAGCAGATAAGGCGTTTCTCAGTTTTACTGAGAGTAGGGCATAACAACAACAACAACAAAAATCTCAAGGTGCAATACATATCTAGGATCAAGAGAAGAAAAACGCATAGCAGCAAGAAAATCATCCGCAAGCGAAAGTGCTAAAGAGAAAAATCACGGGCATTATTACGAGCCAGCTTACCCCCAATAGATCAGTGAGAGCTGCGCGTAGCTCGCCTTGCAGTGAACGACATAAATCTATATTTTCATCTGTTGACCTGATGGCTTCCCACACTCGTTCTGATATGCCGGGGCCTAAATTAGGCTTCACTGACTCAACCCATTCTCCATGATTCTTCTTGAACTCATACCTGATCTTCAATGATAAATTTATTGTTTAGCAATCAAAATATTGAACATAAAAAATAAATGCTAGAAAATGTTAACAATCTGCACCTTTGAAGCAATCTCATGGCGGTAGAAAGAGCTGCTAATGATGGTATATTATCCTTCTGTGCTTTAACATTGCTATCCATGAAAAGCTTCAGACTCGGAAGATTGGATTCGATGAAGTCCCCTAGAATCGTGTTGTGTATTATCTGACCTACACGAAATCAAGTATGCTTGTCATAAATATTTGGGTTATTATCAACTTATAGCCTGAACTTGGGTACGCTTTGCAAAAATGTCATGACCGTTGAAATATACAAAAACTCCCAACCTTCCAACATTTTTTCAAAACACGTCAAAGTTCAGGCCATAAATCGATACTAGCCCAAAATATTTATGTACGGAAATTATGGTGACTGGCTTACTTCCATATAATTTCTCCACAGAGGTGGTGAGAACATCTTTCAGCTGGTGAGGAGGGATGTTTTGGAGATTGAAACAATCTTCTGCAATAAAAAGTCGATTAAGTGTAGTAGCATTTTCATCTTGCAACTGGAGCAGAATGTTTCCGACTTTCTTCAAGATCACCGGATCTCTAGCAAACCAGCCTGGGAAAAGGTTTAGAGAGAAATTCACGAGTAGAAACACACATTGCAATGGCATCAAGCATACATCAAGAAACAGACACACACAAACACACACTATGAATGAAGACAGAAGCATAAGCTGCAGAATTACTGTAAATATTTGGTGACTGAAAGCAAGAAAGGATGGAAAAAGCTAGTTTTAATGCCACATTTAGAGCTCAATTTGCATATTCCAAGAATATCAATTATAATTTTAAATTTTACTATCAAGATTTTTGAGTCCTTACCAACTGTATCGAAACTCTGAGCCATTGGTGTCACTCCAGATGTTGAGACGAGTCCATGAGAGGGACGAAAGCCATAGATTCCACAGTATGATGCTGGAACTCTCACACTTCCTCCAGTATCAGTACCTTTAGAAATATATGATGTTTGTAATAAACTGATTATGTTCTAAAATGATAAAATTTAAGAAAAAAGGATAACAAAATCACCTAAGGAGAAATCTGCAAGCGCTGCTCCAACCGCAACAGCAGATCCACTAGAGGATCCTCCAGGCACTCTATCTGCTGCACATGGATTTCTCGGTGTTCCATAATGCACATTTTCTCCATTTATGCTGCCATTTATTTTATTAAGCTATTTACTTCAAAGTAAAAGATCACTATTAATATGCTCTTATCAAAAAAATTGTTAAAGGGAACTCACATCTTTAGTTCACATCAAAGTTTTTACATTTATCTAAGTTGTTTGTAGTCACAAATTTCATTCAATTTACCATACTATGCATTCTTGATAAAGTAGAAGATTAGTCAAAACTTAGGAAGGTATGTGCACTATATGAAAGAGAACAGAACCTAAACAAGTTTTAACTCCAACAACCATAATTGACAAAAGCAAAATGAGGCAGATTTTCTAGGACAGGAACTTCAAAAGGTCGGACAATTAGTTTAAGAATCACTTATGTTTCAACACTAATGATCTCCGATTCTCCACTCTTACGTCAAACAACGAGTTTTTCAAAAGAAGCATATGATGTCATGAAAACTAACACTTCTGCAAGAAATATAATTCATGACCATAAAAGTAACTGAACTGGTCAAGCTAGTTGGTAATGAGAAAATTCAGTAAGAATCAAGATTAAATTCCTCTTCCTTGAACTGACTATAAATAGTTTTGAGAAAATAGAGTCAAATACTTAAAACAGACTAATACAATTTTTGTATAACTGAACAAACCTGTAAGCCATTTCATCCATCATAGTTCTGCCGACACAAAAAGCACCAGCCTTGAGCATAGACAGCACGGTTGGGGCTGTCGCTGTAGCAACCGAGTGTGTTCTCGCCCAGTCCGGATTCCCAAAACCCGTGACATAACCTTCCATGTCGAATCTGTTAAACCAAAACAATTTTTTTAACCAAGAATGGGACATTAGCAATTACTTGACATTAGTCCTCATTTTGGCAAAATGATTATAGCTTTAGTTGCTAGAATAGTCTGTTCAATCCAGTTATAAACTTTTCCAACTCTTGATGTCCTAACAAATGTGGAATATATAAGAAACCAAACACTACAAACAATCAGCACACACAAAAAGATTGGAAAAATATTCAAGATACACTATCTGCAAACTTAATTCTTTAGAAAATGGATTAGCTCACTGCAACAAATCAGTATAAAATACTAGTATGTCACAATAATAATGTCAAGAAAAATTTTTTCATTCAGCCAAGAAATGCATCTTTATTGACACATACAAACACACGCACAAAGAGTGATAAAACAATATTGCAAGCTACCTCTCGTAAAAGATAAAGGTATAAAGAATATAATCATCATTCATATAGACAAAAAAGGGGAGAGAGAGAGAGAGAGAGAGAGAGAGAGAGAGAGGACTGACATGTCTTTAACAGCAAAGGTAAGGCCAGATAGGGGAAGGTTATGAGACGAAGAGTCAGGTAGCAGGGTGAATTTCTCCATGAATGCCCCATAATCCGATACTGATGATAAGCTCGTTGCCATTCTCTCTCTCTCTCTCTCTCAAATTATAAGCTTATCCACCAATTATATATATACTCTGTGCAGCAGCATTCTGAAGTTTCAACCTTCCATTCTATTTATGTCTCAAAAAAAAAAAAAGAAAAAAAAACAACTTCCATTGAATCCATTCTACTCTATGCAGCATTCTTAAATTAAAATCGTTTATCCCATCATCCTAATTTGTTTACAAATTATGAATTTCATACTATATTTTATTTTAGGTTTCATATATATATATATATATATATATTTTTTTTTTTTTTCCATTTCTGTGCAAGATATACGTTTAGCACCTCCTATAAATTTAATCCATGTGGTCACGAAATAATGTGTACAAGTCCATAAATAAATATTAGAGAAAAAAACAATCAATATTGAGGGAGAACTTGGGATAGAGTGACATTTGGGGACTCCAAAATTATTATTATTATTATTATTATTATTATTATTATTATTATTATTATTATTATTCCACAGTACAGTATTTCTTAGAGTCCATAAAATAAATCATTTTTTTATTTAACCATATTTTTTTTACCGGATATATATCATGGAATACGTACTTTAGAACTATTCATATAAATCAGTATTACTACTTTCTTTCTATTTTATCCTATTCTCACCATAACACAGATTTTCTTTTTTTTTAATTATTAACATTGATTCACAATCATTGGACTAATTAGTCTAAAAACGAGTAAAACTATATTTAATATGAACCCCTCTCAAGTTATCTTTGACTTTTGCTTGTTAGAAAAATAGCACTCCCCCGTCCCCCGTCCCGTTCAACTTGTCTCATTTTATTATTTCAAGTGTCCCGTTCAACTTGTCTCATTTCCTTTTAAGAAAATAATTAAAAAATTATTTTATTCATTTTATATCATTTTAAAATCAGTGTATATCAATTTATGTCAATTCAAAAAAACTTCATATAACTTTATCAATTAAAAAATACTTTATATCACTTTATTTACCACACTAAACACACTTTTTATCTAATATTTTTGTTCTTAATCTCTATACCGATCTCAAATAAAACAAGTTTAACGGAACGGAGAGGGTAGTAATTACTTCGAGACGGTTATAAAAATAAAAATTAAAGATTAAAATTCCCTCCATGTAAACAAATACTACTAAAATGTTAGAACTATAAAAGATTTCTAAAAATATTAAAGCAATCTCAGTTATAATAACGCCCATAATTAAATAATCTTTTGCGTCGTATTCAGCTTCATTGAAGTGAATGAGAGATTCTTCTCTCTCTTTCTCTCTCTCTCTCTCTCTAAAATGTGTTCTTGTTGAGACTTGACCTCTTCTAAAATTTCAGAAATAAAACGACGACTACTGCCTTCCATTAATATATTCTCGTCTCCTCTTTCTATTCTCTCTTTGTTTCCCTCAAAAACCCTCAAATTCCGCCATTTTCAGCTGAATAATTTGGGACAGATTTTGCTCTACGCCTCGAGAAATATTCATCTGCAATCATATTTTATTTCTTTCTTTTTTTATAAACCTCTGGGGAATTTCAGTTGACGCGTTTTCCTTCGGAAATTTTCGTCGATGATGGCGGAAAATCCGGCGTTGGAGGGGCTACTGAGTCAACTCAGTGAGTCGGCCAAGGCTGTTTGCGCGTTGCCCGAGTGTAGAACGGTTGCGAAGAGGATGTACGGCAATCTGGTGAGGAGGGTCAAGCTTATGAGCCCTCTGTTTGAGGAGCTGCAGGATGCTGCAGGCGGGGATGAGCTTGGAAACGACGTCGTTATGGGGCTCAACTCGCTCAAAATCGCTCTTGACTCGGCTCTTGAGCTGCTGAAATCGGTCCATGCGGATAGCAAAATTTTCCAGGTATATATCTATATAAGGATTTGGTTTTTTCTTCTGAAGTTATTCTTTTAGCTTGAGATTTTACTGTTTGATTGCAAATGTAGTTTTGATTTGTACAAAGAGAAAAAAGAAAAAAAGAGAAAAAAAAAAAAGGCTGTTTGTGCACAGTTATGCTGTTGAAATTTTTTAAATTAGTTAGTGAAGTAATCTGAAGTTCTTGATCATTGATCAGATAGAATGATTTATATTGTTGTATTGATCGCTCTTATATTAGTATATAAGAAAATTGTTATATGTATATTTAGTCCTAAAAAAAATGAAGGTTTAGTCTACTTGAAGAATATGATGTTTAACTTAACAATGGTGGATGAAGAAGCATTATTTACTTGCAGCAAGTTATGATTTTTGATGACACTTTGGGATAGCGAATCGAGAAATATTACGAGTCATGAGACCCTTGATTAAGATTCTTGTAACCTGTTGAATTGTCTTGGGATAGTGAATCAGGAAACATACAATAAACTGGACTAGATTAAGATTCTTGTAATACTTTCTTTTGAAATTGTCACCACATTTTTCTCTCTTTTCTGCCTGCATTGCCTTCCAATAATTCCTTTACATTTTAATGGATCCTCGCGAGGTTTTAGAATCAACATTTAATTGCATGCTGCCTATTATGTGACAGAATTTGATATGTTATAGTTGTGCTTTGAATGTGTTTTGATAAAAAAGGTGAATCATATTGGAACAATGAAATCTTCGACAATTTTGTGTTACTATTTGGATTGCCTATTTATGAATTTTTAAGTACTTAGAGCTTGTAAATGTTAATGTGACAAAACCTAAATGAACCTTCATTTGTTCATTGTGATCACGTACGAATTTCGCTCTAATATTTCATATAAAATTCTTGTTAATTACAGGCTCTGCAGATCGACAAAATTGCTGGGAAGTTTGAAGACGTCACTATACAGATTGAATCAGCATTGAGTAAGGTTCCCTATAATGAACTTGATATTCCTGAGGAAGTTCGAGAACAGGTGAAGCTTCAAATTTTTAAGCCTGAAACGAGTTATATCAGTTGCTGCTCACTTCCATTTATTCATCATGCTTTGCTGTTCCATGCTTTTAGATCGAACTCCTACATGCACAATTCAAACGAGCGATAGGTCGGATGGACTCGCCTGATCTGCAGCTGGTGAAGGACTTGGCTGCAGCACAAATGGAAGACGACCCTGATCCTGCAGTTTTCAAAAGACTTTCTGAGAAGCTGCATTTGAGGACTACGTCTGATATAAAGCGGGAGTTGCTTGCCATCCATGAGATGGTCATCTCATGTGGTGGGGTTCCTGAAGGAGTTTCGGAGGAGTATATTGAAACTATGTCGTTCCTTTTGAGGAAGATTAAGGAGTGTGTTTCAACAGATAATCAGGACCACGATGGTACTGATATTGACAAGAGTTCGATTAGGCACAGATCTCCTATCATCCCAGATGATTTCCGTTGTCCAATATCACTTGAGTTGATGCAAGATCCTGTCATTGTGTCCACCGGGCAGGTTTGTATGTTTGAACCCTCAAGTTGCTTCGACGTTTCCATTATGTTTGGCGTTTACTTTGGGTGACTGATCTGATTGACAATACATATGTTGGGGTATTTGAATGATCACACAATCAAATGATCTCAAAATTATTCAACCCACAAAAGTTTCCATTTGTGGGATTTGTCGTATTCACTTGCTGTTTCCATTTGTCGTATTCACTTGCTGTTTCCATTTGCACATCCATTGCAGACCTACGAACGTGCCTGCATCCAGAAATGGCTCGATGCAGGCCACAAGACATGCCCCAAGACTCAGCAGACGCTGCTGCACACAGCGTTAACTCCCAACTACGTGCTGAAAAGTCTTATTGCTCTGTGGTGTGAGAGCAACGGTGTGGAGCTGCCCAAGAAGCAGGGAAACTGTCGGAACAGACGAGCAGGAGCTAGTGGTTCAGACTGTGATCGTGCTGCTATCAACACGTTGCTGCAGAAACTCGCAAATGGCAACTCTGATCAACAAAGAGCAGCTGCTGGCGAGCTTCGTCTGCTAGCTAAAAGAAATGCTGATAACAGAGTATGCATTGCTGAAGCTGGAGCTATTCCTCTGTTAGTTGAGCTGCTGTCCTCCCCTGATTTGAGGACTCAAGAGCACGCCGTCACAGCGCTTCTCAATCTCTCCATCAATGAGGCGAACAAAGGCACCATTGTAAATGCAGGCGCCATACCCGACATTGTGGATGTGCTGAAGAATGGAAGCACGGAAGCTAGAGAAAATGCAGCCGCGACCCTTTTCAGCCTGTCGGTCGTGGATGAGAACAAAGTCGCGATAGGAGCTGCCGGGGCCATACCCCCTCTGATCGACCTGCTGTGCAATGGGACGCCTAGAGGGAAGAAAGACGCGGCCACGGCCATCTTCAACCTCTCGATCTACCAAGGGAACAAGGTGAGAGCAGTGAGAGCAGGAATTGTACCCCCACTCGTGGCACTGCTCAAGGATCCGGGAGGCGGGATGGTTGATGAAGCGCTCGCGATCCTGGCCATACTCGCTAGTCATCAAGAAGGTAAAGCCGCCATCGGACTGGCTGACCCCGTCCCGGTGCTCGTCGACTTGATCAGGACGGGGTCGCCTCGGAACCGGGAGAATGCAGCTGCGATACTGTGGTGCTTGTGCACAGGTAGTGCGGATTATCTGAGAGTTGCTAGGGAGCTCGGGGCAGAGGAGGCGCTGAAGGAGTTGTCAGAGAACGGCACCGACCGGGCAAAACGGAAGGCGGGGAGCGTTTTGGAGCTGCTGTTGCGAGTTGAGGAAGAGGGAGTTGGTTCATGACATGACATGACATGACAGTCCATTGTTGAGTTTTGAGAAGATTCATTATTGATTAATTGGCTTGATTTTGGGAATTCTAAGAAAAGAGAGAGCTTTGGGGGATGTTTTTTGCAAGTTTTTTTGAGAAGATGGAAATATGTATTATTGCAATGAGGTAGTTATGTATAATGCTGTAGATATAAACCTTGTCTCAATATTCTTAATTCTTTCTGCATTGTGTTGTGTGTGAACCTTGTCTCAACATTATATACATACATGCTGTGATTTTAGTCTCTCTCTCTCTCTCTCTCTCTCTCTCTCTCTCTCTCTCTCTCTCAACAGTAACTTGATGCCATGTCGACCAACTCCAAATACGCATTTAACCATGAAGCAGACACGTATGGTTTCACTTGGGAATGATAGACATTTAAAATATGATCTAGATGGTTTGAAGGAAGGAGAGATATTGTATATTTATTATATTAAAATAATATATATTTATAGTAGTATAATAGTATATAAACTGCACCAGAACACTATACTGATGTTGCCTGATTAATTGGCAAGTATCCAAACTTTATGAAAGCGCCTTTTTTGTGATTGTAACTTAACAACGCAATAATAGCATGCTTTGTCATTTTGCAACAAATACTAAACAATAATTAGTTGTCACGTCTAATCCACAAAGAAGAGGAAGATAACAAATTTAACAAGAAATGACACACTATAACTATTTTAGAAAGAAAATATGATCTGTATATATATCTGATGAAGTAAAAAAAAAAATTGTACATGCCTTCGGACTTCGGGAAGAACAAACTAAAATATGTGAAAACAAGCTAAATCATTTAAATCAAAATTTAAATTACCATGTATGACAGTACATTATATCTAATTTTTTTCATATAAACAAAACATCGAACCAAGATTTATCCATTTATTGTATTCATATTTTTGGTTATTCATGTGCGCTCTAAACGTCTCTTTGCATCGAAATTAATTACTATAAAAATTCTAAGTATATTCTTCATCCCAAATACACTCAACTGCCAAATTCTAAAAGCCAAAATTATCCGATCAAATCTGCACCATATCGATAAATTGTTCCAACTAATTATTTCCATCTTATCCAATTTCAGATTCTCCCACACAGTATCCATATCATATCAAAAGATTTAATGTCAACAAATTTTATCTTCTACTAATCTATTTATATATTTATCATCTATAACAATTAATCACCCTAGCTACACGTACTTCACTACATCATGCACGTCCACTCATCACCACCACCACCACCTCCGCCGCGGAGTGCCGCCTTCCAGCCATGGCGGTTCACCCTCCAGCTCCTCCGCGGGCGGTGGTTCATGATGTCCGCCTCTTTCCTCATCATGTCCGGCGCCGGCGCCACCTACCTCTTCGGCGTCTACTCCCCGGTGATCAAATCCACTCTCGGCTACGACCAATCGACCCTCAACCTCCTCGGCTCCGTCAAGGACCTCGGCGCCAACGTCGGCGTCGTCTCCGGCCTCATCGCTGAGGTGGCGCCGCCGTGGCTGGTTCTCCTCATCGGCTCCGCCATGAACTTCGCCGGCTACTTCATGATCTGGCTCGTCGTCACCAACCACATATCGAAACCTAAGCTATGGCAGATGTGCGCCTACATCGCCATGGGAGCCAATTCTCAGAACTTCGCCAACACGGGCTCTTTAGTCACGTGCGTTAAGAACTTTCCAGAAAGTCGCGGAATGCTGCTAGGGCTGATGAAGGGCTTCGTAGGTTTGAGTGGGGCCGTCTTCACTCAGATCTATCTTGCTATTTATGGAAATGATGCCAAATCTTTGATACTTCTCATTGGCTGGCTGCCGGCGCTGATGTCTGCAATTTTCGTCTTCAATATTCGGATTGTTAAGGTTTCGAGGCACGAGCACGAGGTTACTGTCTTTTACCAGTTTCTTGTCGTCTCTATAATTCTGGCGTTAGCACTAATGGGAGTGACAATAGCACAAAAATGCGTCACTTTCTCTCACTCTAGCTACATTGCTAGCGCGACCGTCGTTTGTTTCTTGCTATTCCTCCCCTTTTTCATAGCTATTCGCGAAGAGTTGGCCACGTGGAATGAGAGGAGGAAGCAAGAGTACTCGCGGCCTAATGATCCTTTGAAGATCGGTGTGGAGGAGCCTCCAGTGCCGGACTCTGACCAAAGTCGGGCGCTGGAGGTTGCACAAGGGTTTAGTGGGGAGAAATCACATTGGTGGAGTAACATATGGAGCAAACCTAAAAGGGGGGAAGATTACACCATATTACAAGCCCTTACAAGCATAGATATGATTGTGCTCTTCACCACCACTTTTTGTGGGCTAGGTTGTAGCTTGGCTGCAGTTGACAATTTAGGGCAAATTGGAGAATCACTAGGGTATCCAACACACACAATTAGTACATTTGTTTCTCTAGTGAGTATATGGAACTACTTTGGTAGGGTATTCTCAGGGTTTGTGTCTGAAAAGATCTTGCTCAAGTGGAAGGTTCCAAGGCCACTCATGATGACACTCTCACTCTTGTTATCCGCCCTGGGCGACGTCTTTGTCGTGTATCCCTTCTCTGGCTCAGTCTACATCGCCTCATTGCTAGTAGGGTTTTCCTATGGTGTCCAACTAACCCTACTTTTCATCATCATCTCAGAGCTCTTCGGACTCAAGTACTACTCGACTCTCTTCAATTGCGGTCAGCTGGCTAGCCCCATTGGCTCGTACGTGCTAAACGTGAAAGTTGTGGGGAAATTGTACGATAGAGAGGCTTTGAGGCAGCTTGCAAGAAGAGGGATGGAGAGGTCGGCGGTGCACGAGCTGACCTGCATGGGCACCCACTGTTATAAGCTTTCTTTTGCGATTTTGGCGGGAGTGAATGTGTTTGGAGCCTTGGTCTCGTTGATATTGGTGGTGAGGACTAGGGAATACTACAAGACTGATATATATAAGAGGTTTAGAGATGAAATTGAAGCTAATGAGAAAGGAAGGAAGATTGTGGCCTAGGGCTTTGATTAGATGTTAATTTTCTTTTGCTAAAGTATTGGTTCTCACATTATTTGGACGAGAACATATGTGTTGTGTTCATACATTATAACGTTTTGTGTGGCATTTGAGGTAATGGGCTATAATCTCCAAATCACCTACGTTAAAAAGATCTTTATGCATCAAGTAAGGAAATAAATTTATTTATTATGGTAAAACGAAAATGAAAGAAAGCTTCAGTCCATGAATACATAGTAAAGGGTTTGATTTCAAAAAATATTAAATATTTGTATTAGGTATTTTTCCGCAATATTTACTCTTGGTAAATTCCGTTAATGACTTTTATGTTCGGAATTAAACCACCTTTTAATTTTCTTCTAGTCTCGACATTCCCAAATTTTCAACGAAGTTTGTCCATCGTGTAAAAAAGCATAACAATATGAAGAAGAAAAATAAAACTACGAAAAAGGTAAAAAATGCATAAACCAAGTAATAATCCCATCTAAGCGCATGGTGCTACGGCAATGTACGAAAGCTAAAACCCAAATTCACAAAAACTACGCCTCACAGAAAATGCGATGACAGCCGAAAATGCACGGGGCCTATCCAAAACGCTCCAAGGATGGCCGCCCTCCCCTCCTTGGACGGTCATACGGAGCTGGCCTCTCCCTATAGCTTCTTCCATCGTATCGTGCAGGCCCACCACCACCACCTCCACCTCCATATCTATCACCGTTACCTCTGAGTCCTCCTCCGTCTTTATCATATGCTCTGTCTTTGCCATATCCGTTATGAGGGTAACGGTCAACAGGAGGAGGAGCTACATACCTATCAGCAGCGAAGCGGTCTCCAGCTGGGGGATACCTATTTGGAAGGGTTTAAGCAGCAAAAGTTAAGCACTATCTCTGTATATTTTAAAAAGGTTATGAAACTTGGGGGGTGAGGGGTTATATCCACCTGTCGTTCGCAAATCGATCACGACCACCACCATAGCGATCGTCTCTGCTGTCATAACGATCTCGGTCACCATAACGGCCTCTGTCGTATCTATCATCCATGAATCTATCACGGTCATCTGCATAACGATCCACACGGCTAGGAGGCCCACCATACTTCGAACGTGGAGGTGGTGACAATGGGCGGGCACCTCGACCACCACCAGCTGATGGACAGTCTCGCGCCCAATGTCCTGGCCGGCCGCACTTGAAGCAATCATCTTGTCCTGCTGGTGCTCTATCTCTTCCACCATATCTCTTGTCATGCCCAGAGTCTTCAGCTCCCTTTGGCTGGGCCTTGTTAACTGTGATTTGGCGTTCTCCAAAATCTCTACCATGCATATCCCTGATTGCATCCTCCATTGCCCTTCTGTCAGCAAAAGTCAAGAAGCCAAATCCACGAGGACGGCCTGTCTCTCTTTCCATCATAATCTACAGAAAGTTTAAGTTACAGCAAGAAAAGGATTGTAATATACATGGGAAAACGATAGCATCAAAACAAATTAAGATTGTAGATAAATTAGTTAAGGAGAGCTCACACAGAATCCACATAACTATCCATGCATAGAGTTCAAGGAACTCTTACATGAGCAGAAGAATCTGCAGAAGTGCAGATCACATCATCCAACATTAGTTTGCACAGTATACTAATCAGATACGCGGTGGTTTAGCAGAAAAAAATGACTACATGTTCTTTGGTTGACAGATTAACACTATTATCCGGCACAAAAAACAGACAGGGATTCCCAACTCTGATGCTAACTGAATTCAAGGATTACTCTTCCACAAATCTTGTCAAACCAGCCTTACAGTCGCAAGAGATTGTCCTGCCTGAAGAAGACCTCAAACAAACACTGTAGGTTATGTGATAACCAAAAAGGTCAAGAGGTGGGGAAACCAAAGAACAATCTTTCCACGCAAAACTTCTTTCGCTTCATACGGCAAATCTGGGAAATTGTGTGTCCAATTAGCAAACCTTGAAGGCTGTCTGCAGCATGACGTAGGGCAACTTCCAGAAACTTTGTCCTGCTTCACCGGCTAAAGAGGCTACTTAGACCCAGTTACGGTAAGACATCATGAACGTTAACCAATCTGAGGTGTTCAAATAAAATTGCCATGAAACCATCATAAGCATCCCTCCACCTATTTTGTCTTAACCAAACAGTAATTCCTTGATGGTCTACTTTTGATGCATTTATAGCTTTAAAGGTTTAGTGACTATGGAGTAATGTCATAAGCAGCAAAGCAAATACAAGGATAAGCATGGACATTAACAATAGAAAAAAGGTCAGAAACAAAACTGTCTCAATATATGAAAAGTGACTGAGAGTATCCCAAACAAGACCAGCAAGTCTCGCACCTGAACCTTCTGAATGCTAGTAACAAGGATCAGACCAATTTCTAACTAGATAGAAAAGGAAAAGAAGGGAAGTTTCATATTATTCTTCTAGAGGCTTCTACAGAATGTATCGTCATCCATGATTCTGGCAGCTTAATTAATAGATGTGGTCACTGTGACGTGCAATCCTATAAAGCTTCAGGGGGACTGCCTAACAAAAGAATCATCAACTTAAATATGCAAACACCAGGAGAATACGAAGAGCAAGTTAAACATAGTCGATTTCACTTTCAGATTCTTCTGGCACATGACAGAATATGATAATGTCAAACAGGTGGGACCTAATCTCACTTAAAAATCTTGTCATCTTGAAGAGGTATCAATGAGGCAAAATCCACTCAATGCATACAAGACTAGGACAAAACTTCAAAAAAGGTACTACGTCATCGAGGTGACCACTGAACCATCAATTATCCATGCCCAGGTAAGTGCTAATAGCATCCCGACTAACTAATCACAAACTACAGCCCATTCACTTTAGACTTTGTGATTCTAGCCTATCGATGTTGTTGAGAGAACTGAAAAGCAGCCTCACAAGCAAAGTAAGCAGCATGAGCAACAGGCCAAGAATCTGAAATTCTTCACGTAGAACTGCTAAAGCTGCCATGCATAACTGATTCTCAAAGACAATTAACAGAGGACAGCGCCAAAACACACTGAACTTCTGCTTCAGTTGTCCTGAATATGTCAATGGACAAAAACTCCTCCAAATCCCATACCAAAGCATTTCAACAATCACAGGCCACATACAAGGCAAAAAAGAATAATAGTAAGCCAAAAATATAATGAATAAGGAAAAATATAACAGAAAGCAAGTCCAAGAAGAAAAGAGATGTTACATTCTACCAAGACCAAAAAGAATGGCAATATGCATCACTCATTGAACGTAACGCTAAAATTTAACTCCCAGAAACATATACCACAGCCAATCCCTTCATAAATACGTGAATCCCACAGATTTATTAATAAGCAAACCATGCATAAGAACTGAAATCAGCCCAAGAAGAATCGACAAACGGAATTAACCACAACTTTTTCATGAACCACCCCCGATTCCAGAGAGCACAACAAAAACTCCAACAAAACATATAACATTAGACGAATGTAGAGCGAAATTTAAACCTGGCAGTCAACAACTTTGCCGAAACGGCCGAAAGCATTTTCAAGCTGCCGTTCGGTGACATCCCATGATAAACCTCCGACAAATATACGGTAGCCTTGCTCCTTGTCTGCCATCTCCAATCAAAAATCCCCTGCGTAATAACGCGTTAAAATCTGCACAAACACAAACAGAATTCGAAACCAAAAAATTATACTACAATTTTAAAGAAAAAATCGCAACCTACAGTTAATGGAATGCAAAAGTGCAATTGCGCGAGAGAGACCCAAAAGGAGAGAAATTAGGGTTAGTCGCGGGGTTCAGAAATAGGGTTTTGTAAAGTAAAAATATTAATAATATAGTCACAACTTTTGGTCAATCTTGGAGTAGTATCATAATTTTTAGAAAATTTAAGAAATTTGTAATATTTCAATTTTTTGTAATAATGTCATGAGACTCATAAAAACATTTCTCTTTGATTGAATGCAAAGGTCCTTTTGCAGTCCAATAAAAATCAATTGTGAATTATCAATAGACAATTTCTTTCTACGACCAAATAACTAAAACTGTAGCATTCTGACATTATTAAAAAATTATCAACATTTAGGGAGCTAATAATTTACTCATTATATTATAAATTATTATAATAATGAAAATTATAAACCGGAGGTATTGCACTTAGGGAAATGTATACTTTCATAAAAATTTGACTTTATTTTTAATCAGATGAACGTTTTTATAACACACAGTACTAACCATTTATTATAAAACGATTCAAGGATACAAAGAAACTAAGTGAGCATAAACCATCCATCCACAAATTCGAACACATCACAAACGCTAGCTAAAATACAAGTTCATTAAACAGTGTAGTATGCCTTAAACATCAACATCCAAATTCAGTAAGAAGGCGGCCGCCCTCCCTTCCGAGGCCGGTCGTATGGTCCCGGCCTCTCGCGGTAGTTGCTTCTTCCTTCATATCTGGTAGGTGCCACTCCACCTCCATATCTGTCGCCGCTACCTCTCGGTACGACATCTCTATCATAAGCTCGATCTTTACCATACCCGTTTATGGGGTAACGCGGCTCCACAGGAGGAGGAGGAAACCGGTCGACCGGGAAGCGCTCTCCAGCTGGGGGGTACCTGATTAGATCGGTTTATGCCGGCATTAGCAAAGCACTCTCTATGTTGTACAGTTTTACCTCATGACAGTTAACTAAAAACAAGTATACCTGTCATTCGCATAACGATCACGGCCCCCATATCGATCATCTTTGATTTCGTAACGTTCTTCATAGCGACCTCTATCGTATTTATCATCGATGTACCTTTCACGAACATCTGCATAACGATCTCCACGGGTGGTGGCCCCCGCATACCTAGAACGGGGAGGAGAGAACGCCCGACCACCTCGGCCACCTCCACCTCCGCCTCCAACTGATGGACAATCTCGAGCCCAATGTCCGGGTCGGCCACATTTAAAGCAGTCATCCTGCCCTGCTGTTGGCCTATCTCTTCCACCATAACCACCCCTTCCAGCCCCTGAATAACTTCCATAGCCAGGTCCGTGATCTTCGCCTCCCTTTGGCTGGGCCTTGTTAACAGAGATGACTCGATCTCCTAATTCTCTACCGTGCATATCTCGAATTGCATCCTCCATAGCCCTTCGGTCCGCAAACGTCAAGAAGCCAAAACCCCGAGGACGGCCTGTATCTCTTTCAAGCACAACCTACAGGAAGCTTATATATGAGCACTAACTAGACAAAATTCAGTCAATGCGAAAATTCGAGCAAACAAACGCAAATTATGATTGATGTATATGTAAGTAAGAGTTATGAAAGCTATAGTCACGTAAACTGCATGAAGTCAACATCATAAAACTGAGTCTGAGGGGGATACTTGTGATCCACACCATTAACTGGATAGCAAATTTTCATTATAAATTTACAGTAATAAAACTAAATCAGTGACACTAAAAAGATGCAAAAAAGTTGGTAAAAAGTTTCTTCCAGCAGGAGTGATGTAATTTAATGGCATAATTTTCTTAATCGAATCAAGATCAAGAAACACAATTGAAGAAGTCAATGCAGGGTTTTGATATGTTTATTCACTTGTATAGTTGCCTAAAGCCATCAGGGTAAATTTGAGCAGAGATAGCTCAGAATTCATATGTGTATCATGTTATTTATAGTGCAAGAAGATCTTACATGAGTAGAAGAATCAGCAGAACTGTAGATACCCTCATCTGATATTAGTTTTCATTCAGACCTCAAATTCCAAAACAAAGACCAGTTACAGAAAATCATGCAACCAAACAAGGATGGGAAACTTAATCAGAATCGACAATCAGATGGCAGCTCAAATCGCCTTTTCTGGGTATACTTCAGTCTGTGGCTTAAGCCGCCGAAAAAAAGATCTCTACGATTCATTTACGTATCTGAAACTTCACACCCATAGGTATTGCCACATCCCGGAACAATGAACTCAAGGCATCAAGCAGTGGTACACACACGTTCAAAAAGTTATCCAAAATATTAATGTTCAGTTATGCTGCTGACTCGGTTTCTAATATCACATTGGAGATGTTCTAACTTCTAAGTTCCAATCTAAAGGATAACTTTTTTCTGGAAATTCACTCCCAATATTCATTCAATGGGAGACAGGCTGGGTTACTGAGTACTGAACACATTCTCTGCAGTCGAGGAAAATCAGTCCAGAATCCAGCAAGAGAGAGATCCTAAATTGTCGGTTATCGTTAGTCAGGGATAACTTTCTGGCAATCTTGTCATGACATCTGCCTAAAATTCACAAGAAAAATTCTATGCCTGCTACAGAAGATCTGAAATGAATATGGATTCCAAATCTTATATGAAATGACAACTAAAGGGAAGCAAATCCAAAGCATAAGCTCTCAGGCAAGACTCTTTTCATCTGTATCAACTATCACGCAATCACTCTATGCAACATTTACAAGTATCATTAGCAGACAACACCGATTAGTATTTGTTACTCTGCAGCATGTATCAGGGCAACTTGTGAAAGCTTCATCCTTGATCACCATCTACAAAGACCTATTGAACCCCATCATGAGAAGACATCACCTGACACGTTGACCAAATATGAAGACTGCCTCAGACAACTTAACCCTAATCACGTTCAATCAGCTGAAATTCATTCTTTCTAGTTTCAGACAAAAGCTCATTCCTTTCGATAGTACTTCCGTCCCGTGTAACAGATTTAAGTTACCAAATTTTCCACTTTAATCAATAATCAGCCACTCTACTGTAAACTCTAATAAGTGAACATGGACTGATGGTGGCAGCACATATACTAAGCAAAGACTCGTTTAAGGCATGGACTCCAGTCATGGAAAAGAAACAGAGACTTTAAAGACATTCACAACTGTGGTTAAAGGGAAAACAAATTTTCTCAGCTCTCTGAATATACTTCAAGGAAACTTGGGCCGCGAATCTGTTGTTTGAACATCTTGGAAGCTCGTAGAACTAATAAGCAGGGCTTCTTGAAAATGAAGAACAGACCAAAGTCAACTTCTTCCTCTGGCTTCTCCACAAAACAGACGCCACCAGCAACCACCGCATCTTTACTTTTTACTGACAGCTTCAGGCACTGATGTGCCGGCGAATAAAAGAGCTCAGATAAGTTTTTTTCTTTCTTCTGGTTATTCTGTTTTATTTATTTGTTTGTTTTTTGGGTATCAAATATGAGAGAATATGCTTACAAAGAAAAATAAAATCTTCACCAGCATATGACTTAGATATGCTGCAGTCATATGGAAAGACTGAACTTCTGTCCATACAATCTGGAAAGCGTGTTGAGGTCAATCAACTGAGTTTATCAAGGAGAAATAAATCTTCAAGAAGCGTGCCAATTACAGAGCTAACTGGTTGATTCCCTACTCAAACCCCTTAGTAGCACACAAAAGGTCCACAAAACAAAGTCACAAATCCAACTTTCTAAACAAAATCCAACACTTGTTGCACCTTATGCTTCATGATTCTAAACAATTACTTTCTTCAACGAAAAATGATATAAAAACAGCCTCATCAGAACAAGGAGCAGCAAAAACCCAACTAAAACTGCTAGCCAGTGCCCATATCTCATTCTAGGAAATAACTAGCTGATTGAAACACCACAGAATCTGTGCTTCAGCAGTGCTGGGAATCCAACGGACACAAAATTCCTCCCAATCTCATACAAAAGGCATTTCAGAAGTTGCAAGCAAGACAAAAAGAACAAATGAGATTAAAATAGTGATGAGAGAAAAAAAGTAATGCAACCACAAAATTAGAAAATCAGTAGAATTCATTAAGAGCTGCACAGTGTATGCACAGACAACATATTAGACACAAATGAACAACCCTGCAATCAAAAATTAACATATTAAATCTCTGAAAGTTTGATGCTTTTATTATTTTCATACAGGAATAATTAGTGAGAATCATCAATCAAAGATTAAACAATTAAACAATAGGTCCAAACCTTCAACTAACACATTAGACAAACTAAAAGGAACAGATCCATGATGAAACTTTAAAATCTTCGAGCATAAAGACCACCCTCACAATATCATGCAAACCGCATAATTTAAAATGCACAATGCAAAATAATCTCTAAATAACCATAATTCAAAGATAATCAATTGAACAGACGTGCATCTTCGACTAAAAAACAACAATAAAAATATGCAGTCTAATTTAACTCCAACACGCAGAAAAAGCTAGAGCAATCAAGTTAAAACAATTAGATGAATCATAAGTGAAAATATTTCATAGAGCACAATAATTGAAGGAAACGAAACCTGGCAGCTGATAATTTTGCCAAAACGACTAAAAGCACTTTCGAGCTGCCGTTCAGTAACATCCCACGATAAACCTCCGACAAATATACGATAATCTTGGTCCTTGTCCCCCATCGCGACGAACCTTCTAGCTAAGAAAAAACCCTGAATTCAACGCGATAAAGAAACCAAATAAATTTCGAGAAAGAAATAAAACAGCAATTTATTCGAGGGGAAGAACGGAGTGCGTGAGATAAAGCAAGAGCCAGAAATTGGGAACCTAATTCTTAAAGCTTGAATTTTGAGAGCTGCGAATATTCTTATCTCTTGCGGTTTGTGTTTTGCAATCAAACCCTAGACGGGAAGACATCCTTCTATACAAAATAGGTACTGTAAATAGACAAGACAGCTGTAACTGTAATTTTCTTTCTGTAAATAGATAAGAGCTGTAACTGTAATTTTCTTTTCATCATTAGAGAAATAAACAAAATAAATACTAATATAGCTGATGAGGTCTAGTTCCAATAGATGGTAAGGTCCATTATGCTATGCTACTGAAGCAATGCTTCAAGTGAAAGATCTATTGACACTTCAAAAATGAATTTGAAACTCATTTTTAAAAATAATGTTTTAATGATATTTTATATTAATATTTTAATTTAATCACGAGTTACTTGTATCACCTAGGTTAGTTTTGGGGTGGTTCCATCGTGGAGCCAATGCATTGAATCAACCAAGTGAATGCTTACACGTGGCCACTCTCTCTTTTTCAATTTAAATACTATATTTCAATTTAATAATACCATATATCTTAACCATCCTGGTTAATTCAACCCATATCTGCAAAAAGTACATGAGAGTTACTGTAGCAGCTTGGACTTATCAATTATGCTGCTGTCACTGTGGGCCCCACTCGTTGGGAAATTTTAAAATCTGTTATCATGGCCAACGACCTGGACGATTTTGCAAAATCGGAAAATCACCACTATTGTCGATTGTTTTTTCGCCGGCGGCTATTTTTCAGGCTCAAACATCGTCTGATGAATGGTATTCTTACAATGGCTCATTCCAGTAAGAATTTTTGTAAAATTCATCTTCTCGTGTTAATTTTTTGTACTTTTACAAAGATAAAAAAAATTCTCTCCTCTCTTCTCTGTCTCTCCCATTTCCATCTTCTGCAACCCCAAGGAAGGCTACGATTCACAGTCCCCGATTCACCGGAGGAGCGTCATCGGAGGAGCGAAGAAGCTAAAATTCGAGGTCACCTTAGCAATCCCAGAAACCGAATTCTTGATTTTCACCGGAGGAGCGAACACCCACCGCCCCTTCCCCCGCCCTTTGCGGTTCCAATTCGTCCTCAACACCCACTGCCCCTTTCCCCGCCCAGGCCCTTTGCGGTGCCAATTCGTCCTGTAGAGGTACGTAAATTATTTTTGAGTCTATATTTATTTTTTGCATTGGATTTGATTTCTTCGATTTGGATTTCGTGGACTTGTGTTCGTGGATTTGGGTTTTATAGTATTGATTTTTGAGAAAGCTTTATAGTTATCGTAAATGAACTCGGCTACTGGGATTTTGATTTGTGATATGCGTTTTAGGTAGCTTTGATATTTAATTGATCCTTATTTGCTTGCGCGTAGTTGAATCTAGGGGTTTATTGAGTATTGTTTTTTGAATTTGTTATATTTTTCGATCAGTAGTTATTACTTGGATATGGTGCTTGATTTGAATGTGGCTTTGGGTTTGGAGGATTATAATGAATTTGTTGAGGATGGTGGTCGAATTGAGGGAAACAATGAAAGTTCTGAAAGGGAGGAAGATGAGAAAGAGGATGAGGATGAGAAAGAGGATGAGAAGAAAGTGAAGATTGAGAAAGAGGATGAGAAGAAAGTGAAGATTGAGAAAGATGATTTGACTGGGGAGGAGAATTTGTTGCATGAAGAGCTGGTTTCTAGGCTAGTTAAAAATAAGAAAGCTTGTGAGGATGGAGAAGTTGCAGATGCAGATGCAAATGCAGATGCAGATGGTCCTACTAGTGAGGAGCTTGAGGAGAATTTTGAGGTTGGGAAGGTTTTTCCAGATTTAGAAAAAGTATACTTGTTGTATTGTGAATACGCACGTGTTAAAGGCTTCAGCGTGCGTAAAGGTGAGCAACGTTATTTCGGTAAGAGCGAGGAAGTTCGTTGGAAGCAGTTTCATTGTTCGTGTACTGGTTTGCCTAATTATTCTAGTGTGAAACATAGGCTTGTTGTTTACAAGAAATTGGTAATTCGGACAGATTGTAAAGCAAAGATTACTGTCTCCAGAGATGATATGGGACCTTTTTTTGTTACTTATTTTGAAAAAGAACACAATCACGGTCTTGTACGTTCTGATCAGTCGTTTTTATTGAGATCAAGCCGTAATTTGAGTTATGCTAAGAAGTCAGTTTTGGATGCCTTGAATTCTGTGGGTATTGGTGTGAGCGCTGCATGCAAGTTCATGGAAAAAGAAAGCGGTGGCGTCCAGAATGTTGGTTTCACTAGGAAAGATGCTTATCATCACGTTGAACGGAAGAAGAAGGCTACCAAAGTTGAGGATGGAGACGCATGGTTGCTAGTGGACTATTTAACCAATAAATCTAATTCTGAGCCCTTCTTTTATTGGAAGTATCAGTTGGATGACGATGGTAGAATCATGAATCTTTTCTGGAGGGATACAAGGTGTGCTGTGGATTATGATGCCTTCGGAGATGTCTTGTCTGTGGACACCACCTTCAGAACGAACAAATATAATCCGATTGCTGCTCCATTTGTCGGAATCAACCATCATACTAGCAACTGCATGTTTGGGATAGCTCTTATGTCAGACGAGACAACGAGTTCCTTCAAGTGGTTATTTGAAACTTTTCTGGATTCGATGCACGGAAAGCATCCCAAAATGATATTCACGGACCAATGTCGGGCCATGATGAACGCGATAGATGTCACCTTTCCAAACTCCAAGCATCGATTGTGTCAATGGCACATTGCTAAAAATTGCGGTCAGCATTTTGGCTCTTTAAATGGCAATTCCACCTTCAGGGGTTTGTGGTTCAAATGCATGAATGGTGATGAGAGTGGGAAAGAATTTGAGAAGACTTGGGAGAAGATGATGAAATATGAGATTAAGAACCCAGATTGGTTCACAAACATGCACAAGATTCGTGAAAGATGGGCTTCGGCCTTTACCCGTGGCTGTTTTAGTGCTGGTCTGTTGGCCATATCTCGTAGCGAGTCAACCAACCAAGCACTAAAGAATCTTGTAGAAGCAAAAATCTCATTAATTGAATTTGTCCATAAGTACGATGAAGTTCTAAGTACATGGCGATTGATGGAGAGCACCGAGGATGCATGGGCAAATTGGCTACCCGGTCAGTTCCTTCAAGATAATGAGCTCCTAATTCATGCAGCTACTATTTACACTCGTAACGTATACAAGTCATTTGAATTTTCTGTGACTAAATCTTTCAATCATGTTCTTGATGAAAATCCAATTGATCTTGGCGACGACAATCTCAAATTCACTGCCCGCAATAAGAAGATACTAACAGACGAGCGCACAGTTGTTTTCAACACTGTAGCGAAATTCGCTAGTTGCAGCTGCAAATTGTGGGAAACTGAAGGTCTGATATGTCCTCACATTATTAAGGTATTTGATCGGAAAAATGTGGGGTCTATTCCTGAAAGTCTGATACTCCGAAGGTGGACCAAAAAAGCCAAGATCGATGTTCCCTATTCTGATGAGGTTTTGGTGGGTGAGGATACTCACTTGATGAATTACATGATATTTGCTAATGAAACAATGCGGTATGTATACGAGCTGGTGTCCGCGGGCTTCAATAATGTTTCATCACGCTCCAAAATCATTGAACGGATGAAGAGTTTACGCGTTGAATTTTCTGAGCTTCTATCACCAAGCCACGGAGTGAAAAAGGAGGCTGAGAAAAAGACATACACAACACCAGGTGGATTAAAATTTCGAGATCCGAAGAAAGTTGGTGACAAGAGTTCTGCTACTGTACGAAAAAGTCGAAAGAGGACTAACAAACCAATGACTGGTATTTCTTTAATTATCTCATATGTTTTTTTTGTAGTATTTATTTTGGTAAATTCGTATTTGATTTCATCCAATTTGTGACAGCGCGGACGTATCAGAAGAAACCAAAGAATTCAACAAGAGGACAACCACCGCATACCATCAATTTCATGCAAACTGCCGACGATCAAACAAAATCACAAGACACCGAAGAGATTTATGGGTCTTTCCTGTGAGGCATTTTGTAACATTTTTATTATTTGTTTGTGATGCTCTTGAACAATAAACTACGTACTCTATAATGTATTAGTTGTACTTAATGTAACAATTATATATTTGGTGGCTTCGTAATGAAAAAAAATGTACTGCTCTCTCTCTCTCTCTCTCTCTCTCTCTCTCTCATAAGCCCTAAACCCTAAACTCGAAGTGTGGTGTATTTATTCCTGAAATGAATGCTGATTGATCAGCCGTACCTCATATCCTTCCCTTACCTCGTATTAATTCACACACACACACAAGAATAGTAGTAAAAATTCAATTCAACCTCAAGTGGATAAAAACTAATCCTTCTTCTTTACCAGATTATGAATTATCGCTTCTCTCATCGCTCATTCACGCATTTCCCCTCCCTCTAGAGCGCCCCTTAATCTATGGCTGAAGGTATATTAGGGTATGTCCATTGTTAATACAGATGCGATAATCATCAACATTCATCCACATCAGGAGAAAGAAAGTTAATATCTAAGTAAATCAACGAATCATAATATTCTAAAACATTTATCATAAAACATAAATACACAAAGTAAAGTTTTAGTTACAATTGAAATTGAAATAATAATAATAATAATAATGATAATAATAATAATAATAATAATAATAATAATAATAATAATAATAATAATAATAATAACTGCATTGATATTATACTAAAGGGAATGAACCAGGCAGAATACGGAAATTAGATCCTTAAATAAGAGCAGGGACAATTCCACGATCAAAATTTAGTTGTGCATCGAGAATCCATTTGAAGTGAAGTTTGCCGAGTCCGGAAAAATTGAAAATGGAACGAAGCTTGTCACCATGGCACAGTCCTTTGTGGCGGAAAACCTGAAAGATGGGGGGCTCCTCCATCTTTAAGAAAAACGTAACTACTTAATTCACGCTACATCTGTAAGGAAATTCAGAATTTAAAACAACTTACCAATGAGAAGGCCACAAAGTATTCACTCTCGACGGAGACAACGTCGTGCTCATGCCGCCTAATTCCCGGAAGTTTAATAAACATTTCAAACAGGCGGAGGCGAGAGAGAAGCTTTAGTAATCGCTCAATGATCTGGACACCGGTTTTCTCCTCATCGACACCGGAGTCCCGTTTAATCTCGTAAGAAATGGCGCCCAATTCATTATTGAAAATCCTTCGATCATTCATTCGCCTATCACACCAAAAAACACGCCGATACAGTGCATCTAACAGAGCGTCGTCCTGGCTATATTGCCAAGCGCCATCACAGTTATAGTAAAAACCTGCAGCCATCGATCCAACCACAGAAATGAAGACGTTAATTTTTTTGGCAATGCGATTAAAAATATGGTTTTGATGAAGATGATGCACTCGGGAGCATATGACTAGTATTTATAGAAAGAAGTGAGAATAAATGAAATGTTGCATGCAAGAGCAACCGAAAATAAACATAATTCACACCCATTCGCTGAATTGAAATTAACCGAAACAGCAAACCCTAAGTTGGGAAAACTGTTTTTTGGATAGGTTTATAAGAGTAACCGTCGCAATTTATTTATTTTTTTTTGAAAATTCATGTCTGTCGATCAAACCATCACCACTTCTATAAAAACTACACATTCATCATTTCGAACTTGAACATCTTTCCCATCCCATGTCATTTCGCAACAAAAAAAAAAATTATTCGTGATGGCTAACACATATTATTCTGATATCGTGTGGCATCTTGATGAAGATAAGGCTCTGTTGGACGCAATACAGAGACGCCTGTTTCATCTGGCCATGAAAAATAAAAAAGTTCTGAACAACGAATTGTGCGGGATTTCACGAGAAATTAGTAGAGCCTCCCACATCAACCAAGAGAAAAGTGGAGTGGAGATCGTTGAGCGCCTACTAAAACTTTTGGCTCGCCTCCGTATGTTTGAGGCGTTTATCCGTCTTCCTGGAATTACACCGCATATGGTTAATGATGTAGTCACTGTCGGCGAGGAATACTTCATTGCATTGCCTCCGGTAAATTGCTTCTCTTTTCTGTTTTTGTTTATTTTTTAATACGCACTGAGATGAGATGCGGTCCATTTGATCTTAAGATGGAGGAGCCTCCCATATTCAGGGTATTCCGTCAAGAGGGTCTGCGCCATGCGGACAAGCTTCGTTCCATTTTTATTGCATACGGGCTTGCTGAAGTTGATTTCGGATGGATTCTCATCGCACAACGGAACTGGGATCGCGGAACAATCCCTAATGTTATAATGTAATTTGTGGAATTAAGCTTTTCATATGTATTTGAAAGTTATAAATTTTATGGCAAATTGTAATATAAGTTTAGACTATTATAAAAAAGATGAAAAAGCAATCGAATTAATTTATTGTTCTAAGTTTGAAGATTTATAGTTTTATACTTTATATTCTATTCCAATTAAGTGCAATCTGATTGAAACTATGACTTTTTTATTTATTATTAACACTAAAAAAAATCTGTAATGAAGAATATTATATATACATGTTGACTACCAACAAATTATAGATGTCATCGATCCATGATCAACATTACCAACCTTATACCACCTCTAGCAAAACCAGCAAAACTGAATAAGATAGGCAAGTCCATACAAGAGCATGTACTTGACGTCGGTGCCTTCCATATTTGACCAAAAGACTTGGGAGGTGAAATCTTATCACCTACAGAAATGCTCACGGGAAAGGAGAGGCTTTTGTAGGCCTGCATGGCTAGTCACGCCATTCTTGAAAATTATGAGCACAGTATCATCTCTCTAGTTATGGTTAAACTTTTCAGAAGCTACTCGCGATTATTTTCATTATCATAACATAACACAGGGGAAATAGTTAAAAAAATTAGGCTCTTGTGTTGGCCCTATATGGCAGTTTCATTTCATCTCAATCAATTCTGAAGACTGGCCTTTATTTTTCAAAAGACTAGGGTCCAAAAATTATTGCTTCAACTTTGACTGCTCATTTATGGGGTCCCAAGTTGGTAGTATAAAGCAAGAGTTTAGGGAGTGTCAAAATACACACAACTAAAGAGCGAAAGAAAGATCAATCACCAATGGCGGATCATGATGAGGAGTGGGTGAGTTTCTCGGTCAGAAGCCAGGTTAGATTCATGGTCAACTGTTATTGCATACGCTTGTCTTCATATCTTTCTGTAGAATTCACATGGCGGTGATGTGTTGTAATTTTTATTAGGATGAGGAAAGTGAAAGGTTTTTCCGGATGAGGAGAACAACACAGCTTCGGAGGGTGCAGACACAATTCACTGAGGCGATGGAACACCCCCATCACTACTATGTGTTCGTGTATGATGGGAAAAGAGTGAGACCAAATCAAACACCCAAGCAGGTGACTAATTTCTCTTATAGTTGGTTTTCAATTTACAACTTCATCTTCGTTAAAAACTTCCTTTTGCTTCATTTCGTAACTACGTAGATTAAATTGAAAGAAGGAGATACGATTGAAGCAATGGAGCATCTAGCAGGTGGTGGCGGCAGTGTGCCTGTCTGAGTTAGGTTTTTAAGAGAGTGTTAAAGCTCTTTTATGTCTAATCGAGAGTCTTAATCTCTTTTGGTGTTGTACTGTGTTAGGGTCGATCTATTTCCTTGTACTGTCTAAATTATTTCCACTTAAATAAAGTACTAGTTTTAAATCATATTTTCTATTTAACTTGTATGCCTCCCTGTAATTTTATTTTGGAGTGTTGTGTTTGTCTAGTCAATAACTCCCCCGTGACTTCTACCACATCAAGACAAAGTGAAAATAATACATGTGATATGGAGAGAACAATTTTTTGTGATAAAGTGAAACAAGACAAAGTGAAAGTGCATCAAAGAAATCAATCTGCACCCCTTCTTCATAATACAAGTTAAATAGACCAAGCTGCACGCCCTCGTGATTAATACAAATAATCGAAGTTGCATTTTCCATGGTATGGAAGGTGCAGAAAGAAGGAAATTTGAGTTATTCTACAGTCGGGGGTGGACTCTTGAAGATGAGATTTATCTAATTCACTTACTGCATGATGAATTTCAAGCTGGAAGGTGGATTCCGGGAGATAATAACAATCGCCAATCTGTTTTGACTGTCCAGGCTGTGATGAGTTTTACGGAGCAACGAGATTTCCCTCTTCCAATTGTCTGGAGGAAGGTGGAGGAGTTGAGTTTGAGGTATTTTACATTCAAGTACGTAATTAATGAGTCTGGAATCTCTTACAACCCTCGCACAAACAGTGTCACGGCTTCAACTCCGGCGTTGTGGAAGACACTCGTGGATAGAAGGCCACTTGCATCCATATATGAGAGGGAGGGGGAGCCACATTTCTGTATTCTTCGCAAGTTGTTTGAGCCCGGGAGGAAATGGCCCTAGAACTACTATTTGGATAATAGAAATTCAGAAATTTGGCAATTATGGTGCAATGTAACTGAACCACAGTGTTATTTAGTTAATGAATCAAAAATTTCTGATTGTATAATGAAGCTTAGTTAATGACATTTCAGAAATTTAGTTTAGTTAGTTAATGAAGCTTTTATATAATTTAGTTTAGTTATCAGAAATTTAGTTTAGTTAATGAGTTATCAAAAATTTCTGATTGTATAATGAGTTATCAGAAATTTAGTTTAGTTAATGAAGCTTTTGTATAATTTTTTGTTGAAAATAAAATAAAGAGTTAAAATGTTATGAGAATATTATTACATGTGAACAAGAGTTAAAGGAATTAGGGGATTCCCTGCAAAAGTGAAAGCTGCAGCCAAGCTAAGGGTTAAAGAACTGCAGCAGGTCCACGCCATGCATGATGGAACTCCCCATGCAAGCATGCATGCAGTGACATATTATTCCAAACGTGAAATTCATCACATGCTTCCTGTTACTGTTGAGCAGGGAATCTTTGCAACATATTGTTTTTATTTTTTTTGGCAAGATGCATGGCTTCAAATTTCATCTACATTGGACTATTATTAAATTAAAAAATTAACTTCCGAATGGAGGTTTTCAACTAATTACATGTTATTCCCTCGACACTTATATATATATTTGTCTGTTTTCAGAACTAGTTTGCAACCCCTCTCAACACAGTTTATCCACTTCATTCCGTTGTGGAAATGGCACGTCGGTGTTACTCAAGAGCTTGGCGCCACCATTTCGGGGATAATGACGGAAAATGGACAATGGAAGATGATAGATATTTGCTCCAGGTGCTGACAAATGAGTGGTTGCAGGGGAATTGGCGTCAAGGAGGCAACAATAATTCTTTAGCCATCCATAATGCTTCTCAACTACTAAGTAGAACAAAAGGTGTAGAGTACACTATTCCATTTGTGTGGAGGAAGGTCGAAGAGTTTAGTTTGCGTTACTCCACGTTCAGGTTCTTGCTCCAACATGATCAAATTGACTTCAACGAGAAAACCGGCAAGGTCCACGCTCATTCAAAGGAGGTTTGGAAGACAATATTGGAAGTAAGTTTTGTACTGAAGAAAATTTGAACTTTTTTGACGCATCACATATATGATAAAATGCTTCAACAACCATTTTTTCTACTGAACTGCAGGTTATGCCATTAGCAGCAGTGTACAAGAAGCATACAGAGCCATTTTACGACGAGCTAAAGTTGTTGTTTCAACGTCGAAATTAGCAAGCAGCAAATTAGTGAAAGGAAGTAATCAAACCAGGGTAACTAATGGTGTTGCTTTTGTTTTATTTTTTGGTTGAAAGTTAAATAAAAATTCGAAATTATGAGAATCTGTATACTCACTGATCGAGATGTGATAACAAGAATATTATTCATTAGAGAATATACATGACAATATCTTCACATGCTTAAGACAAATGCTGCAAAAGTGAAAGCTGCAGCCAATCTCATGTCTCAATCTCTAATTAGGGTTAAAGCAAGCATGCAGTGGCTTCAACAAACATGACGCATACTACTAATGGTCTACAACAAATAAATACTTCAACTCCTCCCATAATGGCTCCGTCTTATTCTTATAAACTGCAGCGTGTGGCATCACCTGCAATCCAAACGTATTACTCAAAATCAAATTTCTTTTTTTTCACCTACACTATTAGCGGCTTAGCTGCCTTCTTCAGAAGCCGTGCCAACGTCAATTAGGGTTTCGTGGTTAGGGGCCAGTAAAAACGACCTCAAACGTGTAAGTGTTTGGCGGCGCGCAGGAATAGGCGGGAGAATAACTCCGGCGAGGGAAGGATTGAAAGCTATATTGTATTTGTCCATGTAGTAACGTCCTAAATTGCCATTTCGGCGCAATTTCATTCCTGAACGGTTAGGGTGGCTTCGCGTGCGAGGGCAAGCTATTCCACGGCTATGGCGCCATTTTAAATGGAAAGGAAGCTGGGAGGAGTCATTTTATGTGTCAACGGGAAGAAATGGTCTCTTCGCCGACGCGGTCGGGCTAAATTCCGGTGCGGGCCGAACCAAATTCCACTGGCATTGACTTTTTAGGTCGGCCCCACCTTCAATGACGAGATTGACCACGGCGGGACCAAAATATTGAAAGAGAAGTCCGTATATAGTGTTGGACAAATTTATTTTCTCAATCGTACGTGGGGTGGGCATGTTGGTTGTTGCATCAGTACGGATTCCAAAACCTCTAGTTGATCTTCAAGGGCAAGAGTGAGGTGCCTATCTCGGAACGGACCATTTGGGGAACGCGATCCCGTTTAAGATGAAATTCGTAATTTTGACTCCACCTATACTATTAGCGGCGTTAGCTGCCTTCGTCAGAAGCCGTGCCAACGTCAATTAGGGTTTCGTGGTTAGGGGCCAGTAAAAACGGGTCATTGTTTAAGAGTACATGATGCGTGATCATGTTGTTTAAGAGAGTATTTTCTCATTGTTCACTGATTGCATGTTTATGTTGTATTAATTATTATAAGTATTTCAAATAAGTATATGTTAAAAAAAAATTGTTATCGGATCGAGTCAGATGGAATTGAATCATGTAGAGTGTGGAAAAGTAAAAATTAATTGTTAATTTTCAAGTCCAATTGCAGAATTTAAAAAAGCTTCTACAATCTAGATTTGAGTTTAAATATTCATTTATTGAAGTATAGTTGTAGCATATAAACTTTAAATAGCGTATAAAAATATAAATTCTGTTAAGTCCATAATAGCATTCACAAACTAGCTCGTTTGAACGAGCTTAAATACAAGTTGACAAATGAAGCAGTGTTCCAAACCTACTTAGGGAGTACCTAGCTTGGTTGATTAACGGATAAATATGAGAAAAATTGCTAAAAATCGCCTAATGGTGATAGATAAGTGTTTGCTTCTTTGGATTTTTTTTGTATGAGATTATTAAAAGCAAGTAACTATTTTGAATTTGAGATGACTCATCTAGAGAGTTTAGATATAACTCCATGGAGCATGTAACCTAACCTGTAGTATGAAATCAGTAGTATGAGGATAAATGAATTATCACAGCAAAATGGATTTCACAAGAATTAGTAATTATATGAGGTTCTGTACAATGACATGTTGAAATGGAATATATGATAAACACAAATAGCATATATACCTAAAAACCCTCTCAAATGTTGATCATAATCCCATATACACACTGCAGGGGGGAGGGGGTGTTAAATGATTCAATGACTCACAAATAAATTAAGGTTTCAGAGTATGAACCCAAAGAATAAGCCCAACACGGGCATATAATGAGCCAATAACAAGTTTAAGACAAAACTGATGAAGACAAAACCACACTTTAGACCATCTGCCTAGTCTTCAATCCTCGAGTTATAAAACTCGGCACAATAGGTCTGGCGAGCAGCCAGAGTAATGTTTCCCTTCAGGTAATCGAGGCTTCTTCCGGATGCAAGGCACTCAATGAACTTAACTGCATAAATGCCACAGTCCGAACCACTGTATTGTTGTGGAGTGTTCTTGTATATAACAATAGGCCATTTAGGCTTTAAATCTCCCGTGTAGCGCACAACATCTTCTTCGTTGCACAGCTCTGGAATCAGTTTTGCCATGAACTCGAAATGAGCAAGCACTTTCTCATTTGTTCTCGTCGACAACATGGAGTCGTAGAGAACAATACGTTGTGTATCGAGTTGCACGTCATAGGCCAGAAAGTGGTCCTTATTAACATGTGCCACCCCATAGATGTGATCCACCTCATTCTAGGGTTTGCCACCTATCTCAGGGAGAGTTCCTTTCACATACTTGAGCATCACCTCAAATGCACTCTTTGATATAAAACCACGCTGAAAGATGGTCTAGAATAGAATAACAAGATGCACAAAACAATCAAATAAGTTACAAGACTTATCAAATAACAGAAATTAGTATATATTAATAACAGAAATCAAATAACAGAAATTAGTATACATACATACTTATCAGAAACACCATAATATATACATATATAGATGTGAAAAAAGTTGAGATTATACCCAACAATGATGCTCCATGATACTCCAATTTGGAAGGAATTGCCATGGTTTTTGTTTATACTTCAGTACCAAGAGGTTGAGGATTGCATCCGTGTGCTATATATACAAATTTACAACATTATTTCACAAATGTAATTGTCGTTTCAGCGCAAAAATTGAATAGATAAAGTGAATTTTTATTACCAGAGTAGAGAGCCACTCATTTTCCATGTAAATCGGCTTAAAGAAGGAAACACCGGCATGTTCTGGCTAGTTAACACGAAGACGAATGGTGCTAGAGATACAAATAATAAACTGTAAATCAGTAAATCACTCAACTACAACTTTTTAAATCATTATTTATAAACAATGAATCAAATGTGTGTACCTCTTCTTAGTTTTGTTTTTTTGGTACCACGTCTTGAAATCCTTCAACACCAGTGGAGTGCACATGTTCATCGGGTCATACATCTGTTGTGCACGAACTTCAACAGCTGCACCGCATCTCTTTTTGGATCTCCCTATGGTTTTACATTTCTCCGATGGTGTGTCGGGACCAACTGGATGGCCTTCGGAATGATAACTCGAGGACAAGATGCATGGATTCGACCGAGTGTTGGGCCTTCATCGACGAGGTGCATCTGGAGGTGGCAGACTGATAGATTCAGCACTCTTTGTCTTCCTAAACAGCATACGGTTCCATTCAATCGCAGTTTCCGGTGGAGTCTTGCTCGTTTTGCTTGTCTTGCCATCTGACACCGTGACAATTTGAACATCAACAAGCTTGTTCTCACCCATCTTTTCCATTTCAGCCACAGAAGTCACATCATTACCAGAATCAACCATACCACCAACTTCTAGCATGATACCAGCAATCATTTTATCAACATCATCTGCCCCTTTCTCAATATCTGCCACATCATCATCAGCCCCATGATCACCCCCTTGATCAGCCCCTTTCTCAATATCTGCCACATCATGATCAGCCCCTTGATCAATATCTGCCACATCATCATCAGCCCCGTCATAGGCGCCATCATCAATATCAGGCCCATTTTTTCCAGCCATGTCAGCCTCATCATCTTTCATATCATCACCACCCACATCATCACCACCCATATCATCACCCATATCACCCACATCACCACCCATATCTCCCACATTAGACTCTACTTCTCCAGGCCCCGGTATGGATTTGGTTTTACCACCGGCTGTGTTCACATGGGGTGCATTGGGGGTTTTGGGTTGTGCATTGAATGAAGAAACACTACCATTCATAAGCGCCAATATTTGCTTCATAAGCGCTGCCGTTTCTTCAGTGGTGGATTCTATCTTGTCAATGCGCCCAATAAGGGATCTTCTCAATGCATTAAGCAAGTCCTGATACATTAAACATAAATAAACTTAATACATACAATGACAATTACATAAACTTAACCTCATAAAATGGTAGAAGCATGGTAAAAACTCCATGTTACCTCTTGATTTGCCGGAGTGATGATGGATGGGGCAGATTTCATTTGCTCTTCCGAGTCAGCAGAAGGGTTTTCATCAGAACATTCGGCAGCTACCATGGTGGATCGAAGCATGTATTTCTTCGTAGGTAGAGAAGATGATGCAATCACTGCATCATTGTACGATATCTTCCTCTTCGCACTCTTCTGCTGACAGTCTTCTCTACCACAATAAGAAGAAACTGAAGGGTCGAGCGGCTCCAACGACAAGTACTCAACAACAGGATTTAAAGCCAACTCTTCAGTTGGTGACGGTTGTAGACCTCTCTGCAATTCACACCAGTTTCAAACAAATAACTTAAGGATTAACATCAAATAATCATGATCAAAACTGAATAATGAAATTGCATTTAATAGACAACTTACCACAATGAGTTCAGAATTCTCAAGCAATTCCTTCACTTTGGGATAATGCCATATGCCAAATCTTGTTTTCCATCGTAGCACACGAGGAAAAGTAGAAGGCAAATCAGGCAGATCCAAGATCTTCTCGCCCATCTTCTCGCCGACAATTGGCATGATTTCATAAAACCAACACTGTAAAGCATAAAGAAAGCCGCACACATCAAATTTTGGTTGCTCCTTCAACTTGGACTTAACCTTCACCATTATGCGATCATAGCCATTAAACAAGGAAATGGTCAAATAGTTGTAGGCAACTACTCCCCAAGGATAATCGTTGAAACGGGCTACATCATCAACAAGATGCATGTCTCTCTTGTCCATATTTTTGTCAACATTGTCACGGGACAATAATACACCATATAAGAAGACAAGAAGTGCGAGTTTTAAACACATTTCACCCTTCCCACTGTCGATCTTGCATCGATCTATAAAAACACTCTTCACCTGATCAAATTTGATCTTCTCTTGGCCTTCAAAGACAGAGGAATGAATGACAGATTTGGTGGGGGGCTTAAAAAGTGGACCAAACTTCAATCCAGTCATGAGGAAGAAGTCTCTTTTGTTAAACTCTAACGAAATATTGTTGAAACTGAAAATGGGAACACCCCTATTGCGTTTTGTCTCCTTCAAATTGAGAAGGGCATGATAGAGTAACTGTAGTTGAAAGTTTACTTGAGAATAGCTAAGATTCAAGAGTGGCCCGAAGCATGACTGCTCAAATTCTACCAATGTTTCACCCTTCAAATTTGCTTTGATCAGATCCACCGCATGTTTAGTGTGACAACGTGCAGAAATGCAAGCTCCTGTGTATAAGAAAATTTTAAATTACACACGGACATTGCATTATCAAGTATTTATAAAACTTTACAGAATTCATCCCAGCATATAAACATAAAACAGTAGTTTAATCTCTGCTTCTATTCTAAATAGAAGCTGAAACCAAGGCACAATGTCTTGTTGTTGTTTTTTATTTGCCTTGCTTTATTCAAAGATAATATATTTGAACTAATACAAATCATCATTATACTTTAAATACCAATACCAAATAAGACACATATTAATATCATAATACCAAGACATACTCAAAGATTATTAAAAAACTACCCTAAAAAAAAACATTATTCAAAACTCTCATTACAGTCATCCCAAGACATTAACATATGTATCACATTATAATAATCTCAATACCTCAGCATATAAGATAAAATAAATTTACCAACTAAGAGCAGCAAAATCAAAACCCTTAACTCCCCCAAAAGTATATAGTCAACGAAATAATATTTTATGGTTGAAACAACATAAAACGATGAAAAACTTGAGACTTTTACCTTTAATTTTTTTCACCATCGTTGGTCCCCCGAACCCTCCCTATATACTTCCACAGTAGCTGATTAAAAAATAAACGAGATTAGGACCACATGAAATCAGACAACAAAAACGAGATAAACATGGACAATATCTACCAAAACTCTAAGCAGATAGAAAAAAACATGAAAAAATATTTCAGGGTTCAGCGACATGGAATTATGGGTGCTAAAAAATTGGATAAAATCATCTCTCCACCGTCGTTGCAACAAGTATGACGACACCAAAAAGAAAAAAATATTTACCTTGTTGTTCTTGCGCCTACTCGACTTCACCGCCTCCGGCTACCACTAAAACTACGACTTCACTGGCTTTGGCTACCACCAACGCTACGGCTTCACCGTCTCCGGCCTCCTTTTGACGCCTCTTTCACCGCCTCTCTCAATCGCCGGAAGAGAGCATTTTTTCCCACTATGAATGCCAAATGCAATGGTTTGAGCAATAAATTCAAAATCTTCTCCTCTCACTCTGGAGAGCAATTAATGCGAATTGGAGCTAAAAAAAAAAATTAGAAAACACGATCGGAAACAATGGATGCCAGACAAACTATGAAATTATCAACGGCCGATGAATGATTTCGAATTGGAAAATTACAATACATACGATTACACATCTGCCATTCTAAAAAGATTGATATTTTGGGCTCAATTGGGGAGGAAACTAATTGGGCCGATGATTTATTTTGTTGTTGGCCATTGATATAAAAGTGAGGCCTGTCAGATGCATTAATTCACAATCACGGGTTGCAACACTGCTACAGTAATATTAATTTACTAAAATTTGAAAAATAGATTTAATTAGGAATAGAAATAGAAATATGTCTAATTAAATTTATAAAATTCATACTGATTGTTTCACTAACAAATATTAATTTACCAAAACCAATTTTTTCAAACTTGATTTTACCAACATTATTGTTTCAGTAATTATAGGAAAACGAATTATATAAAAAAAATGCATAAAAAGAGTTTAAAAACATAATTAAATACCAAATTAAAAAAATAGAGCAGTATTACTCATTTTTCTTAAATTTGATTTTGCCTAAATTATTGTTTCAGTAATAAACAAAAACAAAAATGCATAAATAACATAAATTGGTAAATAAATGCATAAATGTTAACATAAATTGGTAAAATATAATTGATTAGCAATTTTTTTTAAAAAAAAGGACAAAAATGAAGCAAGTCAACATGTCCCTTTCATTTGCAGAAATACCGAATCTGCTTGTCCCATATTTCGATCATGGGGACAAACTGAGGTTGAGTTAACCTAATAAAATTAATTCAAAAATGAATTTCAAAAGTAATAAAAATAGTTAAAAAATCATTTTCTATACATTTTTTCTCATTGGTTAATATAATGCATGGGTCTCATGTTGGAACTCCCCTTAGTTTTGCATAAAAAAGAAATGCTGGTCACTTTCATGTGGACCCCACCTGCATGTTCATGGCCACATTTGTGCATCCATGGCCATCGACGGCAATACTTGCCGGAATGCAGCGAAATTTGTATATTTTGTTCATGGCGATTTTATAACCCTTATTTGTTGAAGCTTGTCTCCCTAAGAAGCTCGACGGCCTTTTTTTTTTTTCCGAAAGATTTTAGTCCGATATTTAATGAGAAGGCCCTTTTCTACTTTTGAATTTTTTTTTATTTCATTTTGTATCTGCACTCACTTCCAATTGTGAGAATTTTCAGTTGCTGTAAAATTGAAGTTTTCATTTTGTACTTTTTTCATCTCTTTCGCGACCCACTCCCTTAGTATGAGAAGGGAGTGCGTGTTTGGCTTCACCGGAAGCTTCAACGGAGATTTGACCGCCATTTTCACCGGAGGCAGTTATCTTGAAAACCACTGCAAAATGCACGAAATAGTGGTTGGGTGTCTTTGGGTTGGGTTCATTTGTGGTGCGTATGTGAAGAAGAGGGGCTGGTTCGATTCATGGGTGGTTCTACATCAATTTTGAGGCTGAATTAAGTGCTTGGGTTGAAGTGGAAATCGATTGCGAGGACGACTGAAGTGTTGGGTATACCACTTTGAGGTTTGATATGCTTATTCAGTTGATTAATTTTCCTGTAATGTCACTGCTTGGGTTGAAGTTGAAATTCATTTGGAGAAGTATGCTTAATATGATTATTGCGTTGATTAATTGTTGTGTAAATTGGTCATTTTGATTTGAGGTTTATTAATTGAAGTCGAAGGTCAGAAAAAAACACATTTTGCTATGAGATGATTGGATTTGCGTTGAAAGGTTGCTGACTGAAAATCGAAGTAAGTTTCATTGATTTGTTAATTGCTTTGTTGGTTTGAGTAGCATTATTTTCACAGTAGATTGGCATTATTTCTAACTCATAGTTTGTAGTCTTTATTTGCTGTTGTGAATTGATTCGAATAATATTATTATTGACAGAGTTGGCTATGGTAGTTGATTTGAATGTGGCTTTGGGTTTAGAAGACCCTCCTCCCGATTTTGACTATAGTGTGTTCGGGGCAGATGCCCGGGATGAAGCAGATGTAGGCCGGGATTAGTCTGAGTCACATGTTGACGCGGAGTCGAATTGTGTTGTTGTCGGCAGTTTTGAGAAGAAAATTAGGGAAAAAGCAAGTTCGAAGGTTGAAAATGATGGCTTTGTTGTGTTTGATGGGGAGGATGGGGGGGGGGGGGGGTGGGGGAGAATCTGAAGTTTATTGGGGCGGATGTTGTATTGAACAATCCGAAAAAAAAAAAGAATGTCATGTTGATGACAAGGATCCGACAAAGGAACCCGCTGATAGAAAGGAAGATTGTGATAGAAATGATGATAATGATGTTGATAAGAAGGATGTTGATAAAGAGGAGAAGGCACCAAAATCAGAATGTGATGGAGAGTTTAAGATGACTAGTGATCCTAGGGCTGCGGCTATTATATGTTCTGAACTTGAAGGGAAGTTAAGTTTGGGGACCGAGTTTACTGATTTGGAGAAAGTTTATTTATTATATTGTGAGTATGCCCGTTACAAAGGATTTAGTGTTCGTAAAGGAGAAGTACGTTACTTTGGTAAGACTGATCACATTAGGTGGAAATTGTTTAAATGTTCTTGTACGGGCCTGCCTAATTGTCGAAGCGCAAGACCCTAGATAGATGTTTACAAGAAGCTCGTTATCCGCTCGAATTTTAAAGCAAGGTTAGCTGTTTCAAGGGATGATTTGGGTTCATTTGTTGTCTCTTTGTTTGAGAAGGAGCACAATCACATGCTTGTAGATTTTGATCAGACTTTTCTATTGTGATCTAGTCGTCACATGAGTTATGCGAAGAAGTCGGTAATGGAAGCCCTCAATTCAGCCGGTATTGGTGTTAGTGCTACATACAATTTCATGGCCAAAGAAAGCGGAGGTGTCCAGAATGTTGGGTTCACAAAGAAAGATGCATATCATCACATGGACCGTGTCAGATTGCAAACGAAGGTGGAGAATGGAGATGCAAGGCTGCTCTTAGAATATTTTTCCAATAAATCCATTGCAGATCCATTTTTTTTTTACATGTATCAGTTGGACGATGATGGCCGTTTGATGAATATGATAATCGTTGCGCTGTGGACTACGATGCCTTCAGCGACGTCCTCTCGGTTGACACAACATACAGGACCAATAGATACAACATGATTTGTGCCCCGTTTGTTGGGATAAACCACCACACATGCAACGTTATGTTTGGCATGGCTATGTTGTCGGACGAGACGACCGCAACATTCAAGTGGTTGTTTGAAACATTTTTACTATCCATGCATGGAAAAGAGCCGAAGGTTATCTTCACTGATCAGTGTAGGGCAATGATGAATGCCATTGACGTTGTGTTTCCGAATTCTAAACACCGTTTGTGTCAGTGGCATATTTTGAAGAATTGTGCATCAAATTTTGGTAAATTGCAAGGGGATTCATCATTCAAGTCTTTGTGGTACAAATGTATGACCATCGTCGAGACTGAAGAAGACTTCGACAGTACATGGAAGGAGATGATGGAGAATTATGAAATACCCAACATGAGTTGGTTTGTTGGAATGCATAATATGCGTCAACGGTGGGCCTCCTATTTTTCACGCGGCACCTTTACCGCTGGTCTCCTCGCCACTTCAAGGAGTGAGTTAACAAATAAAGTGTTGAAGAATGTTGTACGCTCCACCATTGCGTTGAGCACGTTTGTGCAAGAATACGACGGTATTGTAAATACTTGGAGAAGCACTGAGCGCAAGGAGGATACATTTAGCATCTGGAACCCGGGTCAGCCCATCACGAACAGCGGTATTCTTCAACGAGCTGCTACCGTTTTCACTCGTACTATTTACAAACAATTTGAGCACGACTATGCCAACTGCCTCAGTCTCATTGTTGATCCGAAAGCTGTTGTTTGCTTAGGCGACCACAATTTCGAATACACTGCTATCGGCCGGGAACTATCTGCTGTTAAACGTAAAGTAAAGTTTAATGCCGTGACATCCATTGCCACATGTGATTGTGGGAAGTGGGAAACTGAAGGATTGATATGTCGGCATATTTTGAGGGTATTTGTCATAGAAAATGTTAATGACATTCCTGATGAAATGATTTATAGGCGGTGGACTAAAAGAGCTAAAGATATGAAGGTGTCTGGGCATGGGCATGAAACAGTTGGCGAGGAGAGTGCAATTATGAGGAACATGACATTTCGTAATGACTTTATGAGACACATGTCTGAGTTGGTTTCGACTGGTATGCAATATAAGCCGCTACGTTCCATATACGAGCAACGCTTGAAGGAAGTGAGCGAAGAATTCCAAGAGTTGTTGTGGAATTTTGTTGGCAAGGACTCTTCTGCTGCAGAATCCAGTAATTTAGTAATTCCTCTTTTCCGTGATCCGAGAAGAATATGCCCGCGTGGTTTTGCAAATGTTAGAAAGTCAAACCCTTATCCATGTAGAGGTCGCAAGAGGGCTCGAAAATCTACTCCAAAATCGACTTCAGGTAATCTCTGTTCACATGACCAAATTTGAAGTTGTATGTGTCTGTGTATATCATGAATTTGAAATTGACATGTGGTTCGTTTGATTTGGCAGGCAGAAAAAGAAACGACAATCGAACGTCACCACCCAAGACCCAAGACTTCATGCAAAGAAATGCGGATAAACAGGAGAAGGAGAATGATGGTGATGGCGTACTTGATGATATTGACAAATTTTGGCCTTTGTCACTCTAAATTTATTACATTGATAATTTTTGTGTTACTTTTGCTGTGGTCGGAGACATTTGGTACCTATATTTGTCGTTTTTTGAAATGTAGACCTATACTTTTCTTGAATTTATTGGTAGATACAGTGTGTTTAGGGTAGAAAATTTTGAAATGACTTAGTAGTGGTTTTGCTCGATTGATGCCTTGAACATACATTAATTTTTTCTTGTTTGTGTCTGGGCCACATATATCTTATGGCAACAGGTTATTTTTTTTTGTTGAATTACTATTATTTAGGGCATTTGTCTTTATTCCTTTTGGATTCTTGCTCAAGGGCACGAGAATGTGCATGCATGGGGCCGGTTGATCACATGTGCGCATAGTAAAGATCACCCGTGATGAGTGGCAAAGCTTACACATTTCCTTGGCGTATAAAATGGAGGTAAGTTTAATAGGAATATATGTGCATATCCTTTGGTTAGAAATAATGGCACCCCTAAGAGCAATTTCACAAGATGAGGTTTTCTACAAGGGTGTGTGGACGCGACGGGTAGAGGCCTTCGTTCTTAGCAATCTTCATCGGTTGTGGCTTAGTGGTTTCACCCGAGAGGCGATGCTCTATCGAGCTAAACAAGAAACAAATTCTGGTGGCACAATCATCCCATTGGCGGAATGGCGCCGTAAACTTGACGAGTGGGAACAACGGTACAATTACTTCAAGGGTCTTATTGAAAGGGATGATGTGACGTTGTATTATGCTGGCTCGGATGTGAAATTGGAAGCGACGCAAGCCACATGGTGTCGAATTGCAAGGGTAAAATAGTGCATTTAGTTTGTTTTAAATTAAATTTTGTGGGTTACATAATGGTTTTTGTTTTTGGTGTAGGAAAATTCCCAACTACTATGTTACCTTAATGAAGGAGAGATGAATTGGGATTGCTTGCGCCGCATCTTCACGGAGTGGACAGCACCAACCCCAACGCCTTCGCCACCTTCGGATTTGGAGGCACAAGTAGAAGCTTTAATGATGCCATCGAGTGATGATGAGGGTATGAATTACTCAGACTGATTTATGAGAAAGAAGAAATGTTGTGATGTCTTAAATGTTTGATGAATTTAGTTATGTGGTCGTTTTTATTTTCTGAATGATGTATTTGTATGATGAATTTGAAATCATCTTTTTTTGTATGTTTTATCATATGTCATTGCTTTTGTGGTGAAATATGGTTTAGAAAAAGGAAGACGTATTTGAGAAATAATAAACTACGCCGCTCTCAATCTTGCACAGACAATTAAAAAAATAAAATATGAAGCACACTCAATAATACAATCATGACAATAAAAAATAGATGCATGGTCCCATATTCTACGGCTGACAAGATACACCGCACGCACTAATTGAATATTCTACAGAAACACTTCAAAGATGAGGTGCAAATACGACTTGAATGCGACGGCCTTTTCCGAATGATACAGATTTCCGCTTGTGATCAACAATTTTTTTTCTACGAAACTCATGAACAACCTTGTGTTCACGCAATTCGCGCACGATAGACCCAACGCAGCTGTTACATTTCTTCCAGAGTTCATTAGCCATTCTCCGATGCGTATTACATCTGAATTTGGCATCACGTCGATGACTTGATTCATAACAACGACAACTATGTTAAACTTGTACGCTACGGCCCTAAGTTTCACCGATATCTTGAAGAATAAATTCATTCTTTCCTTCAAAGCCTTTGAGTTGTTGTCGAAAACTCCTCTGAATAACGATGCCACTGAGTCAATTATAATCAGCCTTATATTAGATGTAGGAACCATACCTTCCGACTGGGGCAAGATGTCCTCAAGGGTTTCGATTGAAGTACATTGTTGCAGAAAAATCCGGTCCAACGTTTCCTTCTGGTTATGGCCCAGGTGAAATGCTATTTGGTGAAGCCGACGGAATGGGAAAGGCATTTCTGTGTGCAAATAAAGGGATGAACCATTTAGACCGCCACGACTCACCGGTAGTTGAGCAGTGATTGCCAATTGTAAGGCGAGTTGTGTTTTTCCAACCCCGCTTTCACTGACAATTTCCGTGATGCTACCGCACGGTATGCCTCCATCAAATGTTTCATCCAGACACGGACATCCCATGGTCAATTTAATCGGTGGAGCATGAGCAATCGGGATACAACATTCCTCATTTGCAATTTCATCCGGATCCATTTATGTAAGATTGAAGAACCCGAATTTTTTTGGAGTTGCGATGATAGAAGTGGCAACGGCATTATATAATTCCCTTTACATGTAGGAAGAATATAATTGTAGAGATGTTCATTTATTGGGAAGATTAATTGATGCTTGTCCAAACACAAAATGCCAAAAAAAAGCTTGATGAGATGGTTCAATAGCAAAAGCTGCTTCAAGAGCAAAGCAACACACCTAAAATTATTTTTCAAAAGTCTATTTTATTGTCTTGTAGGGTTCAGGTGCATTTTCGGGAATCTTTACTGTTTACGTACTTTTGCAAATGCCATGCAACAGATTTTTTAAGCTTTTGGACCATCTAGGTAAGTATGCAAATCTGGAAGCAGGTGATATAAGAGGCTAATAATTCATTCCATTACATTACCAACTTAGCATACATTGAAAATTGTCGATAATGACTTACAAGATTAAGAGAAAGTGGCATGCTGCCATTCTAAACATACATGCTAATACCAGACTTAAGTAAACAGAACTAGTAATTGCCCTAAATTTGTTGCCCACCACCACCAACTACTTCATGGATGGCCTGAATGAATACACCCTCGTCGTCCGGATCATCCATGGACTTGTACAATGCATAATCAGCATCCATGCCAATCTACAAGAAAAAAAATCGGTGAAAATTGATGAAGTAAAACTGAATTGACCTTTTTGGAATTACGCTCACCTCGGCTGGTGTCTGGGTTTCGATGATCTTTCTCCCATCGTACACGTAGATGTAGTAATGAAGTGGCTTATTTCTGACCCGGCAGAACTCCGTGAATAAGCTCCTGAATCGAGTGGTGCTCCTCATCTTAAAAAACCATTCATCTCGTGGGCTCTGCTTGGAAAAAGTTAGAACCATGAATCTGAATTCATTCATAAGTATTACAAGACCCACTCAAACACGGAATGAAAGGCAAAATGGCGAGAGCTTGACATCAAAATTGGCATTTCTTCACAGCAAAATTGCGAAAATGGCGAGACTTGACATCAAAATTGGCATTTCTTCACAGCAAAATGGCGAAAATGAAGCGAGAGTGTAGGTGCGAAATTGCGCGAAAATCGGCTAAATGGTGAGAGTTGACATGAATGTTGCGAGGTTTCTACCATCTCAAACCAAACTTGCGCAAATTCAGCAAAATGGGGAGAGCTAGTAATCAAAATTGCGAAAATTTGCTTGTCATCTTAAAAAAGAAATTTGTGAAAATTTCCTACTCATCTTAACAACATACTGTAATGAAATGTGAAGAAGGTTTAGAACATTACATCACACTTCACTTTGATAACGATTGAGGTCGGACCGTCTATATTGCCTCCCGTCGTCGGAGCCGCCATAGGTTGTTTTCCCCTTTTTGGTGGTTTTTGCCCTAATCTAATTAAGAATGGGCATGTTTGGCCCACTTATATACTAGAAAAGGAAAGGACACGACCCTACCCGAGATTGAATTGTTTTCTTGCTCTTGCCCTACTACCGACGGGTCCCACATAAATTGTTATTTTTTTTTAATAACTTTCATAATGGCCAATTGTTATTTGTTATTTGACCATAAGTAATTGAAGAAAGGCCATTAATAATGGAGGGGCAAATATCGTTGGCATCTTAATATGTAGTATTGCAACCCCACAATATAAGGGAATCTTCAGCTTAAACTTCGCAATTAACAAACGAAAGTGAAGTAATAAAAACTAAAATCGTTATGCGTATTACAATTTTGTTCATCGAATTGTAAAATCGATTGCAAATGAGGTCATGATTGACAATAATTGTCACTATGAAACAATATCAGTAATTTCAAAACAACCTTCATTGACTCTTTCTTAATTGACAAAGGACAACGATAAAGAATATTAGCAAAACCTACATGCAGGCGGTAACCCTAATACATGAGGCATTAGGTGGCCCCAGAGCATTGTCGTAGTAATAAACATAATAACTTAGTCTACGTAGGTCATTACCCATTTACTGAAGTAATTGTAGGAATGTTGACCAGTGTGGTAGATTTGCCTAGTGTAAGAGTGCAACATTAACTCTAAAATACTCTTGCTTTATGCCTAAGTGCAAACTTTCAATGTACATATGTAGCCATCCATTTAAATGTGCTATTGCTAGATGGTAATTGGTTTTTACAAATATTATGAACGTTAAAATATTATTGCCATCGTAAGGCAGTAACCAACGGTGACAAGCCAAGGTACATATACTAATGAGATCGCGCAAAAGATATTGGCCGAAATAATGCCGTACCAAAATTGGATGGCCTTTCCACGAGAGGATTATATTGTATCTGAATCCACTTGATGTGAAATTAGGAGATCATGTTTAATTCTTATTGACGAACAACCTAAACTTTTTCGTTTGCTAGTATGCTGGGAGAGTAAAAATAATGACTTGCCTAGTTGACGGTGACAGAAATATTCAAAGGAGCACTCATAATACCTTGTATTGAGGTAATAAATTATTCGCCATGGTGAATTTTTTTTTTAATAGACATTGCCCAATATCTATTGCTCTATATTGCATACTTCAACAATGGCCACAATTTACGAATTGGTTTAACTGCTTGGCCACATGACATTATGCGTTAGTGGAACAGAAAATATAAAATCATCAATTGGTATAGTACATGTAAAAATATTAAGAAGTATGTGTGTTAATATACGAGCTTATCCAAATGTTGATGCTCAATATTCAAAGAAACAACTCTAACTTCAAGGCGAAATGTTATGTTGCGAAATCGTTTTGCTAGTATTTGGTTGGACTTTTTAGATATTTTCATATCCAACGTCAACAATAATAAGGCGATCCAAACACGGATTTGCCATCACGAGGTTCGATCGCATTCATATAGGCCAAGTCCTATTTGTCCATCTTACATTAAATGTCGTTGGCTTTTCAAAATCTAGAGAAATTTTTTATGGCTGGTACCTACAAAGTGATCTTATTGCTACTGAGTTAGGGATCATTGACAGATTTTTGTAGTTTGTCATTTTGTAAATATCCATTGCGTATAATTGTAAAACAATTATAAAACACGATGGCCTCAGATAAGTGATAGGCCACCACATTTTCAATATTTTCTCAAATACTAATTCAAGGATAATTTCTCATCGACAGTTGGGGAAGACCAAGCGCCATTGTTATTGGGCTATGAATTGGTGTTGGCCACGTTGTTTTGCTTAATTAAGCATTTCATGACGATGGCCGTATTACATTACACAATAATATTCGTTGGCCGCATGTCATAAAATATATACACACATCTTCTGACAATATTATTATATTATTTTTGAAAAAATCAGTTCATTTACATCATGGTTAGTTATAGCATTTGCGTTGTCATTGTTAGGTTTTTAACTATTTTTTTTAAATTCACTTCATTTACTTGCTTATTTTTTCCCTTTCTTCTTAGTGTCTTTTTTTCTTTCTCTCTCCTCAAACACACCAACGCACAGCAACTCAATGTCTACACCTCTTCTTTTGTTATCTTCATTCTAATTCCAAGCCAAATCCACCAAAGCTATTAAGGTATGTGAACTACTTTTCATTTTCTTGTTTAATACGAATTACATGCATGATTTTGAACCACTGGAACTGAAATATATCTACGAATTTGATAATTTGCGAAAATAATTAAACATGGGCCCTATTTATTTTACCAATCCTTGAGTGATAATTTACATGAATTGCTTCTTCCTATGCACGATTTCTTGTCCTACGAACATGGGTTTGTGTTCATTAGAGGAATTACGTGACCATTGTGGTAGGAAATTGTTGATTTTGCTCAAAATTTGAAATTGTGAGACCGAGAGAGCTCAATTTTGGCCATTTATATTTGGCGGCTGATTTGAAAATCTGAGCGGGAGTCTACCAATTTATTTCAGTAAGAAGTTTTAAAAAAGTGCATGCGCCATTATTTGAGTATTTCGAATTTCAGTATAAGTAAAGGCCCAAGCATGGTTTAACCCTCCAGTGAAACGCCAAGCATGTCTTCCTCTTCCACTGGCGCGAGCTATCGAACCATAAGAACAACGGGACCACCAAGGAGGTGTATCACCCACGACACCGAACTCATCATTCGGACGTCAAGAACATCGACTAATCCTTATAGAAGGTATCTTGCTTGTCCGTTTTGTGGCTTCAAAACGTTCACCGACCCGGAAATGCATCCGTACCAGAGAAAATGCGTAGCTAATCTCATGAAGGAGACTGCGCATTTTGGCAAAATGTGTAAGATATTGAAGGTTTGTGTGTATGTGCTCTTGCTTGTAGTTGTTGTCTTGGCTACTCTTCTCTACTTTTCGAGACGACCGATGCCTAAATTGGCTAAATTGATGTAGCGGAATGAATAGATCTTTAAACTATTATAACAAACTAGTCCAGGTGTTCATTGATGGGGTTAGGCAGTGGTAATATTTTTGTGTATTGAAGGTGTTTGGTCAAAGTCCCCTCTGTGTATGGTAAATAATTTATTCAAGTGAAAAAACTTGCCAACTGTTTGTCAAATGTCACATGTCAATGAAGGCAATCATAATGAAAAAAATCTTACACATGGTAACAGGTAACGATTGAGTTGGGTGAAATTCAAAGCATCATTTGCAAGCTAAGAAACACAGATACGAAATTCGAAGCCTCATCTGCAAGCTAAGAAGCACGGAAACTGGAAAACGAAAATGATACGATAAGGAAATAAGCCTATTTTTCATAAATCATGATATGAATACGTGAAAAACACGTTTATATTTACAAATAATATATTTTATATTATATTCGTAATAATATTACACAATGATATAAACACATACATTCAAAATGATATAAATAAGTATTGGATTGAATATGCCACCCCCATTCCCGTATCCATGCTTCGTAGTTTGCAAGTGTAAGATAAAATGCAGCTGTAAAAAATAAGAATTTACATTTAATGAAATACTTGATGATCCATTTTCTTGTTCGGGCAAAACAGTTACAATGTAGCAGAAGCACAAGTAAATTACATCATAGCTTAATCTGTTCAACAAGCAATGTAGTTCTAATATAGCAAAAGGAGGAGCTACTAATCACAGCTACAACCTGCTTCATAGCTCAAAAAACCCATCGTTTACACCAACAATGTTTCGTAGATCAAGTTTAATATAACTGCGACAAAAAGTGATCAATGGTTTATGAATAACACTTCACATCGTGTCAAAACAAGAACTATTTCACCAATTACTTGCCACCGCGGACCAACTCGGCATTTTTCACCCTAGAGTTATATAACTCGGCGCAGTAATAGTCTCTAGCTCGAACACTGCTGAATTCTTCCGATGACAAGTATGACACCGGACGCCAACACTCGATGAATTTGAGTGAGTAAATCCCACAATCATGCCCGTTAGGCTGCTGCGGAGTGTTGGCGTTGGGTATGACGTCCCATTGATCTTTCACAGGACCTTTGAAATGGCTAACCCCAGCATCGTGGCACAACCAACGCATCCTCATCGACATAAGATGAAATTGCCGCTTCACACTCTCCCACCTTGCTAAGCTTTTGCACATCGAATCATACACAACTATCTCATGTTCTGGGATGCAAATCTGGTAAGCAATAAAGTGATTTTTGAAAATAATACCAATACCAAACACATTATCAACTTCTCTCCATGGCTTGCCATGAATTTCAGGCAATGATCCATTTGCATATCTCAACAGAAAACGCTTGTTGCTCGGTGTGAGATGATTCTCACGCATAAAATTCTGCCAAAACAGTATATTTGTATAGGAATTACGGATAAAGACATATCTATATAAATAAAACTGAAAATAAATGAAGGTGAAGACTTTATACCCAAACTCAATTTTCTACCACAGTCCAACGCTTAACGAATAAGTGTGGTTTTGCATTTGCTTTGAACAGAAGCAAGTTCAAGATGGCATCACAATTCTGCAAAAATATAAAAAAAAATTGTAGGAAATACCATTTAATAAAATTTAGTCATGGCATTCACTGATAGTAGCACATAAAACAAATACCTGAGTCGACAACCATGCACATTTCACAGTAATGTGTTCAAAGAACCACTGGCCAACCTTGTGCGGGCAATAACTCCAGAGTTTTATTGATCTAGGAAAATATATTCAGACAAATGTTAAATTCATAGAAAGATTAAACACACAACCAAAAGTTAACTCATATACAGAAAAATATACCTCTCATTCCATGGAGGATCCTTGTACCAAACCTGAAAAGGTACAACGAAGGATTCTTCATATTTCCGCAGCGGATCAAACATGGTAGTGCTAATATCCCTTTCATGTTGCTCCGGTGCAACGAAGGATTCACCATACCCATGCCCCGTCGATTATGAATAAGCAATGGTGCCTTGAAAGATGTAGAACCTTCACTGCTTGATGACAAGATCAATGGGTGAGACCTAGTAGTCTTCGGTCTATTGAGTCTTTCATATTGATTGCGCACAACTTGTTCCTCTCCAACAACCATTTCAATCCTTTCCTCTCCATTCCCCACAATCTCTTACTCTTTCTCTGCCTCTTCAACACTAACACAAACAACCGACTTCTCTCCCATAGGCTCTTCACCACCCACTTCTATGTCAATGCCTAGGTTTTCCACAACAATACGATCGACTAATTGGCCAAGCTTCTTCATATCAAGCTGAAGATCAACCTCATCCTTACCTACAACCAAATCATTACCTGCAACCTCATCCTTATCAACAACACGACCCTCGTGTTCCACACCATCAGCATCCACTTGTTTACACAAATCATCACCAACATCATTCATCGCATCAGGAACCTTATTCCGAAATCGAGCCTCAAAATCACCAACGGAATATTCATCATCATTAAAAATATTCGCGTACCAAGGGTCTGAAGGATCATCATCATGGACCATCCTTATCTGTCCATTTTCATCAAGGCACTCGTCATCCAAATCATCACGAACATCTAAACCGAATGACTTGTGAAAATCATCAAAATCAACTGCGTGACTGGAGGATATGTCAACAACTGGAATGTTTACAAGTTTACCTCCATCTGGATTTTCTCATACAACTCTCTCAACCTCAGTTTTCTTCTCTGGAGCCATGTTTGCATTCATACGAAAGCCATGAATAAACTCCAACACCACATCCAGTTTTTCATTGATCTGCTTAACATAAGCATTCGTCGAGGCCCATTTCTGATTCATCCCCACTTCCAATTTATCAATCCTTGAAGTCAATACTTGCAGATAATGTCTTTCCTGTGCATGCCAACACAAGGAGTCGTGACTGACAGTAGATAAAAGAAAATTAGAAAACTAAATTACAACAAAGACAAAACACAATCTTACCTTGCAATCGGGTGTGGAAATAGATGGGAAAGATTGTTGAGAACCCTCACCATCGTCTACTTGCACAGGCTCCTTAAATAAACCATGTCCATTTTTTCCAGAACGCAAACCCGGAGGACGCTTCATCTCAGCCTTCATCGAACATTCCCCCGTCTCTAAATTAAGTTTACGCTTGGCTGGAAATTTGCATGCAACAGGAGACTGTTGCTGCTCTTTCTCCTTGTCCTCGTGGTCATTCTCCTCTTTCACATGCTCCTCAGCATTCTCCTCCTCTTGCTCTTGCTGACCTGCGCCCCCTTCGTCTCTACGAAGATATTGTTCAATCTCAGAGATTCTCAAATCTTCAAACTCAGTGGTTATAAGAGGGTGCTGCAAGCCAAACAAAGTCATCAAAATTTAAACATAGAATAATTGAAATAATGCAAATCAGTAGGAAACAAAAATAGTACCACAGTGGTAGCCCCGACAAGCAAACCCTTCAAATGGTCGAAGCTCTTATGTCCAGATGCAGTCCTCCATTGGAGAACTCTAGGGTATATATGCTCCGAGTTCGGCAGAATCTCACCACAATCCACACCAATAGAAGGAAAAATTTCGTATAGCCAAGATTGAAACACAAATAAAAATCCAAAGATTTCATAATTAGCTTTGCCATTTTTCTTCTCTAATCGCTTCATCCTATCAGCAGCCTTAACAAACTCATCCACAAAGTAATTATACCCAACCAATCCCCAAGGATAATTTTTAATCCTCTCCATACAATCACAAACATGCAGATATTGAATATCCAATTTCTTCGACTCACTATCACGAGGAAACAAAACGCCATATATAAACAACACGTGGGCAAGCTTTAAACATACTTCCCCACCCCCGGCACCATTAGGACTAAAATTCTTTGAATTTTTAAACGCTTCTTTTACTTTCCTCATGGTCAGAGTTTTGGTGGAAGCAAATGAATGTTGCCACAAATTTGAGCTGTCTGGACTTGGCTCTAACTGACCGAATTTCAACCCGGACATCAAGTAGAAATCACGACGACCAAAACATATTTCAGAATTGTTAAAGTTAAACACCAATGTTCCTTTATGACGTCTAGATTGATTCAACAGTTTCATGCAGTGATAGAACAATTGGCATTGAAAATTTTGTGGGGCATGCTGTAAACGGAGCAAATCACCAAACGGCCCTTTCCTAAAAAGGTCCAGATTTTCCTCATCTAGGGTATCGTGTATGAGCTTAATTACGGTGTGTGAATGACACCTTGCAGAAACGTTAGCACCTGCAGAAACATTACCACCTATACGAACCAACCAACTAACTCATCAATCTTGTACATGCAACCACCACATGCAACCACAACATTATAAATTAAACCAACCATTCATAACAATATATACACCGAATAATGAAACTATGAAAAAAAGTACAGACTTCACGTGCTAATTATTTTAACACCATCACAGATTAACACCAAATAATGTCCATCCAAATTATTTTATGGTCTTGAATTAAATAAAAATTTAAATAAAACTAGAAACGCCAAGACTTAATCACATTCATTGAAGCAACATTTAATGTCCACAAATTAGGCCATACTTGGTGGAATTTTCTTTATTCCTTCATATCATGTTCATACACAAACATGCATGTACAGTACATCTAATTTTTATTGGCAAGACATTACCACAAAATTTAACTATACAAATGCTTGTGGAGATTTGTCAAAACTAATCAATGGTAATTATATATATATATATATATATATATATATATATATATATATATATGAAATATATTAACAATATTTAAGTTCAAAAAATGGGTACATGTGTAAATGAAATTGACATGCGAAGAGCATAAGCAGCTACAACACGGGATAACACGCCGCGCGACGAACAATGCTAACTGTAAATGATCTGCCAACTCCCTCAGTACTCATGACTCATTTTCATTCAAAATACTTTACGATATATATATCCAGTTAAATGATCTAAGATCGACGACTATTCAAAATCACATTTTTAGATTCTGATACATAAATGGCCCCAGTTTACATTAAATGAATCAAATTCTGACCATCGAAATGTATAAACCAAGATCGATGAAAATATTCTCAAATAAATTCTAGCCATCGATATCTGAGAGATTACCTATCAAATACAGTACAAAAAAAATCACCTTTAAACAGTTTAAATTGTTCCAAACAAGTTTCGACGTCCGAAGTCCCATTCCTATATCTACCATCGATAAAATGAAATAATAAAATAGCAAATCACCAAATCAAGAGTACAAAAACCAAATATATTAGAAAAATAGGAACCAACCCTAAATTTTGCAACCAAAAGAAGGAAAAAAAAACAAACGAATACACAACAAGGGAAAAACAATACCTTCCCAACCCATGTCGGGAATGGAAGAAACAAACAACTTGCAAACGAAACAAAGTCGCGATAAAAAATTGGAAATCGAAATAGAAAAAATACCTTCCAAAACCATGTCGTTTGCGTAGAGGAATCAACACCCACAAGTTTTAATCACGTCGATTTCTTTTCTACATACCTATCTCTCGCCGATTCTAACATTTTTTTCCTCCTCAAAAACCCTTCTTCTTCTCCCCTGCTCCCTCTCTCTAACTCCCTATCTCTCTCTATCTCACTGTCTCGCTCTCTCTCTTCCTCTCTCAAATTACATTTCTCTCTCTACAATAAGGCGGTTCAAGCAATGCTTCACATCATCGTCGATTGGTACACTTTACCCGTCGATGACTAAGCTTCTACCTTCTTTTCCCTTGCTCCCTCTCCCTGTCTCTCTCTTTCTCTCTCTTCAAAGTCTGTTTCTCTCTCTACTGTAATGAGAAGCGTATTGCTTCACAATAGGAGTAAATGCAAGGACAAAAGTTTGCAATAGTTTAATTTTAAATTCAAGAGTATTGATTCCCTCTTCATTCTGATGGATTTGGTCAAACAATATACTATGAAAATAAATAACAATTAAATCTTACTACTAATCCTAATATTATAACACTTACTTAATAAACTACAAATATTTAGCCTTACAAACAATTAATTTAATGTAATCCTTTTATATCTATAAAACAAGTTGTCATGATCAAATTAACGGTTTTAATGTCTTAACTATTTAGGCCATGATGACAAACAAATTTAGGGCCCAAAGCAATAAACAAAAATTTTTTGGGCCCAAGAATAACTTTAATGGCCCAAACAAGCCACTAATTATAACAAAGAGTACACTTATGAGGTAGCCATATTGGGCCATTTACCTCAATTTTTTGCCCATGCATTTTGGAAATCCAAATTATAGCCATCTGGGCTTCGGGTTGGGCCTTTTTAAGTTGATCGGGCTGGATTCGGGTTGGGGCGCGGGTTGGGTTCTCAGATTCGGGTCGGCTGCAAGGGTTTGGATTTGGGTTTCGGGTAAGTGGGTTCAGGGTTCCCCCAACCTAATTCACTTTTACAGTTCTCTTCCCCCAAATTCTCATCCATTTGTTCCGACTGTACCATCTTCTTCTTCTTATTCTTCTTCTCCGCCTTCATTCGTTTCAGCCAATATGACGCGTCGATCCAGTAAATCTCGCGTATCTCAGGCATCGAGGGCGGCTGCAGATGCCGCATCTGTATTACCCGAAGATGTGATGGACATCTGTAAGGAAATCAATATAAGAGATGGTGAAGAAGCATCTCAATCTTCCGATGATTTCGTGCAACAAACAATTTCTATGATTTCTGTGCCATCAACAGCAGCGACAACTCAGGGTGATGAGAATGCCGGCGACACAGAGAATGCCGACGAAGGTAGGGATGCCGGCGACGCCGGGAATGCAGAAGAATCCTACGAACCAGAGAAAATTCCAGCCGAGGTAGTATCTAAACTCAAACCTATTTTCATTGTTGGTTCATGGTTCATGTTATGCATTTGTAGATGTGAAATTAGGTTTAGATCTCGATTCTTAGCATTGTAAATGATGTTAGATATGATTTATGTGCAGAATGATTGCTATAGTTCATCTAATTCACGATTATTTTTCCAGAAATAAATATAGCTAGCTTGTTGGAACAGTTTGCTACAGTTGGAACAAATTTACCCATTTGTTCCAACTGTTCCAACAGAATTAGTACTAAATGCACCCTGTTTGATTGTTAGTTAGCTTGTTGGAGCAGTTGGAACAAATTTGCCCATTTGTTCCAAGTGTTCCAACAGAATTAGTACTAAATGCAACCTGTTTGAATGTTAGTTAGCTTGTTGGAACAGTTGGAACAAATTTGCCTATTTGTTCCAACTGTTCCAACAGAGTCCATGATAATTCTAGTTTGATTTCACCTGTCTTGGTGTGCATGCAATGTATAATGTAGATTCATTTGGTACTTTTTGGCACAAATGAATATATTTGCTTGCTGTTTACTAAACTGAGCCTCATATGTTTTCTATTTTTCGAATGCAGGTAAGATGGTGCTTGAAACGCCCCGATTTGATCGATGTGTATCACAAGGTGGCTGTGAAGGGGAAGGAGAACGCCGTTGAAATAATACGAGAAGTGTTAGAAGGTACAGGATCATTGAATGAGTTGATGGATTCCGCTTTGGGTGATTTCTTGAGACTGCCGGCACACATATGGCGGTCGGGCAAAGCTCTACATTACATGATATCAAGACAAGTGAGGGAAGAACCGGAGCAAGATCAAACAGCTCTCTACTTTGAAGTGGAAGAAGGTCGGGTGGTTAAGTTTTCTAGGGTTGAGTACTTTCTGATGACGGGACTGAGATTCAGATCGAGCAGCTTTGATCCATATGTAAATCACAACTCCCGTAAAGGATCGTTTTATCACAGGCTCATGGGGAGGAATGACACTACCCCCAATGATTTGAGGGAGAGGTTTATAGTAAGGGAATTGGGTGAAGACCCCGAAGACTACGTCAAGGCTGCAAAGATACTAATAGTGGCTGATATGTTATTTGGGTACGATGCATCAAGTCACACGATTCCGGATTGGCTGTGGGTGCTCGTGGAGGACAAAGCAGCATGGGAGGAATTCCCATGGGGAAGCATGTCATATCAAATGACAGTAAGCGCTATTGACAGTCTCAAGTGCATTTTGGCTGACGAAGACAAAAGTCGAGCGTATCATATCAATTCAGGGAACTGTATTGGCTTTTTGGTAAGTTATCGTTAAATTCTTACTGTTTAGTTTTGCAATAAAAGTTAAATAACTCCATATGTTCTCTATCAGGCTTGGATATACAGTGTCTTGCCCAAAGTGGGAAAGGATATCGGAGGAACACTGCGACAGAAATCATTTCCACGTATGCTGAGATTCACATACCCAAGAAATTACGCTAATGTACAAACAGGAAGACAGGTAAAAATGCTTAATAATACCATTTTTATGTTCTCTGCACCTTAATATATAGTATATACATAACATATCATGATTTTTGGCAGGTTTGTTGGCCACTGGTGCCAACCACTGAGGAAAAGAGACACAAGAACTGGGAATCTGTTGAGAAACGAGGCATGCCATTCGAGTTCAAGTTTGATAAACTTGCCGAGGGAAACATAAGAAGAGCGAAAGGATTGGCAGCAAGGTATAGATATGCACCCAAACGACCACGGTTGGAGAGAAATGAGGAGAGACTGGATGAAGGCGATGGAACTCAGCAGGAACAGCCTATCATCTCATTCACCAGTGCACAGATGAAGGAGTTCATTGATAGAGTCGGAGATCGTGCAGCAAAGCAAGCGCGTATAGAATTTGTTGCACATTTCGATCGGGGACAACTCATCAACGACATAGCCGACTGCGTCATGGCTAGAATGCAACGAGGACAGCCATCTCATCCACCAACTCAGGTAAAAATATTACTTCGATTGACTACTTGTTCGATATTTTATGTGCATGCATGTCTGTGTTTTTTGATACAGTTGGAACAACTGACTTTCAGATGTTCCAACTGTACCACACATTGACTCATTGTTTGCATCCATGTGTGTGGTCAGGTGAATTTGGAACAACTGATTCCAGTTGTTCCAACTATACCAAGCTTCCAATTGTGAATTTGTATGTGTTTACTTGTTCAACATTTCCATGTGTTTGCATGTGTGTGTGTGTTGGTACATTTGGAACAACTGATTCCAGTTCTTCCAACTGTACCAAGCTTCCAATTGTTTAAAGATTATGTCATGATGCTCCTCTAGATGTTTGGTATCATAATGCATATGCTTGGTTGGCACAGTTGGAACAAACACACCAAAGCACTGCTGGATGGGAAGCCTACATCGAAAATGAACGGAGATTCTACCACCGCACGTGGGGAACACCATCTTCAGCCAATGAAACACAAGCAACGACATCACAACAACCACCAGAAGCGTCACAACTGGCACAACATGCAGAAAAACCCACGTTGGAGGCTGAGAAAATAGTGCGAACAAGGCCAATCAGGAAAAAGCTTCCGTCTGCAGCCTGTAAAAGCCCATTCCTGCCTAAAGACGTCAGGGGAACAGACTTCAAATTGTTTATAAAGAGCAATGAAGAAGAGTAAGTGATTAAATATTACGACTGAATTCTCATTAATATTCTTATTCATATGCATTGGTATGTGCAGGAGAAACGTGGGCTTGGCGTATTTGGTGCGAAGACAATGGTTTGAGGATCTCAGAGACATGGATAAAATGATTGACAATGATCACATAGACTCATACCTTGCTGTGATAGCATCAAAGCCGGAACTTGCTGGACTTAAAGCTGGTGACATCGATGCCGACATTGGTATCACAAGCTCAGATTTCATGGTAAGTTGAACAAGATTTATCAAACTTTCAATTTATAATAATCAAGTAAATGACATCTGATAATCTCATAATGCATAGACCGTCATACACCACATATGGAAGCAAATGCATGGAACGGACCCAGAAGGCACCATCTACAGCCAACAAACTGAGGAGGTTGTACCAGACGATGAGATGAAAACGCTGCGCATGTATGCTGAGGGCCAGTATCCAAGATGGGGGAAGTTTCTGAAGAAATTGAAGGACTTGAAGAAGGTTAGTTATTCACCAAGTGGGTAAAGTTGTTAGTTTGAATGATAGCTAGCCTCTTGGAACAGTTGGAACAAATGGGTAAATTTGTTCCAACTGTTCCAACAGAAATAGTACTAAATGCAACTTTTTTGTTTGATTGTTTGTTAGCTTGTTGGCGCAGTTGGAACAAATGAGTAAATTTGTTCCAACTGTTCCAACAGAATTCATGATAATTCCAGTTTGATTTCACCTGTCTTGGTATGCATGCAAAGTATAATGTGGATTCATTTGGTACTCTTGGCACAAATGAATATATTTGTGCCAAAAGTACCAAAAGACAGTTCCACTTGCTTGTTTTTCTGAATGTGTGTAACTGATGTGGTTGTGATTTTCATTGATCATGTCAGGTCATAGTGGTCGCTCACTTCAACATGCACTGGGCCACTTGCTTGGTAGATTTCATGCAGCAGGAAGTCATCATCTATGACTCAAATCAGCATATATTTGAGGAAAAACATTACAGCATACGCCAAGAAGTCTTCGTACCACTGTGCAGGCTGCTCCCACAACTCCTGAAAATGATTGACTACTACAGAGGGAAGAGCATTCAGCCCAAGTACACGGAGTGGATCTATTCGTTCCCAAATGATGGAACGAATCATTTGAGATAGGTAGACAACTTCAGCTGTGGAGCTCTAGCTGTGAAGTATGCTGAGATGATGCTGACAGGAAGATACCGAAAAAAGCGCATGACCAAAGTTGAGGTAAAAACATTTCGTGATAAAATGGCGGAAACAATCTATAAATTCAGCACCGATGCAAGTACATTCGAACCAGAAAGTACCTCTGAGCCTATGGAACCTGTAGCAGATGAAGAAGAAGAGGAAGGGGTTGACGAGGAAGCAAATCTAAATGATGCATAGTCTAAGTATTGAACAGTTTATATTTTTGAAACAGTGTTTGTATAGTTTACATTTTGATACAATGTGGGAGTTTGTGGGGTGTATTAAGCATGGGTGTTGTATATGATCGTTAATATTAGTAGTAAATGTAGAATTGTCTTTTTATTAATAAAGTCCATCAAAATCTAGAATTGTCTTTTTATTTTACTAGTAGTAGTACTTTCAGTTGTTCCAAATGCACCAAACACACACATGCAAGCACAACGATGTCGAACAGGTAAACAAATCCGAATTCAGTCAATGAATCTTGGTACAGTTGGCACAACTGAAATCAGTTGTTCCAACTGTACCAAACATTCAAAAACAAACCTTCAATATTTACTGTTACAATATTAAAAGTTATACTCTAGATAGTTGGTGCAGTCAGAACAAATTTGCCCATTTGTTCCGACTGTACCATCCAAACATGACAAAATCTCACAAGTATGGTAATTTTGGTACAGTTGAAACAAATGGAAAATTTGTTCCAATTGTACCAAACATATCACGACACTTTGAAAACAATGAATGAACCCCTGATACAATACATTATAACAATTCGCTACATAAAGATACAACATAAAATATAATGTAAATACTAAACAATAAACACGGAATGATATTGCGGAATTCAAAATCTAATCATATATTCAGTACGAATGGGACAAAAGAGTTAAATTGTGCCAAGAGTACTGACATGGAGGTCAATATTATATATAAAAAATGAACAATAAAACCGGTCAGCCCGTGAAACTGTAAAAAAACTTCAACCAAATCTGAGAGAACATGTTGCTCGGTTATGATCTTCAGCCTTGCATATGTTGCACCGACTCTTTCTACGACCAGTAACACCTGACTCGCTGCTGCTGACTTCTTCCCGAGGTTTCAATGGAATGACTAGTTTGCAGGTAGTATCATAGTGTCCAGGCTCATGGCATCGAGAACAAACACGACTCACTGAAGAACTGGAACCACCACTCTTAACCACCTGCGATCGACGGGCCCTCCGATATGAACCGGAACCACCACTCTTGATTCTCTTCTCACGCGGCCTCCCAGCTTGTCGAACCTCACCCGGCGTTTGCACAACCCTCAAAGCGATATCAGGGGGAATACGCCAATCTTCAGGATTCGGTAATGGCATCACCTCTCTAGAATATATTTTACGGAGAGAAACAGTGGAGAAATAAGAATTCACATATGATGATGGGTTCTGACAGACCTTCCTGCACCCAAAAATTAAAAACAAAAAAGAAAGAACAAAATAAAAAAGTAGACGAACAAGTAAATGAATCTGAATTCAGCCAAAGAAGCTTGGTACAGTTGGAACAACTGAAGTCAGTGGTTCCAACTGTACCAAACACACCACATGCACACAAAAAAAATGTCGAACAAGTAAACGAATCCAAATTCAACCATAGAAGCTTGGTACAGTTGGAACAAATGAAGTCAGTTGTTCCAACTGTACCCAACACACCACATGCATGCACACAGAAATCGAGAACATATAAGCAAAAGAATCCAAATCAGCCAAGGAACCTTGGTACAGTTGGAACAGCTGATGCCAGTGGTTCCAACTGTACCAAACACTTAAAGACAAAACAAGCAAAAGATATAACATATTATGAAGAAAAAATGAGATAAATAATAATAATTACCCTATGGCAGCTGCAGCATGAGGACATGGTATCATTTGGAACTGGAAAACAAGACACGTGCATGTGTGGCTTTCAAGATCAACAACATAACTCTTGTCATCATTTTTAACCTCAAACTTAGTTGAACTAATTGGTTGCACAGACATTTTGAGGCCCAAATGAACTGATTTTGCCAATCTCATTGATGCCCAATCTGACAAATCTAACTCGAGAGGTCTTTCAGTAGCAATAACCCGCCGCTCATAGATCCAAACTCCAATCCTATCTCAAATAGTCTCCAAAAGGGTGCAAACAGGCAATCTTCTAGACCATCGAAGACAGTTGTTCATACACTCAGCAGGATTAGATGTCATAAGGAGAAAACGACGAACAGGGCAGTGTGAACGAGCCCATCTGCTTGGACCCATTTTCATCAACTTATCATATGCTTTGGCTTTAACAGCCTTCAAATTCTCCATATGCTGCTCAAAATGATTAACCTTGTAAGCCCTTGCAGCTAGTTTGTAAATTTCAACGACATCACTTCCCCAATGCTTGATGTTGTTCTGAATATGATAGCCACAAAGTGCATGGTGCGCTTCTGGAAACACTTGTTCAATCGCATTGCTTATGCTCGGATGCTGATCTGTGACAAACACTAACTCCTCACGCACTCCAAATGTCTTTCGTAGCTGCTTAAAGAACCAGATCCACGAAGCATCACACTCTTTATCACCAATGCCAAAGCCTAAGGGTACTATTTGTTCATTTGCATCCTTGCCAACAGCAACAAACAAAATACCCTTGTATTTGCCCTTCAAATGAGTGCCATCCACAACAATCATAGGCCGACAAAGCTTATATGCTTTAATGCAAGCAGACAAAACAATATATACATATTCAAAGACATTATTTTCATCGGTTTGCAGATCTACAACAGAACCAGGATTTACCTTCTCCAACATATATATATACCTTGCAAGGATGTGGAAGGAAGTATCCGCATCACCGTACATCTTCATAATAGCCAAATTCCTCCTAGCAAGTGCAGTATTATACTTCACATGAATACCATATTTCTGCTGTAGCAACGCCTGAATAGCTTTTGGTGTTAACGTAACACCTTTAACCATCAATTCTGGTATGAAATACGAAGCTAACACTTTAGAAGACACCTTCGGGGGAGCATGATACCTCAGGTCCATCTCACAGCTATGGGGAACGAATTCAGTAATCAACCACATCTTCCCCAACGGCTTTCCCCGAACAATAAATGGGCAACGACCACCAAATTTGCATATAATATGATATCTCTGCTTTGATGAACGAACTGTAGAAAATGTTGAATGGTTAATAAGGTGATAAACACCACAAGCTACAAGCAATCTCTTCTTGTTTGCAAACAGACCGCCCTTACGTAACTCCTCACTGCTCGTGTCATCCTCCTCTATGCCTAGTTCCCGACAAGGGATTGAAGATTGGTATGCAGCACCTGGGATAATCCACTGACTAGTAGGGTGATGATCATCACCATTCTCTTCATCTAAAACATCACCAGATGCCTGCTTGTGACAATCCCTACCACAGCAAACATCATAATCACTATCATGATCATCCCCGTAGTCGTTTTGCCCAACAAAATCATCCAGGTCCTCCTCCTCATCCATATCGTCATCCTCAAAAACCTCATAACCATCATGAACATCATCAGACTGTTTATCACTACTACTAACATGGCTAGAAGCTGAAACTTCAATAGCAGCAGGACGATGTAAAACATGCTTCGCCAACTCACGACCAATACACGAAACACTGACATGTAATATAGGCATCTCCACTGCACTCAACACATGTGTCAACTCAAAGTCATCGGTGATCTTCATCCTCATCACCTCACATCCAGGAGACTCAAACAACGCATCAATATCATATCTGTAAATCGTCCTCTCTTTCATCACACGCATTTCAAGCTTATCCAATAGCTCATCAAACGTTATGTCATTACCCGGAACAGGCATATATTCCCTCCATCCACCCTCATAACACAGTGTTCACCCAAGTCTCTCCATGAGCAATAATCAAACCTTTCGTACTCATCTACAAAATAGAAGAAAGTGTATCAGTATAAGTAGGTCATTATAATATGGACAAATCAGCCATGGAAGCTTGGTACAGTTAGAACAACTGAAGTCAGCTGTTCCAACTGCACCAAACACACACCATGCATGCACACACAACTAAACGAAGACAAATTCAGCTATGGAAGCTTGGTACAGTTGGAGCAGCTGATATCAGTCGTTCCAACTGCACCAAACACACACCATGCATGAACACACAACTAAACGAAGACGAATTCAGCCATGGAAGCTTGGTACAGTTGGAACAAATGATATCAGTCGTTCCAACTGCACCAAACACACACCATGCACAATTAGTGAACGGTGGCATTCTAAAAACCCTAATGGTGAACCCTAGGGGGAACGAGGATCAACTCTCTTCTTTGGTGCAGTAGGAACAACTGATATCAGTCGTTCCAACTGCACCAAACACACCCCATGCATGCACACACAACTAAACGAAGACGAATTCAGCCATGGAAGCTTGGTACAGTTGGAACATATGATATCAGTCGTTCCAACTGCACCAAACACACACCATGCATGCACACACAACTAAACGAAGACGAATTCAGTCATGGAAGCTTGGTACAGTTGGAACAGATGATATCAGTCGTTCCAACTGCACCAAACACACACCATGCATGCACACACAACTAAACGAAGACGAATTCAGCCATAGAAGCTTGGTACAGTTGGAACAGATGATATCAGTCGTTCCAACTGCACCAAACACACACCATGCACAATTAGGGAACGGTGGCATTCTAAAAACCCTAATGGTGAACCCTAGGGGGAACGGGGATCAACTCTCTTCTTTGGTGCAGTTGGAACAGCTGATATCAGTCGTTCCAACTGCACCAAACACACACCATGCATGCACACACAACTAAACGAAGACGAATTCAGCCATGGAAGCTTGGTACAGTTGGAACAGATGATAACAGTCGTTCCAACTGCACCAAACACACACCATGCACAATTAGGGAACGGTGGCATTCTAAAAACCCTAATGGTGAACCCTAGGGGGAACGGGGATCAACTCTCTTCTTTGGTGCAGTTGGAACAGCTGATATCAGTCGTTCCAACTGCACCAAACACACACCATACATGCACACACAACTAAACGAAGACGAATTCAGCCATGGAAGCTTGGTATAGTTGGAACAGATGATAACAGTTGTTCCAACTGCACCAAACACACACCATGCACAATTAGGGAACGGTGGCATTCTAAAAACCCTAATGGTGAACCCTAGGGGGAACGAGGATCAACTCTCTTCTTTGGTGCAGTTGGAACATCTGATATCAGTCGTTCCAACTGCACCAAACACACACCATGCATGCACACACAACTAAACGAAGACGAATTCAGCCATGGAAGCTTGGTACAGTTGGAACAGATGATATCAGTGGTTCCAACTGCACCAAACACACACCATACACAATTAGGGAACGGTGACATTCTAAAAACCCTAATGGTGAACCCTAGTGGGAACGGGGATCAACTCTCTTCTTTGGTGCAGTTGGAACAGCTGATATCAGTCGTTCCAACTGCACCAAACACACACCATGCATGCACATACAAATCGAGAACAACAAAACGAATACAAATCCAGCAATGGAAACTTGGTACAGTTGGAATAGTTGAAGCCAGTCGTTTCCAACTGTACCAAAACACACCATGCATGTACACACAAATTGAGAACAAGTAAACGAAAATGAATTCAGCCATGGAAGCTTGGTAAAGTTGGAAAAACTGAAGTCAGTCGTTCCAACTATACCAAATCACAGCAACCATGTACACACAGAATGAGATGAAAAACGTGAAACAACAATCAAATCAAATAGAAATGGATGCCTAATTAGAATTCAACTAAGCAATTCACATCATGTAAACACATTCATAACATAATTACCTAGATTAATCTAACAAGTACAAACAGAACAATTGCATGATTGAAGAGAATTTTAGAATAACCTCAATAATCTTAGAATCGCATGTTCGTGGAGAGGAGATCGTCTGAGAAAGTAACTCCGATCCAGAGATTTTCGTCGGTGATGTCGCCGGAGATAGGTGAGCTCGAGAAATCGTGTCAGATCAATTTCAAATGGTGACGGACTCCGATCCTAAATTACACTTCCCGGATTAATCAACAAATGGATGGAACATATCAATTTCATGCGACGGGAGGAAGAGAGAAATAGAGAGAGAACGAGAGATGAAGCTGGAAGAGACAAAAAGAGAGAGAGAGAGAGAGCGCCGTCGAGCTGAGAGAAAGAGGGTGAATTCAATTCATGAGATAGGGTAAATCTAATTTGGGTGGGTATTGTGACCCGGTTGGGCGGGTTAGTTAGGATCCGGTTTGGGCTCAAATAGTTAAAACCCACGGGCTTAGCTTTCGGGCTCAATTTGTAAAGGGATGACCAAAATTTGGATTTGTAAAATTGATGGGCTAAAAATTGGGGTGATAGCCCCAATATGACCAAATCACATAATAAACTCTATAACAAAACTTACTAACGAAGGCAATTATAACTAATAATTTGATTATATTACAAACAATATTACAATATAAAATATTTTACGTAATTAATAAAATTCTATTAAAAAATAAATTAACAAACGCCATAACTAATATTAAAGGAATGTCAAAACCATTAAAGGACTTAAACAAACCCTACATATTTAATTACTACAAATAAGTCAATATATAGAAAACAAAAAAATATGGTAAAAAATTAATAGAAAGCACCGAAAAGGAGAACACTACCCTGCAGCTTTTCCATTCCACATTTTCGGCTATAGTACAAAAGTGCCTCGAAAATGTGGCCAACCATGATTCCAAAGTCCAATAAAAAGAAATTCAAAATTGTTGTTTTCTGCCATTAAATTAAATGAAAATTTAAAAAAAATTACAAAACCCAAGGATGAATCTAGGCCGTTGAAGCAATGCTCCAGGAGGATATAGGATTTTTCCTGGATGCATGAGGTAATATTACAACTTACAAGTCATCTTGTTTGGTGATACAGTGATGTCACCAGTCACCACCTACGGTGGAAAACAAAAATGGTAAAAAAAGTTCTCACCTGGAATGGTATAAGTAGTCTCACATGTTGTAGTCTCACCACCTATATAATTCATGACAACAAAAACTGTATAAAGTTAAAGACATGATTTGTCTAGCATTGATTTTATTCGCTAGGTATAATTGATAACGTTATATTTTTACTTTTTCGTTTATCTCATTAATAGTGAGAATAATTAATTAGAGTACTGTTATTGTCACTCGAGATACACATTGGGCAAAACCCAATTCTCAATATTTGACGATAAGTGATATTCGATTAATAATGGTAACTTGCACCCACTACTAGAAGTGCATTACTAGGGCTGTAACTCTAAACGAGAGTCGAGCCTAATATTGGTCTGCTCAAATTCGACTCGTTTAAATATTCGTTTGCTTGAACTCATCGAGTTTTTTACATCGTGATCAAACTCGACTCTATCCAAAATTGGCAAGCTTGAATTCGGCTCGAGTTCGACTCGTCAAATACTCGTTAACAAGGTATTCGAGCTTGATCTGGACTTGTCAAGAACTATAGTATATAGTATCTGATGGCAAAGATCAATCCGTCTTCCTCATAAAATCTAGTATATTATTTTTTGCTTTATGTACAAAACTCGTTTATTAAACTCGCGAACTAGCTCAACTAAAACTCGATTTGTAGACTCATTGTAGTACTTGATTGCAGGCTCAGGACATGTTTGATAAATACAAGCCAAGCATGTTTGTGAGCCTGTCAGGTCGATCAATATGCCAAACGAAATTTTTTCGAGTCGGTCGTAGAGTAACTCACGAATAGCCCGCCTCGTTTACTACCCTATCAGCACTGCAAACCACATGAGAGGCAACTGCACTAGGGAATTGTCTAGTGGTTCGGGCCGGGCCACTCCAACATTAAGTCGGGTCTTGAAAACGTGACCAACCGAATCCATAACCGGACAAGATCGGGCTGTTTTTGACACCTCTACGCCAAAACACATGCACTATGTCGATTGCGAAAGAAAATGCATTCAAGGTTGAGACATGCAACGACTTTCAGGCAAAAATGCCCAAAATTTTCATTTGAATCGCATTTTCTTTGCAGTAAGCTTTGCCACAATGAGTGGCAAGAAGAAACATTTTACATTTTGTTTTTTTCTTTTTTTGAGGGAAAGTACATTTTACATTTATGTTAGAAATGAAGAAAAAAAAAATTTACACATAATGTACACAACTGTACAAGAGCTGGATGTGCAGCAACCACAGGTTGAAGTTTATCTCAAGCTTCTTTTGCCTCAATCATTCATTCAGGCAGAAATGGCAGCCTAGAACCACCAGTCCCTCGGCCGCTGCCTGAAACCGGGTCGGCCCTGCTGGCCTTGACGAAACTCGAGGGCTTCGAAGCTCTCTTATTCAGTTTCTGGGGAAGGATTTGCAGCCTTGGGTTAGATTCGGTTCCTGAGTTTTCAACAGTTAGCTGATAGCTTTTCACCAGCTCAAGTTGTCGAGCCACAATCTCGGAGCGCCTCGGGAGAAGCTCTACTGGCTCGCCACCAGGTATCACGATGTACTCAATAGCAAGTCTAACTTCCTGTAGGAGAAGATGAATAGATGTGATTAATCTCTACAATTAACTTAAATAGACAAATTTTCTCTGCCTCTTGAGCTCGAGAGATGCACAAGGCTTTAGAATTTCGCAATGAACCAAGCTCGAGAAATACAAACAATCCGACCTCAACCACGACTCACACTTGTATTCATTCAAGACCCGATCTAATGCATCACTTAAGGACCAAAATAAACAGAATGTCACGCACCTCCAATGCATCAATCTCCTCCAACGACGGTTTCCTCTTTGGAGCGTCGTCTTCAATCTCAATATCCGAAGAAGTTCTGCTGGATTGCTTTTGTGTATAAGTGAATGAATCCATTTCGAGAATCATTCGTACGGCCTTCACCATTTGTGCCATTGTGGTGGACTGGAACAAAACCAAAGAAAAGCCGATCACCCATTATTTATTTAAGCGGTGTTTACTTCACATGACAGATAAAAATAATATAGTCTAAACCACCACATACTTTGACGAATAGGATAATTTAAGCTTGTTCGATCATCTAATCCTTCAAATACTCAATAATATGTATTGTCAATCTAATCAATTACTCAAAGCAAACACACAAAGAACAGCTTTCAGCATACCTTGATAACAAATACAGGCAACTGATGAAATTTTGCCACCCCGCGGATCCAAGGGTTCTCTTTCATTTCGTAACTTGATGCCAGAATAGCATTGGCAGCACCAATATCATCCGTTACATCTACTTTCTCCTCAAGCCCCATTACAGCTGCTACTTGCAACAAATCAGCTTCTTGGATCTGAAACACAGGCAGACACAACTTTAGTATAGTCGAAACCATAGACCAGAAAGAAAGGAAAATGGAGGCCTATTAGTACCTTATAAGTATAAACAGACAACGGGTAGCTATTTTTGATAGGAGATACATTAGAACCCACTTTCTTGGACTTGAGAGGATAATCTTCATCTTCCAAGTTGGAATCTATTTTAGTATGTTCCCTTTTGTTAGTAACAGCCTTAACAACGCGAACATGGCGTTCCCCAGCAGGTTCGCTTAATTTTAGTGAAGTAATAGCTTCGTTGATTACTTCATGGACTTCAACAATCTGAGACTTCCGAGTTGTCACTTTTGCATCTTCAACGCGGACATCTTCAATAGGTTGACTTGGTTTCGAGGAATTATTTGCTTCAGGATCTATACGCCTGATTTCAAACAACGGACATTTCCCTGAAAAAGGTGGCAGCTGCAGTCAAGAAAGTGAAGCAAGAGATGACTCATAAATTTACAAAGCTACTTGACATATTCGAATACCTGCCAGTATAGCATCTACGGTTTCATCCAATCGATGATGCACTCGACACTCAGTTTTTGATATAATCTCAACCGCACATGTAAACGATGGAGGGCCTTTCCTCTCAAGAATAGTTTTCTGCACTTTCCTCTTTCGTGCTTCTTCATCTCCAAGAGTGACACTCTGTTTTGACAAAGAAAAATTGTCGGTTTTAACTCACATTTGATGGCGGAAAGATACAGGATGCTACATGATAGAAGCAGCATATAACAACAATGGACATCTCTCGTAAACCAATATTACAAGGCAAGGGAACCGTCCGCACCTCTATTCCACCAACGAGAGTCTGCAACGAGGGATTTTTAATAATACTCTCAATAGTAATTCCGTGAGCTGTGGCAACAAGCTGAACTCCTCTTTGGGCTATTGTACTGGCAGCCAACGCTTCAAGCTCTGTTCCAATTTCATCAATTATAATTGTTTGTGGCATGTGATTTTCAACTGCTTCGATCATTACCTAATCACAATTGAAGAGAAAGTCAATCTTCAGAAGCTGGAATATGAAATTACATAAACTCTACAATCCAAAAGGGAGCACTACACTTAGCACTCACATCATGCTGCAAGTGGACATTTGGGACTTGCATTCGTCTAGCACGACCAATACCACAATGAGGAACGTCCCCATCACCACCAATTTCATTTGACGTATCAACAATTACAACACGTTTTTTCTGGTCATCTGCAAGGATTCTGGCAGTTTCTCTGAAAAAGCAAATTCATCATCATCACTGTTGCACAACAAGAGTTAACCAACCGGATTATCATGAACTTCCTATTTCATATTTTATAACTTGAACATTTCTAAAACACATTAATCACATTAATCAATGAAACGTGCTTTTAAAATTGTATCATCCAAATCTTATTAAGGACGGCATTCGCAGGCATAGAAAAAAACTAGTTCATTAATGATCAACAAAGTATATACCTGATTAAGGTTGTTTTGCCAACTCCAGGAGGCCCTATGACCAATATGGATCCTCCACTTTCAATTAAGTCGCGTATAATTTCAGCACTACCAGATACAGCTCGACCCACGCGGCATGTGAGCCCTATAATTTGCATTTTGCGATTTCGAATGGCACTTATACGATGTAGGGAGTGATTAATCCCAGAACGGTTGTCATCAGAGAACTCACCTACCTAATCACCATCAACTAACTTCATACAAATTCCTAAAGGCCAGATTCTAGAAACAGAAGTATTGAAACATGACTAATAAACAAGCATTTTTGCATACACTCACACAAACAACTTCAAAATTCAAAATTATTACAAACCAAGTCATTCATTTCTCTTACACATATTGGCATAGGTTTAGCTTAAACAATATTATAACTGTAATGTCATTATTACAATTTAAAAATGTTTCCTCACTAAAATAGGATGTGATCTTAATTCCTAATAACAAATTTCAAATTAAATAATCTTTCATCATCTTTTATCACCTCTATTTATTTGTCAGACTTATTGCTCAAGAAAGTTGATCACATTTTCAAGATTCGCTAAATCAACCTTAGAGATGGCATGGAGCAGATCCTCCGGCTTCACCGTCTGCTCCGAGATCACCGCATCGCCCGATGGAAATCGAGCAAGCGGCTTCCTCCCCAAGTCCATCACCACCTCGATCAGCTCCCCAATATTCTCATGCCTAAACAACTCATCTCTCATGCTCAAAGGCACTATCTCAAGAAACAAGTCCATGTCCGAGACAACCTCATTGCCCCCAAATCCAGAACTCGACGTGGAGGCCGGGTTGTAAGAAACCGACGAGAAACCATTTCCCAGCGCCGGCCAGTCCTTCGGCCTCCGAATCTCCGGCGACGGAGCCCGAGACGACGAGATCCGCCCCCTCCTTCCACCTGTTCGACGAATGGCCGCAGAGAAAGAAGACGCTACCGCACTGCAGTTCTGCAGATAACCGAAAGTTGAATTGGGGATTTGCTGAGCTGAGCACCATGACGTGTGCAAATCGATCAGCACGAATTGGGAATTCAGAGCTCTCATTTTCTCTTACTATTCAGAATAAAAAAATCATCAGATATATAGTTAAATAAATCGGAAAAACAAAAGCTTTGCTTGTGAAATGCGATGTCCTGATTGGGGTTGAGAGAAAAAAAGTGAGATTATGGTGATGAGAGAGAGGAAGATTCGTTGGGATCTCCTGTCCTGTGCCTGTGGGATTGGAATTCGGAAGGTGAGAGGGGTGGGGTCCATTTGCAAGGAGTGTCCACATGAAATTGCACCACGTGGGTTGGCTGCTTCGGACCATACGTTTCGGTTGCGTTACAGATTTGGTCTGTAATGTCTGAATTTTCATCCTCATTTTGGACAAATTTACTTCCAAATATCTTTCCCAACCACGATTATTCAATTTGGTTGGTCTGTTAACTACGAATTGTGTATCGTGTTAGTCTTTCTGATCGTGTCGCTACGATAAAGACATACAGTAAAACCTCTATTACGGCAGAAAAATATGATAAAATGAGAAATTATTTTTAAATAGAATTTGAAGAAAATTTTTTAATTTTTTTTTAATTTTAATGTATATGAACAATAATTAAATATTATAATTACTAAATACATATATTGTATAATGTATTATGTGCAAATACATGTATTGATTTATTTCACCTATAATATGTAGATTTCATGACTTAAAAGTATGCATTTAGCTGCTCGACAAGTTGGAAATATTTTGGGTTTAACAAAAAGGTGGTCATATGGACGAGTTATTTAAGACACGCAAGTTAAATTATATGGTTACAACAAAAAAATAAGTTGTCACAAGCAACTTTAGAAAAATATTTTAAATCAACCTAACTCTATTATAATGATGTGTGTGTGTGTATATATATATATATATATATATTATTTAGTGTGATTTATTCCTAAATGAAGGTGTGTTTTCTTAAAATATATGACCGAAAAAATATAAATTATGACAAATATAGAGTTTATTCCTATTTATAATTGGTTCCAATTGGGACCATGAAAATATATGATAAAATTAGAGTTTTTTCTAAATAGAGTATTCCTTTCTAAATATTCTACTGTAATAATTTCGTATCAGATTCATACCATGTTCATCTAGGATAACACGATCATTTCATATCATTTTATATAGAACAAAAATACAAGTAATATTTCTCTTATTGTTCATTTCATAGTTAGGGTCTAAATATATTATGTTGATCATGTCAAATTGTCGGAATCATGTCAACACGAGCGATATTATGTCATTTTTGTGATCGTGTCGTGTCCGTGTTTATGCAAATTGCATTGTGTTTGTGCTCATATCAAACAAATTCTTAATAAATTGAGTTCATAATTGGTCTTATTGTGTCTTATCATCACCGTGTCGACACAATAACAACCTCGATACACGATTTGTCAATATCATCGATGGTTAAAGTAGTCACAACAACCGAGCCCAAGAGAATTTGCATGTCGAGCGTGATTTTATATTGCCATTTGGCCTAAAACTCAAATTATAATATAAGTAATTAAGTACAGTAAAACTTCTATTAAGGAATATTTTTTGGACTGCAGAAAAAAAAAAAGATAAAATGGGAGGTTATTCCCAAATAGAGTTAAAGATTTTTTTTTTTAATTTTAATGTACATGAACAATAATTAAATATTATAATTACTAAATACATGTATTGTATTATGTATAATATGCAAATACATGTATTGATTTATTTCACCTAGTATATATAGATTCCATGACTTAAAGGTATGCATTTAGTTGCTCGACAAGTTGAAAATATTTTGGGTTCAACAAAGGTGGTCATATGGACGAGCTATTGAAGACACGCAAGTTAAAAGATATGGTTACAACAAAAAAGATCAAGTCATTGTCGTAAGCAACTTTAGAAAATTATTTTAAATCAACCTAAATCTATTGTATATATATGCATTCTAGTGAAAAGTCTCTTTATCCTAAAAATTGAGAATTAATTTCAACCACACATCTATGAATGATGGATGGTCAAGATTTTATCCTGGTAAAAGTGGGTCAACCCGGATCAACTAGTTGACTTTTTTTCGATATTTTTTTTATGGTCAGGCCATATGCAACACACCATGCATTCTAATAAACATGGATTTTCTCATCTTTATAAGCTTAATTGATGTCAATGTGTATTGGGAAATCATGTTTGAAATGAGTTTTGTGCTTAAGTATTGTTAATTTGTGAAATATGATGCTCGTTCGTGCTTTTTTTAATTTTGCAGAAAATTAGAGTCAAAATGATGCAAATTGAGCATGATATGATGAAATTACAACTCGATAGGAATTCGTAGGTTAAAACGGATCCAAAATCGGAGTTGAAACGAGGGAGAACGAGCCGATTAAAAATTATTGCGCGCGGATACAGTGCCATGCGGCCGGCATGTGGCCGCATCTCAACCGCATGAGAAGACCACGCATCACCGAATTGTCATGCGCCCTACCATGCGGCCGCATGCCAGCCGCATGGTGAGGCAGTTTTACGGGTTTTATTATTTTCAAGCCTTAATTTGTTTCTTTTAATTTGGATTTCTACCCCATTCGAATTATTATTGTAAGAACCGATGTACAAGCTCGTGGGAAATTACAAGAAAATGGAAAATAAAATCTGAACTAACAAGTAACAATATCAGTAATACAAGGAAATAATCAAAACAACGAAAACTAAACAAAACCAGTTTAGAAGTCGCCCGAAGATTCCTTCTGCCCGCAAGACGAGAAACGCCCCGGTAGTGCTCTCGGATTGGCGGCTCGTCCCCAAAAGTAAACGACTTCACTTCTCAACAGTAGCAGCACCGCAAACTGAAGAGCTCCGACGAACTGGACGTGGAGGAGAACTAAGCTCTTACACTATATGAGATGCTATTTTCGAAGGCTATAGGAATGCAGATTTTCTTATGCCGAAACTAAGCAAATGAGACCTATATATATAGGCTTAACACACACATGGGAGATTAATACACTTAAAAGTGCACTTGCCACCTCTCATGATGGTTTCGACAGTTTCATAGCTATTCATAAGACATAGCTGTTACTGAAAGTTACAAAATTGAATTATCCAAATTCAATTTGCAGTTTCAATCGGCTGTTTAGCCAATTCAAAAAGTCACCAGACTTTTTTTAACAATACAATCATTTGATTAAGTGCATTGGAAAGTAATTGGGCCAATGTAATTTGGGCCAATGTAATTTGGGCCAATTTAATTAGACAATTCTAATCACCAATTTATTTGTTACTTAGGAAAATTGGGCCGAGCCCAACTCTTAAGATAACAAAATTCGACTCTTAAGATAACAAAATTCGAAGCCCGTTTTTAGGTTCAAGTCCGAACTTGTTCTTTCAATGTGAAAATAAATCACATTAATGAATTTGTCTACAACAAATTCATTCCCAACACTTCCAATACACAACAATATATTCTTTCTCACTCACCAAAAAATGGTTTTGAGAACATGAATATATATTTCGATTATTTACTCGACAAGTAAAATAATCCTCCATTATTTAATTCTCAACAATTAAATAATTAACCGCCATAAATAATGATTTCCAAACCATTATTTCCAATAGTTATCTATTCCCTAGTATAAATAGGCTCCTTAGGGCTTAGAAGCAGCAACTTTTACATACATCATAACTTTGGAATCTCTTGGAGATTCAGAACTTTTGGAGAAGACAAGAGATTCAATTCCTAGAACTTCACTACGGTTTTTCTATTTAGATTTGAATTCTTGTGTTGATTTGCCATGAATATGTGTGGCTAAACTTCTTATTATCTTATGGTTAGAAAGTAGATGGATATTTGATCTTGAACCTCAATTTTAGTTGATTAATCATGACCTTTTCTCCTTTTTCTTTATTCACGTGCTTTTTCATGTTTGATTGCTTGATCACCAATTGTGCATTCTAGTTGTGTTAATTTGATATCGAAAGAAAATAATTAATACTTGATCTGAGAATAGGGAACATTATCTTCAATAAAGTCGAAAGATCTTGAGACTAGGGTGAAGATAAAGAATCTTAGGAACTTAGAAGTCATAAGTTAGTAATTGATTGGAAACAATAGTTTCTAGCTTATAATCCACGGTTTATTTGCCGCGACAGTGGGCTTAAACTAATTTTGTGATTGTCTTAGGGAGAATCGAGTCTTTTAAATGATTAATTGATTAAAATGAGTTTAGGTTTGAATATCTATTGAAATCGAAGCTATAAGATAATATCTCCTTTATTTGATTCCAAATTTTCTCTTTATTTTGTTCAAGTTAATTTCGTTTTCTTTGTTATAATTAGTTAAACCAACATCTTTTTAATTAAGAGTCTAAATAGTGAATGTTAATTGAAAACAGTACTTGTGAATCTTAAATTCAATCTCTGTGGATTCGACCTTGTTTACTACAATTTAACTGTGCACTTGCAGTGTTAATAAAATAGTGAACAAGTTTTTGGCGTCGTTGCTGGGGAGTGATATTAAGATTTGTGATATTGTGATTAAATTGATTGAGACTAGTTTAGACATTTATTTTTAGTTTGTTTATTTTTAGTTTAAGTTTTCGTTTTCTCTTTGTTTTTGCTGTAGGTAGTTTATGCTCACGCGTGCTACTGGAGAAGAACTAGTACCGTTTGATCCTGAAATTGAAGCTACAGAGCTAGGCGTAATAACGCTAAGAAAAGGAAGAAGAACATGACTACAGCTGAGGAAGTAGCAGCTCTCAAGAGGACTATTGATGAGCTTATGGCAAGAGAAGAGGAGTGAACGCGTCGTCCGACGCCTATTCATCATACCTTTCAGCCTACTCTGAACGCAAGAATCATACCCGGACCAGGACTCAATGCTACTAATTTTGAGTTGAAGACAGGTTTGTTTCAGATGGTTCAAGCGAACCAATATGTAGGGCATGTGACGGAGGATCCCAATGAGTATCTGGCTCAATTTCTGGAGATGTGCAGTACTACTAAGATCAATCAAGTCCCTGAAGATGATGTAAGAATTCGTCTATTTCATTTCTCATTGAAGGACAAGGCGAAGATGTGGTATCAATCTTTGAAGCTTGGGGCTGATACAACTTGGAATGAAATTGCTCAGAATTTTTTGTTGAAGTTCTACCCTCCGGGCCTTATTATGAAACTGAAGATGGAGATAGTACAGTTTCATGAGTTTGATAGTGAGACCTTCTACGAGTGTTGGGAAGGATTTAAGGAGAAACTCCGTAAATGTCCCAATCACAGATTCGATGTTGAGAACCGCATTCTCATGTTCTATAATGCTTGCTCGGTGGATACGGGCAAAGAATGGATTTTGCTGCCAATGGGGCCATTCTGGCAAAAGGAAGCGATGAGGCTCTGGAAATTATTGAGAGATTGGCCGCAAACAGATATCAGTGGCCAACGGAGAGGCTTCAGTCTCGGAAGGTGGCAGCAACGCAAGGTGTCGATCCCATGGAAATCTTGACTAATCATGTTGTCAATCTCACTAACAAGATTGATTCTTTGAGCTTAGGGCAACCAGAGCAACAAATTGTGGGGCAAGTGTGGATAGAAGAGGCTAATTGGGTGAACAATATGAATGGAGAAAATTTTCGAGGAAATCAAGGCCAATATTATCATCCCAATCGGCATTTGAATCTTTCTTATGGAAATCCGAACAATGCACTGCAGCCCTCACTCGGATTTTCCGTTCTTAATGGAGTCATTAATGAGCCGAAGAAGGAGAGCACCGATGATTTGCCCAGAAAACATATAGCCATTAATGATGTTAAGTTCGGGAAGATGGAGTCCTCGATTGGAGCTTTGGAGACCCACATGAAGATGATGGAAACTCAATTGGGACAACTAGCGACCTCGATTGGAGGGCAACCTCAATAAGGGCACGCAATTCCCGAGTAACACGGTTGTCAATCCAAAAGAGCATTGCAAGGCCATTAGTTTGAGGAGTGGTACTTCTTACAAAGGACCGAAGATGCCTAATGATAACCCAAAGCCAAGTGTGGAAGAAGAGGGTGTTGAGGAGGAAGTGCAAAAAATTCCGAGAAGCAAAGCAGTGGACGAACCGGCTCCCCACTCTAAGCCGGTGTCGATACCTACCATATCCATCTACACGAAGGGTGATTCCGTTTCCTCAAGGGCACAAAAAGAAGAAAGATGATGCACAATTTTCAAGACTTTAAATAGAGTATTCCTTTCAAAAGATTCTACTGTATATCAAATTAGGTCAGGTCGGGTCGGGTCATTTTTGAAGGCTGGGCCAGCTCGAAATTTTATAGATCTATTTTTGTAGGCAGTGTCGGGCCGGTTCTAATTTGCATAGTCCAGATAGAATTTCACATCGGGGTCGTTCAAACACATGCGACTTACATTGATTTTACAAAAAATCATTTTACAAAACATTTGATTTTACAAAAAATCATTTTACAGAACATTTCTGATCAAAAAATCATTTTACAAAACAAGAAATTAGGCAAGAAATTAAGTTACTCATTTACACAAATACTTTGAATAATTTACAGAAATTTGAGGTCGGAAGAAATTTAAACAAACACCTAATCTGTACAGTGAAGTAAAAGGCTTCAGAAATCATAGTCTAAAATTACCTAATCATTCCCAACCCATCAGCTTCTTCCTCACACATTCTCTGATCTCGTCTCGAGTAGCCGACAAACAATCGCATTCGTCGAGCAAGATCCTGTACACCTCCCATTCTCGATCGTTGATTTTATGTCTACCTATCTCAACCTGAAAAGGGAATGATCGAACGAGCCGGAGATGATTAACAGTGTGTTCCTAGTGAAGCTAATGACAAGCAGAAAAGAAGAGTTATCACAGTATGGCTTCTTACTGAAAATATGTTTATGTTGAGATTCTTGAGGGCGAGAGTGATGTCGTAGAACACGAGAGGCCGGCCCCTGCCGGACAACTCGACAGGGTTGACCACCAGCAGCTCGGTATCAGGACCCCTGCTTACAACGTCTACTCTAAGAGGATGGACGAGCTCCATTCCCAGTCGAGAGCTCAGGGCGTTTTTCTTGTGCGTGTCTGTTATCTTTTTCCCATCCGCATGCATTATGAACAAGTCCATCTCGCAGTTCCCTTTGGGATTCGCGAAGAAACGGCCGTAGGAGATCTAACATAAGATCAAGAATCTCAGTTAAAGAGGTGCTCGTGAAAATGCAGTGCAGAAGCAATCGAACGTCCTATTCTTGAAAACAAAAATTACAGATTAAAATACTTGTGCCATCATTTCAGCTAAGATGAAAAACAAGATATACCTGGATGTTGTAATCTTTCAGTGTTCGCATAATATCGTAAATGAGGCCTTTGTGATCTTGGCAGAAGATCTGAACCAGGGTGTGCGAAGGGCTGAGGGAGTTGTCAAACGTGATGGATACGGAATCAGAGGCTCGTATTCCGGTTGGATTTTCGCCAGAAAGCACTGGACTTGAGATGTTTTCTGATACTGAAGATGGAAGTAACGACTGTAAGCATGAAGCAACTTCAGGAGCAACCGACTCGATATCACAACTCATCATGGCATCGCCTAGTACAACTGTTAGACGCTTGATCGTTTCGTCCCGCCTCGTATTTGTTCGAAGTAGTTCCCTACATTATGAATAGTATTAAGTTAAAGAACACAAACATTCCAGGTATGAATTGGCTCTTGTAGAATTATGTAAACCTTCTATGATAAACAAGAAACATATAGTCTTTGTCCTGGACGTCTTTAATCGAGTTGAGATGGTCCGTAAACAACTTCAGATATTTAAAAATGCTCAAGTTTGATGAAAGATCAGAATATTAAGAGGAATATCATGTGTTCAAACATATTATTTGTATGTTCAAGAGAGAATCCTGACTGCATTCCATAAAATACAGAATAGGGGCAAGCTATAAATTGCAATTTTAAATTTATGCTGCACATGTGTTTCGTTGTTTTTGTAGCTGCACTTTCTGCCGTCATAATTATCTTACTAGTTGGATTAAACTTAGGAATCTGATTGAAGACGGTTAGAGGAAATGCAAACATTCAAAGGATAAAACAAAGGAACTAAAGTCATGTAGTGATCATTTCGATACTCCGGGAATCAACCTAGTGGTCCATGAGATTAAAGTAGCTCCATTTAACTTTAAAATTTCAAAGCATTTTAATGAATAGGTTGGCTGTCGATTTTGAAGGAAAGAATACAAAATTTGAAATGCTGCGCAAAATGGTATCCAGATGCCCTCTTTTATACTTTAAAATTCTATGATCTTTTGGAACTTCAGCAACGGTAAAACATGAACAGAAAGAAAACAAAGTGCGAAGAGACACATCAGCAGATGGCAGAGCATCACAGGTGATACAATGAAGGACAAACCTCGTATCTGTGATAAAAAAGAGGTCCATCACTCTTCCATCAGGTGCTGTGTAAACTTTCACTCTTTTTATCGTTAGCTCCAACTCACAGAGAACCTCAGTGACATCTGAAACAGCAAAATATTTACAAAGAGGAAATTTAAACAAACAAAAAAAGAAAGTTGAAAACTTGTCCAAGTTGTTCACGCTGCTTTTGAACTTTTTTGATTTAATCTAAACTCTGAACAATGACATGTAGAGTAAATTGTAAACAACATTTAAAAGTCCACCATGCTATTCCACGTGCTGACTTCAAACTGTCATCACTACAAAATATATGCCAAAATATAGGCCGGCTATGAAAACTCATCCTTATAATAATGTTTTTCTTCAAACTAAGCCAGCCAATACACACAATTTTGAAGTCAACTTTAGGCATAGATGATTGATAAAGAAAACAATTCTCCTTAATAACAATATATTCCATAATCAAGTACTTCAAATCAAATAACAACCTATTATTATTCATCAAGTTGAACGGTACCATGTAAAAGGCCTTTTCGGTCATAAGAGCACCAAAACTTGAGCAGAAAAACTTCCGGTGGCCTCGGCTGCTGAAACTCGGGGATATAGTAAAATATCCCGGATGCTGATGGAGTGCAAGTAGGGCATACCTCAAGCAGCCTATTTTTCAACAGGTTCCACCTAGTCGTTGGCTTACCAACGACCCAGAAAACTAAATAGCACCATTTACCATCCGTTGAAACATCTGTCGCAACCAAATAATCATAGGATATATCAGTTTTCTTGAATGAATTGGGGCAGAAGAGAGCTCTAACTGCAAACCCGAAGCCAGCTCAACTAACAGCAACGAGTCTTAACAATAACTACATATACCTAGACTAATTCCCACAATCATCTCAACCAAATATTCAATTAGAAATATCAAATCATTCTCACTGAATCAACAGCTTGAGCATGCAAGATTAATCTAACAAGGAAACCTAATATTCAAGACTTGAAAGTAAGCTCAAATAAGGAAGTTCACTCGAACAAAAAAGCTGAAAGAGAATGGAAGTGTTAATCTTGTAAAGAACCCAACTGCACAAATCCCAGAACAATACTAAACTATTCAACACACACACATACACACACACACACATATTACCCTCAATTTCTTACCCAAATTCAGTCTAAATATACCTCACTAACAAGAATAATTATACAACACACACATATACTACAAAACCATAAACAGAAAACATAGACAAATTTGAAAAACTAATAAGCTGAAAGGGAAGCATAAGATTATCAAAGTACCTCCTCTAGCAATGCTAATCCCAAAAAGCAAAATAATTCTACATAGATCACAGCCAAGCCCAGTTTTATCTGGACAATTTACAGTGATCACAGTGTGTTCACCACCACCTTCAGCTTCTTTTATCTCAACTGCATCTTCATAGATGATTCCCATCACATCTCTCTCTTTCTAACCCCCACTGTTTCTCCAATTTGGGAAGTGGGAAAAAAAGAGCAAATCTTTATTCTTCTCCTTGTGGATTCTTGAAATTTAAAGTAAAGATGCGACTTTTAGTCTCTTTTTCCCTCAGGAAAATGGAGGAAAGTGGAAAGACTGTGTCAAAACGCACCAACAAACAGCACAAGCAGGTAAAAGGTGTGCCAAAATATGTTGATTATTAAAGTGATGTTAGTTTCTCTCACATCATGTAAGGTTTCCAAATGTTTGGGGTTGGAATGGATAGAGACTAGAGAGAGAGAAGGGGAGACTTGGATTGGAGAGATTCCGCCAGATGGGGTTCAGAATTTAGACACAGATTTTTTCTAATTATTATTTTGTTATTGTTGTTGTTTTTCTTTTTTTTTAGAACTTTAATTTTCAAATTTTGTTGTTATTATCATCGTTCTCGCACTAATTTTCAATTATCATCGGTTGTGTTTTTTATATTGCATTTTAGTAATTTTGTCCAGTCACACGTACAATAAAAGAAAAATTAATTATAAAAATAAAAATAATTATATTTTTCCTTAAAGTTTTAGATACCTATATTTTTTTTTTAAATCTATATTATTTTTTTTAGCTAGTGTGGTTAACTACAATATATTCAAATAACACTGCACTTTTTATTACTAATATATAAGGGTTATGTAGACATAACGACGAACTATTATAATTATATGCATAAAATATACTAATAAAGTTTACAACATAATATGAAAATGTGATTAAAAAAAATATAAAAAAAAAATCGAATACTGTTATCTTACTTCTGTAAGTATTTTGTTATTTTTTTTTTTAATTATAATCGGTATTTGGTGGGAAGTTGGTTTCAATTTCCTAAATATTTTTTTGCCTTAGAGTCAAAGCTCCTTTTTCCTAAAGACGAAAAATAACAAAAAGAAGTGCCACCCTAAGTGAGAACAAAGATAACTACTTTTTCTTTTTCGTTTCATATCCTTTAATTTAATTTTTATTAATATGGCGCAAAAGGAGTTTTGAACGAAATTAATAATTTTGTTAAAGTTTAAATTTTATTTTTGTTGAATTGGGCAACTATTTTATTTTTATGACTTAAAATCAACTTTATACATGAATTATGATTGTTCGTTTAAAAAAACTTGTTTGAGCTTGATTGATCTCAATTTAATAAATATATCAAACAAACTCGAAAAACTTTTATTTTTTATAATATTCAAGTCTCAGGGAGTTCAATGAGTAAAAAAAGAAATTAACGAGTACAAAAGTTATCAAAATTACTCGAGGGTGACTCATAGGGTATTCAAATTAATTATAGTATATTTCTCAAATTCCACTATCATATCAAAGAGACATGAACTGTTGAACAATATAAATTTGGTTTGACCCGACTCAATCAAAATTTCGTATTGTTTCGTGAAATTCATGATATTTCATAAGAGTCAAGTTTATCTAGTGTACACTTCGAATTACAATTGCATAGGTGGAACTCGTCATAAAAAAAATGTGAATATGTTCATCAAATCAGTATCCATTGATAAACATCAAAGTACTATTCACTGCCATAAAGAGTAGTTTAATATATACTTTGTTACTCTACCAAATATAACAAATAATAGTTGTTTATTAATACTTGGTTTGTGCAATCTACCTCTAAACTAAAATATACTATTGTTACATTCCATCACTTTAGTGGGGTTAATTATAACTTTAGTGGATGAAAGAAAAATTAGGCCCCATTTGATTTTTGCGGGCATTGGCAGCTAAGCAATGACTTCACCTCGTGATGTAATTATCAATTTAAACTAGAAGATTTTATTGTGATTCTTGATATTGACTACACCACCACCTAAAGTAGTATATTCTGTTGAGGGGCGTTTGGTTGCTTCTTAATCTCGTTTTTCAAGTATCATGAGCTCACTTAAGGATAAATTCATATTCATATTCATATAATTTTGTTTTAAGATTTTTGAAGTGAGTCTTTCTATATTATTGTTATTGTAAATTTGGCCTAATCTATTGAAGTCTGAAGATAAGGTAAACTATTAGCACTGAATTTCAGGCCCATGCTACAATCCATCATGTTTTTGGTTTAAGTCAATTCTACATGATAAAATTATAACAGCATAAAATAAATTAAGGGAGCAATTGGATTGATTTTATTTTGTGTCGGCTGTGAGCACGACAGTGTAGCCTTGTCAGCATCAAATAAATTAAATGAGGATTGCTTTGCCAAAGTCCAAAAATTCCTACTCTAATTGTACATTTTTCAAGATAAATTGATAAACCCAATTTTTTATTATATACAAAGACTATTAATTTGTATAAGGATAGGATGATATAAGAACTCATCCTTATGTAGGAACTAGGAACTAATTTAGACCGTTGATTTTTTTTTAAAATCTACGGTTCAGATTAATTGATGCATTAGATTACTGTTGTTTGTGCATTAAAAAGTGCTAAATAATTTATGCATTAAGTTAGTGTAATTTGTGCATTAATATGTTTTGTGCATTAACGTACTGTATTTTGTGAATCACATAAGTGATATTTATGTTAGTTTCTACGGTTCTCATATAAAAATAAGTTCCTACCAGACCCACACCATATATATATAGGGTAGGGATCTCGTGAGAATAGATTTTATAAGAAAACATGAGAATGATACATTTTAATGCATTTTTATTATATTGATAATGCATATATTACATAAATGTAATGCATACACATTCTAATGCACTAAACTGCAGAAACTTAATGCATAAACATTGTAATGCATAAATTAGTACAACATAATGCATTGTTAAATATGAACCATTGATCTATAAAAATCAAGGGTCCAAATTTATTCTCATTTCTCACCTAAGATAACATTCTCACGTGATCTTCTTCCTATATATATATATTCCTATATATATATATATATATATATATTTATATTTGCAAAGTTGTTGTAGTTTTTAGGTTTGTCCATTTCTTTGATCATTCTTTTTGTAAAATATGTCAATTCGGAAGAAGAAAAAAAGTTGTCATTTCAGAGACGAAGGCCCCTTGTTGTAAAAGTGAGGTACAAAGTTCAAGCCTCGGTGGCCCTCAACTCAAATAAGTCTAATATTCAAGCTTAACACATTTATTTTATTTGATATAAAATAAAACCAAGTCACAAAATTGCAATCTCAATATGCCAAGCTAACTAATATAGTTAAAGAGTGATACGCTCTGACTTGAAAAGATTAAAAAATCATCATTTTTTGAATAAAAATGGAATTCCAAATTGGGTGCTATGGTCGTATTGAATATGGATTCAGTTGAAAAGTACCAGTCGTAAATTATGACTCTTAAATATATAAGTCGTTTAAATGTATAGAAATGGAGATTTATAACTCAATCACGAACTTGTTCGCTCTTGCATCACATCACGATCACCTTAATCGGGCAATTTTATTAAAGCAATGGAGGCGAAATTATTTTGGTAGTTGTAGGTAAGTAAAGCAATACACCTAACTAGAGTTGAAAAGGGAATAACATATTTCACACATAAAATTTTGTGGAATATCATTCTATGTAGGCCCCTAACATTCTTTATCCACAAGAAAGGAAGAAAATATGTCCGTTGACCAAGCAAGATTTTCTGGGCAAAATTGAAAGTTAAAGCAAGGCAAAAAAAAAAAAAAAAAAATTATAATATTCTATTTCATTAAATGTAAAATATCCATACCATATATTTCAATATAATATCTGAATCGGCAAGACATCATTAAAAAGAAGCTCGTCCAGATCTGATACAATTTAGAAATTAAATAATGCAGTATTTAATTTCGCAATCCAAATTTGGAAAGAGTTGCAAGGAGAAGAAACCCTGAGAGATTAACAAGAACAGTTTCAGACAAGCACAAGAACACAAATCAATGCAGAAACCCTCACAAATCCAATCCAGTCTGCAGTATGAGAGAGAAATACAAGGCATGCAGTTGGGGTTAGAGAGAGGCGAACATACTGTAGGCCTTTAAAAAAAGGACCTAAATCTTGCATCAAAATGCATGTACAGGTTAGGTTGCTGACAGCCTATGTTTCCAACTCATGAGATAGTATCATGTACAACGAACAAGCAGGAGAACCCAATGACGAGAATCAAACATTCCGAATGCTACAAAACTACAGCAATTAAAAGTGAAAACAAAATTTAAGCAACAAAATTTAACCATGTCATACAAAATGGGTGTCACAAAGCAAACAAATGATTGTCCAAAATCAAGAACTGAGATGATTCATGCTACCTGGTTTATACTCTTTCTTTCGGAGGAGAAGGTTTCAGTTGTAAATGAAATAGCAACAAGAAGGGCAAAGAGAAACTTTTCTTGATCAGTTCAGAAAGATTGCAGTAGGGATTCCTGGTGAAGGTGGGTTAGAATTCAAAACAGCTGCATGCTCCCCAGCACGAACGACAACATCAGGATCCGTTGCAGACAAAACTTCTACCCGTTCAAGTCCTAACTGTCGCTGAATCAGTTCAATATTCTCCCTGAGAACCTCAATTTCACCAAAAGGCAGCTTCAGATCCAATGCATTTACACCAACAGTCTTAACTTCATCCTTCTTGAACCTCAAGAACGGCATACAAAGCTTCTGTATTTGCTTGAAATTGCCCGCCTGGCCAACTTCACTCTTTTGCAATTCAGAGAGGATCTCTTGGTCAGGTGCAAAAGTTCCCGTTGCAGGATCATATTTCTTCTGGAGTATGTTCAAACATTCCTTTTTCCACCCATCATACTGCTCGTTTACAAATATCAAACCTGCTCTGGGCTTATTCTGAACAACTGTTGTGCTAGCTTTACCTTTCTTTGAACCAGACGCCTGCTTCTGCAAAAGCTTCCTCATCGAAACAATCAAATCCTGCAAATACTTATTTGCTTTCTTAAGAGTGAGATCTGGTGAATCAGCCTTAGGCCACCCGGCTTTTACTATATATCCATCCTTCATCAAAAGCTCCTTCCAGACATATTCAGCATAATGCGGGCAAATTGGAGTAATAAGACGTGTCTGGACATCCATAAATCGCCACAATAAATCGCGATTCATGCCTCCTGCCCCACAAGAGAGCCTGTACTCATCCCTTGCAGCCTGAAGGTCGTAGAAGCCAGTCTTCAGAGCTTCCCTGAACATGCATTCGTTATAGTTCTTGTCTGTCACTTGGGCTGCTATATTTATTTCATTAGCAAAAACATGATCAGCATATATAGCAGGCGGACCACTTCGCAAAGATTTCTCTGCAGCAATAACTTCCTCCATCCATGCAATCTCCTTTGTCAGACGCAGAATTGCAGCATTTGCCGTCTCAAAAACAAAGTTAGCATCATCCATTCCATCACCTGCATCTGCAAGCGAGAATCTTGTGGCATCAGCTGAAAACTCATCAATAGCTTCACGGACGGTCCTGAAATTCCCAGTTGACTTCGACATTTTCTCAGAGTTCAGCATAATGTGACCGTTGCATCTGAAGCCCCGAGGCCAATGATGCTTGGGCATGATTGCAGTGTGATTATAAATGCAGAAGGTCAAATGATTCTGAATGAGATCCTTCCCAGAAACTCTAATATCAAATGGATACCAATACTCAAATTCTTGCTTCATCTTATTAAGAAGAGATGAAGGAATGTTTGAGGATTTGGGATAAGGTCCGCTAAGAAATACGAAATCCCATACCTCGTCAGTCAGATGATCTGGGTTGACTAAAGACCTATCATCTCCATACAAATCACCTCCCTGAAGAAGATGAGCTACTGTGTAATATGCCATATAAAGAGTTGAATCTGACAGAGACTCCACAAGAAATTCCTCGTCCCAAGGAATCTTAGTTCCAAGGCCAAAATTTCGCGAGCATGCCCACTGATTCAACCAGCTCAAGGTGTGCTCAAAACCGTGACGCGCTTCCTCTGAGTAAAGATTCATGCCAGCCAGGCATTCCTCTGCAGCCTTCCTCCATTCTTCTTCTCCATATGTAATGTACCACTGATCAGTCAACGCAACAACACACTCATCCCCAGATCTTGACATGACTTTTTTTTCGGGCTCGCTGTAGACCACAGCTTGCCCCAGCTCTAGAAGCTTATTCCTAATCAAACTTTTAGCCTCCTGAACTTTGAATCCAGTAAACTCTCCAACAATCATGCTCCCCTCATAGAATCCTCCCTTGTAGATTATTTTCTTGGCCTCATCAAGCTTCTCTCTCTCATTCTGGCTTTTAATCTTTTTCTCAATGCATATTTTCTCAGCAGATTTGTCACCAAAATCAGGATGGTGGATAATGGGTATGATCTCAAATGGCAAAACCCATTCATCCTTCACCCCATATTTGGCTCTAAATGCTGGTTTTGCCTTCAAATCATGGAGAGCCATGTAATCATCAGGGGAATCACTTGGAACACTAGTAACGATTCCAGTACCCTTGTCTGTTAACACGGATAACATGGGTAGAGTGTATATAACATCATTAAATGCTAGCGGGGATCTCAAAGGTAATCCAATAAGATCTTGACCAGTTAATTCAACCAAGCAAGTTGGCTTCTCATGTTCACGCGACAGCTTCTGATAAGCCAAATTCAGGGCCGCTCTTCTTGTCATAATAAACACATCAGTGTCATTAATCTCAAAGGCCCCATACTTTCCATCTGGCAAAACCCAACAATTTGTTTGTCCGTACATCGTCTCTGGTCTCAAAGTTGCAGCAGCAAGGTACACCTTTCTTCCCTCCAGAGCACTCATCTTAGGTGGGAAAGGAGAAACAACCTCCATTTTTATGAGAGTGTACTCCTGCGGTATGACACCTTCCCCAGAAGCTCGATCATGATCAGCACAGGGTTGACCATCCATTGGTGAATATATAGTATATCTCAAATCCTTTACAATCTTGCCGATTTCTTTCAATTTCCTCATCTGCCACCTAACAAATGAGTCAAAATATTTATTTCTATCGGTAGTTATAAATGTGCGTCTCCAATCACATCCCAACCCAAAAGCCTTCAAATCCTCTATAGCCATAGGCGGAAAAAAGGTCAGCCAATGATAAGGGTCTTCAAACTTGGCTATATCCTCGTCAGACAGACCATAACTCTGCATAATCTCCCACTGGTACTTCACAACACCAGTCTTAGCAACAGTCTTTGACTTCTTGCCCTTAAATTTAGCACCTGCTTGAGATTGGCCCCCTTCACTCTCACCCTCGGGCTTTGCCTCGGGTGCACTTTCCTCCTCTTTGACAACAGGAAACACAGGAGGGTATCCAAACTTCTCCCTCTCCCTTTTGAGCTTATCAGCAGAAGCCTTAATAGGCATCCCGGTACAATGGAAACCAAAAGGCAAAAGCACATTTGCTCCCCTCAATCTATGATAGGCGGCAGCAAATTCAAGTTTTGAGAGTGAAAATGCATGGCCCAAATGGAGGTGTCCATTCATGTAAGGAAACGGGAAGTTGCCGAAGAACTTCTCCCCAGCTTTGGGTGGCAAGTCCGTAGGATCAGCCCGAAATACATCACCTTTTGACCACCACTTCTGGACCCGTGATTCAATTTCCAATAGACGGTCCCTTCGAGCAAAACTCTTTCCAGTTTCTTCGGCCATATCTTTTCCGGCTAGGGCACAAAAACTATACATCAAGAGCAGTAAGAAGAAGATCAATCCAAGATACATGAACAAATTAACCAAAGAAAATAAAACCAAATACAGTCCACCTATATTCATGCACTTAGTGTGTGTGTGTGTGTGTGTGTGTGTGCTAGTGGATTGACTATTCAAATAACCATAACCAGATATGACAGACCGGGCAAACATAGAAATTCATTATAATCAAAAACGCTACCAAAATCAGATATCTCGGCAGAAAATGGGAGGGGCGACTAAAATCACAGAAAAATATTAACAAGCCAATACAGAAAACATAAAATCTTCGAAATCTCTACTCAGGAAACGCCAGAAAAATCCACACAAGAGGAGTAAACTTAAGAATTCTCATCAGATTTAATGCACAGGCAGTCAACAACACAAACACAGCAAAATTCAACAGAAACTTCAGGAAAATAGTAAAAAGACAAACCTCGATTTGCAAGGAATGAAGTGCAGAATTGGAAAATAAACCGAAAAAGGGGAAATGGAGCGACGCGCAGCAAATCGTCTCAATAAGAAACGAGACGCCACAGTTGAAGGCCGGAGATAAGAAAAGCAGCAGAATGAACTAGGGTTTTGGGGAGTGTATACATACATTATTACCGTATATCTATATATTGCTACAGTAAAATAGTCAGCAACGAAAGTTACTAGGCCGGTCGGGTTCTCTAATTTTTGGACGATCCGGGTTTATTTTAGGGAAAAATAGATTCATATAAAAAATGAGCATGTAAATAATCTAGTTTTAAATAATTTCACAATTTAATGAAATAAATCTCCTAATAATTACTATAAATCAATAAATTATTTCAGCCTAATTAAATTACATAAACTAAACATACTGCCGAATAGAATAATAAAGAAAATTCAGCCAATTTGATATTATACTCAAAGCGACTCCTTCTCCATAAGGGGATTATACGGTAACGACTATGGTGGATGACCATTCATTGCACGAGCAAGGGTTGATGTGCACCACGTGTCCATTATTATAATTTCCTTTTATTATGTTTTGAATAAAAAAAGGATAGACGGAGTTAACTTTTTTGTTAATCCACTCGTCCTTCCATGTGTTTCACAGGCTCCCAACCGCTACCGCTGGCAACCTATTATTCCGGCGACCTGTCTCCGGCATAAAATTTGTTGAGGTTGTCAATGGGAAAATGGTCGGAATGTGTAGAAATATTATCGCAGAGTTGATTTTTCTGATGTATCGGTCCGGCTGCCCATCTCAGGTTGTGATGTTCTCAAGGATACAACCACCTGTATCTCCGGCGACCTTGTCACCGGCAAAGTAAATTACTTTGGCTGAAACCACCAATTTTGCTGATAGTAAGTGTAAAATTTTGTATTATTACGAAAAATGCCCTCAACCACCAACAAAAGTAAGGGCAAAACTGACGTTTCATATTATTTTGTCTGAAACCTGCAAATTTTGCCGAGATCACCAATTTTGCCGATAGTAACAAAGCTTCCTCGAGAAACTGACATTGAGAAGCGAAACTGGCCGGACTATGAACGGAATATTGGGAAATCTAGGTCATTTAGCTATGACAGGAAACAAGACGGTCGTATATCCACGAGTCGGAATATTACTTTACCAGCTACAAGGTTGCCGGAGAAACAGGTGGATCATGGATGTATCCGCAAGAACGTCACTACCTAAGATGGGCAAGGGTGGTCGAACCGATACATCGGAAAAATCACCTCTCCGATAATATTTCTACACATTCCGGCCACTTTCCATCGACGACCTCAATAAATATTAAGCCGGAGACCGGGTCGCCGGATAATACGTTGCCGGCGGTTGGGAGCCTGTGAAACACAGTGTGCCCATGGGAGGACAAATGTATTAACAGAAGAAGTTAACTCCGTCTACCTTTTTTCTTTATTCACAAAATTATAAAAGGAAATTATAATGGTCGACACGTGGCGCACATCAACCCTTGCTCGTGCAGTGCAGGTCGTGCACCATAGTCGTTACCGGATTATACCATTAATTCAAGATCAATTGTGATATAAAAATTATTTTAAATCATTCAATTAGAACTTACGCAAATGTAAGTGCTTATCCGGTTACCCGGGGGGTAATCGACCCGAATTTTCGGTTTTCTGAACCCGAATTAGGCGAAATATGGTATCTGTAACTGACCCGAAGTGGATAGTGGGTTAACCGCTAACCGGCCGGTTATTTGCATCGGCTACCCGAGTAACCAAAAAATAACTGATTTTGAAAAATCTGCCCCTTTAGCCGGTTATCGGGTAACCGTTCGGTTATTTAACTAACTATTAACCGACTACCCGAGTACATTGCCCGAATCTTTGCGTTCATGCTGCAAAAAAATGGATTTTTTTCTTACTATATTAATTGTTTACTAGGTTTGGAGTTTATATAGCTGAAATAATCAAGAAATGGGGAGTTGAATTTAATTTTATTTTCTGAATCTCACTACGCCTTCAGGCTCATCCAAAACATTAGGCGCTAGCTCATGCTCAGGTAATCATGAGAGGGCAATTGTTGATATATCTTTACAAGAAGTTTGAGCACCTGTTAAAGATTGGAGAACTAGAATGTCATTTTTATTAGGAGAGAGAATTACAACATAGAAAGTTGACTGACTAAAATCAAAATAAAAGTAGGTCTACCCGATTAACCGGTTACCCGATCGGGTATTGGTTATTAACCGATAACCGAAATGCTCCAATTATACTAACCGGACCCGACCCCGAAACTGATTAAATCAGGTATCGGGTACCTGACCCGAGTCGGTTATCGTCGGTTTCGGGTAATAACCGAAATTCAATATCCAAATAAGCACCCCTATACGCAAACTAGAAAAGTGATAAATTATTAATTCCAAGATAGTAAGAAAATGATTAAAAAAAATTTAAAAAATGAAAAAAAAAAATCCGTAAACCGGAGGGGGGGTACTTTTTGAGTTTTTGAGGGAGAGGGCAAAGGCAGCCATGAGAGTCAAGAATGTCTCTAGCAGGTTCAGAACTTTAATTTGATTGGGTAGTTTCTTAGTTTTATGTAATTTTATTAGGTTGAAATAATTTATTGATTTATAGTAATTATTAGGAGATATTATTTCCTTAAATTGTGGAGTTATTTAAAACTATATATTATTTACATGGTTTGACTTCCCATCTCATGTGGCAATACTACATAACCGATGGGCACATTAGTGGTGCACTAGTGCCCATGGTGGGTAGAGGAGCGGAACCGTAGAATCTAATACTCCATCTCTTCCAGATTAGAATGGTTACTTTTTTTATGTGTTACAGATTAGTATGGTACTTCCTTTTTAAGACATATATTTTTTACTCTTTTATTCTTAAAAAATTTAAATATTTACAAATAAATCAGTTGTAGGTCCACAGTGAAATCTCACTAACACAAACCCAATTTCCTTATTCTACACCAACACCACTAACAGCCCATTTCCTCACCTCAATTCCATCGCCCACCCCCATCTTTGTTCATCTGCAATTTCATGTCTTCTTCCACGCAAAGCCCCGACCACTGGCAGACGCAGAATTTCATGTAAGGGGGGTCAAAAATTATAACAAGATAAAATTATGATCTATAAAATTGTAAAACAAAATATACCAAAAAAACAATCCATAAAACTCTAATACATATTTGAGGAGGTCTCCCCTGTGACACGCCGCCAGCCATGCGATCGGGTCCGGGTCAGTTGACCCGGTCAACCCGGGTTTGACCAGTTGACCCGGTCAAAATATTTTTTTTTTTCGAATTTCTTTTAAATTTCAGTTTTTTTTTCAGCTCCGCTTTCGCTCCGATTACTAATATAAGGATAATCGTCGGTCAATAATTTTGATTTTTTAGGCTTGTTCCGAGGCCTTCGACTCCCCTCGCTCGAATTTTGACCAAAGAAGAAGCGGCAAATAAAAAAACGAATAGACAAATACAAAAAAAGTGGGAAAAATGTGATTTTTTTTTAAATTGAAATTAAAAAAATTGATATTTTTAACCACACATAATTTTGACACATGATAATGTGTGGCTATTTTGCTGCACGTAATAATATAATGCGTAGGTAAATCAATTAAATGGGTATAATTAAAATTTCCGTTTGTGGTGGAATGAATTTTCGGCTCCTTTCAATTCTTTTTGCTTATGTGGCAATTTTGTAAGGAATTATATTAATTATCCAAAATTATTATTTCAAATACTGCTTACGTGGCATATGTGAATTTTTTGGCGGAATTATTCCCTCTATTTTTTCAAATGAATTGTCTGATTTACACGATTTTTTCATATCCACTTTTCTCTTCCAACTCTTATCGCACGACGCACGACTCAGAATCTTGTATCCTCTTCTCGCACAGTCGAACTATTTTCAATTTGAAACGACTCAGTCAATTTGTTTGTTGTTTCCAAATCTATTACTCTTACTCTTGTTTTCACAAATATAATGTTGGTTTCGTTTGATGTTGAGGTTCTAAGACTGGATGGCAGATTCGTGGCAAATACGATGCTTGAAGAAGTTCAAGTGTTTTTGTATTTCGCAACCAGATCAATCTAATTGCTTTGAGTCGTAAACGTCGTCTTTTTATTTCTCGGTCTGATGTATTTTCTATGGGTGTGAATTGCTTATGTATATCTAAAATTGTGATCTCTGACTCGAGCAGTTTTGGGTTCAGTTTTCCCAATGTTTCTTCCAATTTCATTTGCTAATTTTTTAATTAAAAGTGTATCCTCATTTGCTATCAGTTATTTTGCAGATTGGAATTTGATAAAACTTGCTATCTATATTTCTACAGGTATATATGTGTTGAGCTCTGCCTCAAATTCTGAAAGATTTTTCAATGAACTCTCATGGGTGAAGGGCCGCGTGTGTGGTCTGTTGAGTTCTCGTTTATTTTTATTGTTTATAGCTTCTTCAAAGGTTTTTGCATATTTACCAATAGAAGAGGTTGAGCTCGGATCATGTTAGGTGTTGTCTTTAACATGCTAGATTATCTAGTAGTGCAGAAACTATTTGGTATTGAAGTTGATATGGGATGATTAAGCATGGGTCGGATATCGGCCCAAATAGCAAGAAGAAGATAGGCCCACGGCTCAAAACACATTACCAAAGAAGTCGGATAATGTGTAGACTAAAGTAGATACAGAGGACAACATCACAAACACTCTCAACCTTGACATTTCGTATCAGAGGTGACACTTAGGCTTTGGCTCTTCAGAGCTGATATTTGAGCCCTGACATCAGAGCTGACTTTTGAGCCTTGACGGCTCAGTGTTGACGTATGAGCCTTGACGCTCAGGCCTGACGTTTGAACCTTGACGGTTCAAAGCTGACACTGTGGACTTGACACAGCTCAGATACTAAAGTTAGTATTATTCAACCCTTCACTATGGTAAGCCTATAAATACCAATTTCTCCCTAAATTAAAGGATGATCATTTTTCACACGCTTTAATCACCTTTCTCTACCCCTTTTCTTCTTGCCCAATTTACTGACTTGAGCGTCGGAGGGTCCTCACCGGATTCAACCCCCTGCGTTGGACTTTCCTTTTTGCAGAAAAAACCATCTCAATTTTATGAAGGGCGTTCAAAGAGGTAGATTAGCTTCCTTTGGCGGAAGATCGTTTTCTTAGCTTTTGATTACTTTTACGATTTTCTCTTCGTTGATAAAGCTTTAACCCAATTTTATCAACTGGCGCCGTCTGTGGAAAACTTGGGCTGGGGCGTTGATTTCGTACTTTGTCCGCTTTTAGTTTAATGTTTCTTTTCGATTTCTGCTTTTGTGTGTTGAATTTCGCTGAGAGATGAAGGGAACGTGGTCTGCCCTCAAAGGGTGATGTTGTAAACACCCTGATCTGGTCAGAGCGAGTTATGAAGTTAATAGGAATCTTTGCTTTCTAGTTTGTCGTCTCTTTTTACGCTGTTTATCTACTTGAATCGAGATCTTAGTTGTCGAGTTCCGATTTGAACTGAGGTTTGAGATGGGAAAATCCGGTGAGCGCATAGAGGAATTATCGAAGGTTTCCGATGGGGATAACCACGATAATTGTTTCAGAAGCGTGAGGACAGAAGAGACAAACCCATATCTAAACTAATAATCAATTTCGGTGAATAAATTTTTTGGTTGCTCTGGTTTATGTGTTCGATAGCCTCTACATTAGTAAAAAATCTAAATATCGTTTGTCCTTCTTTTTCTTCTTGATGAGCTGATTAGTTCCAAATCGCTATTAGTTTTTGCAGAAATCTTCTTCGCATTTTAGAAATTGAAGAAATAAATCCCAAAATCAATTATGAAATCCCTAAACTCATTTTTCTCTTTCCTTCTGGTGACTGTTTTAGCCGCTGACTTAACGCTGGTCGCAGCAGCCTTTGTGCTCATGTATGTTTCTGTTTCGCCTGAACTAACCTTGATCTCTGTGTAAAGAGCTGAGAAAGTTTCGGATTTGGCTAAGTCGCTTGGGTTTGTGCAAATTGCCACTGTCTCGTTTCTTCTCAGCCAACTGCTGCTCTTGGTTTGATTTTTCTAATCCTCATTTTATATTCCAGTGCTCTACTTTGATTATTTGACAAAGGTTGTTTGATTCAGTGAATGGTCAATTATTGATTGCATGTATTGAAATTAGTAATTCTTGCTATGGTACAAATGAATTGTATGATAATCTTTTGGATTGTTGATCTGGTAACAACTCTTCATATGAATTGAGCATAGGTTAAGCTGCGGACTCCAACTGTTTGTGGAAAAGACTCATAGAATTTCTTGACACAAATCCCGAGCATATGCTTTGGTCTGTTGTGTAATGTTCGTTGTGTGTGAGATTGATCCATAAATTAATTGCGTTCTCTCTAGGATTGTGAATAAGTTAGCGAACTTGAAGTTTAACTCAAGTGTTGAGTTATTCTGATTCACGGTTACTCTAGTTGGTTGTAGCATACTTGTTACTGAATTTTAGTTGAGTATTCGTTGATATTTAAGTTTTTTGGAAGCTTTAATGTCATATTTTCTATTTATGCCTCTCTGACTTTTAAATATTGATCGTTTCTTTCGGAATCGATCTCTGATTTTAGAAATCTGATTTGGAGTTTCGTAGCCTCATCATGTTGACTTGAAAGTTCTGTGTGATTTGAGAATCTGATCTTCTAGTTTAATTGTTGAACGCATTTTCTCTTGAGAGCAGTCTCTTCTCAGGGAGCAAAAATGAAGAATAATGGAGAATGCGATATGATTTGCCAAGGAAGCATCAGACGGGTGAAAAGATTCATGACAAAGGGAATTCGTTGTGAACTGGTGACGGAGAAACTCACAAAGGAGCTCATATCAACTTCCATAAGTTCGTTCTCTCAACCTCATTGCAGCTCCTGGTCTGACTTCTCTAAATCTCTCATTTGTTACTTATCGCTCCATCAGTTATTTGATGGAGTTATTTGGTATTGGTTGATTGAGTGAATTAGTTAGTAATGGATCACTACATGTGCTTGAATTATTAGTACCTGGTTGTTACAAGTGAATTGTCTGATTTTTGCTAGTTTCTGCTTATTTGGTTTCTTCTTTTGAATTGAGTTGGAATCGGACTGAATCTTAGCTGTTTGTAGTACAGTCGTATAGAATCTCTTAGATAAACTCTACCGTGCTTTTTGTATGCTCCCTATGCTAAACCTCACTTAGCAACTTTTGAAATTTAGTAGCTCTTGTTATTTTGATCGATTAGCTTGAGGAATGCTTGTTGCCAGCTCATTTGTTGTTTAATTTGAACTACGATAAAATGATCATTCTGTTATGCAAGAAGGTGTTCTTTTATTGTTGATTGCAAGTTTTGTCTGTATTAATGACTTTTGCTGGTGCTTTCTATAAGCTTGCATAAACGCAAGATCTGTTTACCAAAGGTTAATAATGACGATATGCATTCCAGAAAATGAAAGCTTGTATGAAATGTATAAGTATTATCAATGTTAATTTCATTGGTATAACCTTTTTGGAGTTATCTTTCATTTACATCAATATATGCTTGATCTTAGAATTAAGTGAGAAAGAATGAACCTGAAATTGCATGGAAATGTCTGTTTATAGTAGAAATGAGTACACAAAGACTTGTGAAGTGATGTGCACCTCGATCACACGCACGCGGAAGACTCGAACAAGATACGATAGATGGAAATCCCAAAACCTCCGTAACAGTTTCTCACAAGTGAACTAGGCGATTAGATCCCTAGAACCCAACGATAGGACGCTACGGCAACTCGGGGACGATGAATGACACACAACTAAGGATGATTGACTCGTTGATTCGCCGGATAATGAATTCGACTTGGCAAAACCAAGAAGAACTCGAAAACTCTCAAGAGAGAATAAAACTCACGTTATAATTAATCAATGTGTAAATTTCGTTCATGACAAAGGCCCCTATATATAGGGTGCAAATCCTAACCCTACTAGGAAACTAAACATGGAAAATAACTCCTAACCCAATAAGGAAACAAAGCCCTAGTCTAAACAAGGCTTAAAACTCAAAACTGACTCAACTAAGGCCCAATTTCGGCCACCCTAATTAAACCCACGAAAATAATAATAATAAGTCTAACACTAATGGACTACACGAAAGTAAATAAATAACAAAACAAGTCTTTAAACTTGAGCCCACTCGCACATGATAAGATTAATGTAGCTCGGACCATTCAACTCGCCAACTTCGATAGGTTTCTTCATCAACTCTTGATTCCAAACTTCTTGAACTAAACCCATCAAGCTCTCCTTAAACTTCTTGGCTCGAGATCTTGTAACTGGTCCAACAGGAACATGCACCGGATCTTGCACCAACGACGATCCTTGGACTCCATCATTCCCCTCCTCTTGAGAAGGATTTGTCCTCAAATCCAAGTCGTCACCTACATCAAAAGGACTCAAGTCAGTAACATTAAATGTAGCACTCACATTATACTCACCGGGCAAGTCCAACTTGTAGGCATTATCATTAATGCGCTCCAAAACTTGGAATGGTCCATTGCCTCTAGGAAGTAACTTAGATCGCCGCTGCAATGGAAACCTCTCCTTGCGCATATGCAGCCACACCCAATCACCGGGTTCAAACACCACCTTGCGACGTCCTTTGTTTGCTTGCTTAGCATACTGCTCCGTGCGTCGCTCGATGTTCATCCTTGCCTCCTCATGAATCTGTTTCACAAAATCTGCCCTTTTTCGGCCATCAAGATTAGTGTAATCATGCGCAGGTAAAGGAGACAAATCTAACAGAGTTAAAGGATTAAACCCATAGACAATCTCAAAAGGCGAAAACTGAGTAGCAAAATGAACAGAACGATTATATGCAAATTCAACATATGGCAAACATTCTTCCCACGACTTAATGTTCTTTTTAATTATAGCACGAAGTAAAGTAGACAAAGTCCTATTTACTACCTCGGTTTGACCATCGGTTTGTGGATGACAAGTAGTAGAAAACAAAAGCTTAGTACCTAACTTACACCACAAAGTCTTCCAAAAGTAGCTCAAGAACTTGGAATCTCTATCCGAAACAATAGTCCTAGGCATGCCATGCAATCTAACAACCTCTCGAAAGAACAAATCAGCTATATTAGATGCATCATCAGTTTTATGACATGGAATGAAATGTGCCATCTTAGAGAACCGATCAACCACAACAAAGATAGAATCACGACCATGCTTAGTCCTAGGCAATCCTAACACAAAATCCATAGAAATATCAATCCAAGGTGCAGTAGGAATAGGCGATGGTGTATATAAACCATGGGAGTTAACTCTAAACTTAGCATGCTTACATGTAACACAACGAGCACAAATTCTCTCAACATCACGTTTCATATGAGGCCAAAAGAAATCTTCTTGCAAAACAGCCAAAGTCTTAGCAATACCAAAATGTCCCATTAAACCCCCACTATGAGACTCAAGCAGCAACAAATCACGTATAGAGCACTTAGGAACACACAACTTATTCTTCCTAAAAAGATAATTATCATGCCTAAAATACTCTCCACTAGCAGAACGCTCACATGCTCGATAAATCTCACCAAACTCATCATCATGCTCATATAAACTCTTAAGACACTCAAAACCAAGCAACTTAGCATCTAAAGTAGAGATCAAGGCATACCTCCGAGAAAGTGCATCAGCCACTACATTCTCTTTTCCTTGCTTGTACTTAATGACGTAAGGAAACGTCTCAATGAACTTCATCCACCTCGCATGCCTCTTGTTCAACTTGTTCTGCCCCTTCAAATGCTTCAAGGACTCATGGTCGATGTGAATGACGAACTCCTTAGCCCACAAATAGTGCTGCCACGTTTTGAGGGCTCTCAACAACGCGTACAGCTCCTTATCATACGTAGGATAGCTCAACACCGGTCCATTTAACTTCTCGCTGAAATACGCAATAGGCCTCCCTTCTTGCATTAATACTGCACCAATACCAACACCAGAAGCATCACATTCAATCTCAAAAGACTTAGAAAAGTTAGGAAGAGATAGTACCGGGGAATGTGTTAGTTTATGCTTCAAAAGCTGAAACGCATCTTCTTGCGCTTTACCCCATGCAAACTCCACACTCTTTTTGATAACTTCCGTCAAAGGTGCTGCGACACTACTAAAATGTGGTACAAAACGTCGATAGAAGCTAGCAAGTCCATGGAAACTTCTAACTTCCCCAACATTCTTCGGTGTAGGCCACTCTTGGATAGCTCGTATCTTCTCTTCATGAACCTGTACACCCTGTGCACTAACAACAAAACCGAGAAACACAAGCTTGTCCATACAAAAGACACACTTCTTAAGATTAGCATACAACTTCTCTTGCCTAAGTGTATCCAAAACAGCTCTCAAATGGTCAACATGCTCATCATGACTCTTACTATAAATAAGAATATCATCAAAATAAACCACAACAAATCGACCAATAAAAGCACGCAAAACATGATTCATAAGACGCATGAAAGTACTGGGTGCATTAGTCAACCCAAAAGGCATAACCAACCACTCAAACAAACCAAGTTTTGTTTTGAAAGCAGTTTTCCACTCATCACCCTCTTTAATCCTAATTTGATGATACCCACTACGCAAATCAATCTTGGAAAACACACAAGAACCATGCAACTCATCAAGCATATCATCTAAACGAGGAATAGGAAAGCGATACTTTACCGTGATGTTGTTAATGGCTCTGCAATCACAACACATTCTCAAGGATGCGTCTTTCTTTGGAACGAGCAAAACCGGAATGGCGCACGGACTCATACTCTCTCTCACGCGTCCATTGGCCATCAAATCTCCGATTTGTCGGTCCAAATCCTTCTTTTCCTCGGGGCTGGTCCTATAAGCTGGTCGGTTTGGAAGGACAGCTCCAGGGACGAAATCAATTTGATGCTCAATCCCTCGAATTGGTGGTAAACCAGGTGGAATCTCATCGAGAAAGACATCATCATAATCCTGCAAAACATAACTAATAGAAGGGGGTAGAGAAGAGAAATCGTTATCACTATGCAAAATTTCCTTGTACAACAACAAATACATTTGTCTCTCCTCCCTCACGGCCCACTTCAAATCTCTCGGTCTGGCTAGAAATGAATTATGCGCCAACCCGCACTCCTTTTTCTGCTCGACCAACTCCTTGGGCTTCACCTTGTCCGCCTCCTTTTGCATCTGCATTTGATCCTCATAAACTTGTTTAGGAGTAAGAGGAACAAGGGATACCTTCTTCTGCTTGTACTCAAAAGAGTACTTGTTGGTGAAGCCATCATGAGTAACTCGCCTATCGAACTGCCACGGACGTCCCAACAAGATGTGGCTCGCCTGCATTGGAATCACGTCGCACAACACTTCATCTTCATACCTCCCAATGCGAAAAGGAACCTTCACTTGCTTCGCCACTCGGATGACGCCGGACTCGTTCAACCACTGCAATCGATATGGCTTAGGATGCTTCACCGCCATCAACCCCAATCTCTCAACCATGTCTGCACTGGCCACATTCGTGCAACTTTCTCCATCAATAATGACACTGCACACCTTATCTTGAACATGGCACCTCGTGTGAAAGAGGTTCTCTCGCTGCTCTCTCTCATCGGGTTGAGTTTGGGCACTCAAAACCCTCCTAGTCACGAACAGCTTTCCAACAGCAGGTAAAATCTCTTCATCTTCTTCGTCGGACTCCTCCAAAGCTGGCATCTCTGGATCACGATCTTCATCATCGGTCACCACTTCACCATCATCTTTCAAGATCATGATTCTTCTATTCGGACAATCACTCGAGATATGCCCAAATCTTTGGCACTTGAAACACTTCTTATCTCGATTTCGGCTGTCCGGAGTTGCTGGTTTGGCCTGATTTGCTGAATTCGAACTCTCCACTCGGGGCTTAAAGAACGGCTTCTTCTCCTCGGTCAGGGACGCCTCCTTTTTTCCATTGGTTCCCTTTTGATAAGGAACCGCTAGAAGGTGACTGTGAAGACCTCCAACTGACCGGATTCTGTCTCTGATTGCCCCTCCTCTTGAGCTGACTCTCTATCTTTATGGCCATGTGGACCATGTCCTCCAACTCAACATAATGCTGCAACTTCACTCTATCTCGAATCTCCCACTGCAAACCCGCCAAAAATCTCTCCATGGTCGCCTCTCTTTCCTCCACAATATTGGCTCGAATCATAACTATCTCCATCCCCTTGAAGTATTCATCCACACTTCTACTGCCTTGCTTCAAATTCTGCAACTTGTTGTAAAGCTCTCGGTAGTAATGATTTGGCACAAAACGCCTCCTCATCACAACTTTCATCTCACGCCAAGTATCAATAGGTGGCTCGCCGTTTCTCCTCCGACTAGTCACCAACATGTCCCACCAAACAAGTGCATAATCTGAAAACTCCACTGCTGCCAACTTCACCTTCTTTATCTCTGAATAGTTATGACAATCAAACATAAGCTCCACCTTTCTCTCCCATTCAAGGTACAGCTCTGGATCATTCTTCCCTTGGAAGGAGGGAATGTTCATCTTTATGTTGCCCAAATAGTTATCTTGGGCGTTTCTGTCACCGCCTCGCTGCCAACTGCCCTCATCATCTTCATCGAACTCGGTGTCCTCCACATAGTCATCATACTCTGTACGACCTCGTCGATCTCCACGTCCTCTGCCACCTCGTCCTCCTGTGCCACCACGACCTCGATTGAAATTGGTCTCTCTGGTCTGAGACTGCTCAACCTGGTACAGTCTTTCATACACCCCGTCCATCTTTAAATCTAGCATCTTCCCCAATTGTGATGAAAGGGCTTCCATCATTAGCTTCATCTTTGGATCTCCAACGGGCTGATCCTACTCATTTACCACCTGCTTACCATCATTAGACATCTTGACAAGAAACAAAGGTTAGTAAAATAGAATCCTCACCACCTCACAAGCACTCGTGTATCACTCATTGATGAATCACTCAGCACTCGTGTATTACTCAAATATGGCTTTTTTCACTCTAATAATCTCACCTCTCTTGCCTTTTTCCACTCAAGTTCTCTCTCAAGGAATCGAATCCTCTCAATCTACCACTTGAATTCACCACCAACTAACAACGAAACAACCAAACACAGGAAAACTGAAAACAAGAAACGAAAGGCACGGAGAAACGAAAACTGGAAACTCAAAACCACGTTGCACAGAAACGTGCTCAACGACTCTACACGACCCCAGGAACCCAAAAAACACGACGACATGCAACCGAAAAGTCGGAAAAAGTGCTCACAGAAACTGCTTCAAAAGACTCTATACGACCCAAGGAACCCACAGAAAAAATTTGCCACCAATGAAATTTTTCGAGATTTTTTTTTGCCCCTTCTCAGAACGAGGATTTTAAAAATGCGAAGAACGGAATAAAATTCTGAACGAGCCGCCTTTGGCGACCGCTTTTATGTCACACTGTAATTTTGGTGTAAAGGCGTGTGGGTGGTTATTATGGTCTCTTAGGGCGTATAATATGGTAATGATATGAGTCGGATGGAAGGTGTCGAGTAGTAATGGAATCTGGCGTAGTATATGGGAGTATGGGCGTGTATATGGAAGGTATGGATATGGTAAGATAGAGATATGGAAAGATATGTATGAGAGATATGGAAAGATATTGATATGGTAAGATATGGTTGACTCTATATGGTAAGTTATGGAGACAAGATAAGGAAACAACAAGAACTGTGCACGGATGAGACACTAAACGGATCGAACGATATATATATATATATATATATTTTGGTTGACGACGACACGAAGAACACAAAGAACACGACGAACAGAAACGATAAAGACGACGACGCGACAGGACAGAAGACGAAGACGAAGACAAAAAAAATACGAAAAATAAAACTCAAGGAACACGAAGAACCTGGATACGAAACGTGGCGCTGATGCCAAAATGATGTGCACCTCGATCACACGCACGCGGAAGACTCGAACAAGATACGATAGATGGAAATCCCAAAACCTCCGTAACAGTTTCTCACAAGTGAACTAGGCGATTAGATCCCTAGAACCCAACGATAGGACGCTACGGCAACTCGGGGACGATGAATGACACACAACGAGGGATGATTGACTCGTTGATTCGCCGGATAATGAATTCGACTTGGCAAAACCAAGAGGAACTCGAAAACTCTCAAGAGAGAATAAAACTCACGTTATAATTAATCAATGTGTAAATTTCGTTCATGACAAAGGCCCCTATATATAGGGTGCAAATCTTAACCCTACTAGGAAACTAAACATGGAAAATAACTCCTGACCCAATAAGGAAACAAAGCCCTAGTCTAAACAAGGCTTAAAACTCAAAACTGACTCAACTAAGGCCCAATTTCGGCCACCCTAATTAAACCCACGAAAATAATAATAATAAGTCTAACACTAATGGACTACACGAAAGTAAATAAATAACAAAACAAGTCTTTAAACTTGAGCCCACTCGCACATGATAAGATTAATGTAGCTCGGACCATTCAACTCGCCAACTTCGATAGGTTTCTTCATCAACTCTTGATTCCAAACTTCTTGAACTAAACCCATCAAGCTCTCCTTAAACTTCTTGGCTCGAGATCTTGTAACTGGTCCAACAGGAACATGCACCGGATCTTGCACCAACGACGATCCTTGGACTCCATCATGAAGGCTTCACATGTTCGTCAGAAAGGATGAATTCATAATTAGAGCTGTGGCTATTGTAATGACATGTTTATGGAATGAGCTTTCACAATATATTTAGCAGTAAGTTTGTGGATGTCTGCGTGGCTGCTCTAGAAATTGTTATTTTTGTTGACTTGTCGTGATGATTGCACCTGATATTATTATAGAAATCTTGAATTGTGAGATGAAGAATAATACGAACACATCCCACTCGATTATTTGAGAATGACTGTACTGTTCATGCCCTTGTATGATTAACATGCTAAGAGTTGTTCTTAACGCTTGATAAAGTATAGGCCATAATTGTTTCTAGTTCCCTTTTGAGAGTAATGGATCTATTTCTTTGATTAGCTATTGATGAAATTGAAGGCTTTAGATTTGTTTTGATTCGCAAGGATTTTATGTTATAACCTAACCTATAAACAGACTTTTGATATTAGTTATCTTTCAGAAATTTGTGCTCTCTGCAAGTTTGCCTATATAGAAAAACGATACATCAGCAATAATGCAAGTCTGTTGATTTTGCGATGCCCTAGACTGATAGGCGGAAGTTGTTACCGCTGCGCTAATCACTTCATTTTGTGATGCTGCTAATTTATACATGTGCCTCTAAGGGCTCTTTTCCTTTACTAACCTTTCCTTGAGAATTTTTGTAGTTAAGGACAGTCTCTCCCCAAGGAACATAAATGAAGACGAATTGATGCGATATGATTTGAAGCAACGCACGTGCTAAAAGATGTGTGGCAAAGGAAATTCGCTGTGAATGAAAACTCGTAAAGGAGCTCACGCAAAATGTCATATGCTTGTTCTTCCAAACCCATTTGCTGCTCTCGGTTTGATTTTTCTAAAACTTCCCTTTATTACCTACTACATTATTTTCTGCTTAAAAAAAAAAAAAAAGAGAACTGATGATGGTTGAATCTTACTATCGTATATACATCTGATAATAATTACTGTTGGTTAGGTTTCATTGAATCCCATATATTATTGTTTAATCTCGATTGTCATTTGTTTGAAAAGTATGTGTAGCATCAATGATTTCTCAGAGTTGGAAAAACGAGTTCTAGCTGTTACTTTTGATCAGGAAATTTCATAGTATATCATTTGTTGGTTGATTTTCTTCGTAGAACTAATCAGAAATATATCATCTATAAGCCGCGCATCTCTAAGCAGCGCATCTATAAGCCGCGCATCTCTAAGCCGCGCATCTCTAAGCCGCGCATCTCTAAGTCGCACATCTCTAAGCCGCGCATCTCTAAGCCGCGCATCTCTAAACCGCGTATCTCTAAGCTGCGCAATATAAATGGTGTCGGAGCTCTACCGATAGAACCGAGCAACTCTGTACCCCAGTCAGAAATGAATGGAAATGGCTGTAGAATGGTGTCGGAGCTCTGCCGATAGAACCGAGCAACTCTGCACCCCAGTCAGAAATGAATGGAAATGGCCGTGGAATGGTGTCGGAGCTCTGTCGGTAGAACCGAGCAACTCTGCACCTCGGTCAGAAATGAATGGAAATGGCCACGGAATGATGATGGAGCTTTGCCGACAGAACTGAACAACTCCGCACCCCGATTGGAGAAACGCAAAAAAAAAATGATGATTGATGAACAATGTTGAACTCTATGCATGAACTGTGTGTGAACTGAGTATTGAATTGTATCAAGTTGAACTTAAATTGTATGCATGAATTGTATCGAACTGTATATTGAACTGCATGCATGAATTATGTTCGAAATGTGTATTAAAGTAACTGTGTACGAGCTGAATAAGTGATTATTGAACAGTTTCAAAGGAGACTTTGTAGAATAAGAACCATATTTGTTTGTGGGCCCTGAATGTTTGATGAAATCCGTAAGTCACAATTCAATACTCGGTCTTGTCCATATGCAATATCGGGATCAGAATGCTTTAGTGTTTAGAGGTGCATAACAATGCAAATATATGTAGAATCTCAAATTACCTGAAAGGTAGAAGAGCCGAAAATCAGAGCTTAAGCAAGACTGACAAGTAAAAATCATAAATAAGAACTGAGTAGTGCTAAAATAAAAATTAGTAGCAGAACAAAAACTGGAACTAAAAACTTAAGTTCAGGACTCAAAGCTTGTTACCAAAACCCAATAATGTGGCTCCGAAAGTTCAGGACAAAGGTCGGATAAGAATTAAAGACGAAATAAACAAATAGGTGAAAAGATTAGACAAGAGCCTAAAACTGTGAACGAACTAGATCATGTCAGGACTTCTTAGCCATTGATGTAGAAATAAATAAGTAGATAAATAAGTTAACTCGGAACTGAGGTCAGAGCCTAAGAATTAAAATTCGACATTTTAACTAAATTCAACAATGACTGATTGCAGTCCGAGATTATGAATATCAAGGTCCAAAAATTTGTATATGACATCCAAAAGTTTGATATAGAATGAATGATTAGAAGATCTGGTTATATCGAATCACAACAAATGGCCCTGATAGCTCTGTCGGCTATCTCAACATCGTACATGATTTGAATGTCTCTCCTTTTTGGCCTAAACAAGATATATGATCTGTTCGGTTGAGCCTCGCATCGGATACCCTATTAATTATAGCAAGTAAATGAGCCAGTGTACACATGCAAATATGATTGGAATGAAATTACTCAAAGAAGAACTCGAGTCATATGTTCCTCTGATTGAATTTTCGTAGCTAAACCCAACCAGAGTAGGGGGGAGTCGGGGTACATACCCTGATACCCTCATCATTGTCAGAACCTCTTTTTTGGGGTTTGCAAAAGCAAAGTAGAGATAATTATGGAAGCACTGAATGATGAGTTAGTGAATAAGAGATAAATCCTTTCTTGTGATAGAATTGAGCATTGAGTACTGAGTATTGAGAATCACTTATTTGGCAGTGAGACAATTATGTTTATTTGTGCAGAGCATGCTTAGATCTATTAGTCTAACATGATTCCATAAGTAGTTGTACAAATAGGCAAAGCTAAAATGAGAACTGAAGTAAGAGCTTGAAGTAGGAACTGAAAGTAAAGGGTTGAAATGATAAATGGTAATTAGAATTCAAAATTGAAGTCAGACCTCAGTCAAAACTCAAAATCTTTAGATCCTGGGAGTCGGTGTCCAGTATTTACTCAATATGCGGAATTGAAAAATCAAAATTTGTTTAAACAGAATAGTGTTATTTTCCTTTGTTTGAATTTCAGCAGTTGAATTCAAACAGAGTAGGGGGGAAGTAGAGGTGCATTCCCCGATATCCTCATAAATTTCAGAAAATGATGGGAGTATTGAGCAGTGGTGATACAATAAGGTTCTTTCAAATAGAAAGAGAGCTGAAGAATTCAGCCCTAAATTTCACAGCGGAAGAAGAGCCCTTTCCAAATTCAGGCCTTATTGGAATTTAGAAGTGAAAATTGAAACCAACACTTAGACATTCTGAATCCTGTCATTTTGGTATAAGCTTCATGTTACTTGCCAAGCATGTTGATTGATGCCTTGTGATTATTTTATGATAAAGTGAACAGAAGTCAGAAAAGTGAACATAAGATGCCAGGACCGAGGAAGTAAAAGCTTCAGAGCTCAATAACAAAGCTTAAAATCATGTTTTGGAACCAGAGTTAAGAAATGGTAAGAAATAGATGTGAAATAAGAGCTAAGAACAAAAGCTAAGAAGCAAAGAGAATGAGGGGAGCGCTGAAAACTGATGAAGTAATAAAACGTTGCTGCAATAAATAAGGTGATAAATTATTTTCTTTTGATAAGATCTCCAGTTAAGTAAATAAGCATGAAGCATTGAAGTTGAACGTTAAGTATTGCATATTAAAAACTGGATATGGAGCATAAAGTAAATGACAAATTGAGATAATTTAGCTGAGCATGTTTCTATTTGTTGGTCACACATGATTTCATTGACAATGATGATATATGATTTATGATGTATTTTTTGGAGCTATAAGCATGAGATTGGATGAGATGAAATCTATTATTATTTGCGTTGAAAATCATTACTCATAGTTCAATTAACTTCGGAGCGATGTTCGAATAAAATGAGATGAAGATTGTGACCTCAACAACAAAGTTGAAAACCGCAACTTATGGAACTCAAGGCTTAAATTCAGAGCTGAATAAAAACAAATATATAAATAAATTAAATCAGAGCAGATCCAATTCAAATACCTGCGCATTCCTGGTATAGCCGTTCGTATTTTTGTTAAGATGGAACAATTGTGAACACATTGACTAGCCTAATAATGATGTTTGAGTGTGTATATATGAGTTTTTATTCAAGCGAGGCTAGTACTTAGAGGATTAACAAAAAAATTGTTCGTTAGATAACAATTAATGTTGATCGCTTTGATAGAGCCTGATGGCATTCCAGTACAGAGTTGTCAATTTGAAAATTGTAGGCATTTGTTTGTTAGTTATGTCGAGGTTAATTACTTTAAAAATTTGGCAAAGCGCCTTGCAAGTTATTGATCGACTCACCTTCACTACGCCGATTATTTGGGATTTAGAGTCCACATTTTACTTTTTAAGGGCTTATCTTTACACTTCAGAATTTCTCGATACATGTAGCGTGTTCGTTGGCAATGAACGAGAAGAAAATATGAACAGATCTGAATACTTCAATACATCTGAGAAACTTATTACGTTTATGTGGTGAACTATTTATGTTGCTTATAGTCAGAGTGTATGGAAGGTTTAGAATTTGCCTTAAGAGCAGAATATGGAAGAATTTATAATTTGGAAATGAAAGTTAAGAATGAAAGCTAGGGAGCTACGCGAATGGTGGAAGTACTGAACAATGATGAAGTAATAAATTTTTACTGCAGTAGTAGAAGACATAAATTGTCTAATAGGATTTTCAGTAAACATGAGGTAATGAACGTTGAGTGCCAAATATTGAGAATTAAATATGACAATCTGTGGCCAAGCATGCTTAGCTTTGTTAGTCACGAACAGTTCCGTGTATACTTATACGAATTTGAAAATGACAATACGTGATTTCTCATTTGTTTGTGTTAGTTGAATTGCAAGAGTGAGATTTGCCGAGAGGAAATCTATTGTTGTTTGTGCTGAAAATCATTATTCAGGATAATTGGCACCTCAAACTCACGATTCAAAGCTCGAAAATTCAGAGCTGACACAAAGGCTGAACATCATAGTCTAGAACGGAGGTAAACTAGGCACAAAAGCGGGAAAGAAAGCTGTAATGAGAACAGTCTACATCGAGGGTCAAAAGTTCAGAGCTCAAAATTGGAAAGATGGACTAGATGAGAAATTGTAGCTCGAAGATTGGGAGAATTGGATGTCAGACATGGAGTTCAAAAGTTCAGGTATAAAATTATAACACAGAATTTGGATCTCAAAAATAGGGTATTTCACTAAGTATATTGTGGATGCCAGGTGTTGTTTTATGCTTAAATAGATTCTTTTATTGGCCAAAATGACCCAACATTTTATTTACAAAATCATAGGCTCGAAGTTCAGAGTTGAAAATCTGAGTTTTGATATCAGAGATTGAAAGTTAAGATCTCAAATGCAGACTTTAGAAACTCAAAATATTTGAATCTCGGAAATCAGAGCTTGGTCATAGTTCAATATTAGGAAGCCGAAATTAAAGGTGGAATCAAAAGTTCGAAAATCAGGTGTGAAATTTGCTTAAACAGAATGAAGGATATTATTTTCCTCTGATTGAATTTCAATATCCAAATTCAAGCAGAGTAGGGGGGAGTCGGGGTGCATGCCCTGATATCCTCATCAACTCCAGAACCTCTTTTTTAGGTCTAAAAAAGCGAAGTGAAGTACACAAAAGGAGCACTAAATAATGATGAAGTAATAGGAGAAAATTCTATTTTATTTTGGTGGAAGTTTCAGTAAACTCAGAGAAGCATGGAGTATTGGTCGATGAGTACTGACTATCAAGAATCTAATACCTTAAAGGAGGCATTGAGCAAATGACAATTGTGATAATTTGTGTTAGGTGCTGAGCATGCTTAGATTTATTAATCATGCATGACTCCATAAGTAGTTGTGTGAATTTGAAGAAGACGATATATGATTTCTCGTGTGTATTAGTTGAACTTCGAAAATGAATTTGATGAAATAAAATCTATAGAAGCCTGAACTAATAGCTCAAATTTAGGAATTTATAATCACAAGAGTTAAGAAAACAAGAGTCGAAGCTAGAACTGGAAATCATAACTCAGATGAGATAAAGAAAGAACAAAAATGGGAAGCAAAGTAGAAATGAGAACCACTTAGATCAAGGACCAAGAGTCCATAGCTTAAAATTGAGAAATGATATAAAACCTGCCATCAAGGTAAAAATTTGAAGTTTTCAGCTTGAATGTCTGCAGAACTGGATGTGAGATCTGAACTCCAAAAGTCCAGATATGAAGTCATAGCACAATATTTACATCTTAAAAATAAAATGTTCCACTAGGTGCGTCGTTAATGTCCTATGTTGTTTAAGTTGATTCTTTTGTCGATCAAAGTGGCTGAACTTTTATGTGCAAAATAATAAGTTTGTAATTCAGAGTCGAAAATCAGATCTTAAAACCATAGCTCAAAGCAGAGCTAAAAAATAAAGCTCATAAATGAAAGCTTAGAGGTCTTGAATCAGAAGTTTAAACTGAAAGTAAAAGCTTAAAGTCACAAGAAATAGAAATCATAGTCCAGAATCGAAGTGAAGAAGCAGATATATGTAGAGCACTGAACTAAGAGCTTGAGAATACTTTTTCCCTAAGATCTGATGCCCCAATATTAGCTTAAGACACAGATCTCGAAAATCACATTTGGAATTTGCCTAAATAAAATGAAGAGTATTATTTTCCTTTGACTAAATTTCAGTATTTGAATTCAACCAGAGTAGAAGGGGAGTTGGGGCACTTGAAGTATTTGCAGCGATCATCACTAATAACTACAAAACGTTGAAAGTTGAAGTTGATCATTAAAAGTTTGAGTATTAAAACAAATATGTAATAAAATCTATGAGTTTGGTGAGCATATAAAATTTAGTTAATTATAAGATCACGCTATTTCTAACCAAGAATCTAGCTAGCAATGCAAGACTGCTTTTCAAACAAGGATGGCAAATCACTAATTTGATCCAATAACAAATGAGAGAATCGTACCAAGCCCGTTGATACATTTTCTATCGCAGCTGAATTTTGATTTTATATTGATTTGATTGGCCATTGATCGAATTGATGATATTTGGAATTAATTAAGTGGAGATTTAGATGATTGTGGCGATTCTAGAGTACCATGTTTCCTGAATATATATTTCATTTATAATAATCATAATTTTGGTGTGTGAATGATGAATATGAATGGTTGGTGAACTTGAAATTTGATTGAGAGTTTGTGTTTTTTTACATAAATTGGATGATTTGACAACAAACAATTAGAATTTATAATCATACTGTTTTGCTTGATTAGTGATGTTAATGATGACTGTTGGCGCTGTTTGGCTAAAGGCGTTAGATCAAGTTTCTTTCTTTGACTAAATCTCGTGTGATTTTGGAAAGATATTGCTTATTTTTGGTTCTCATGCGTTTGAAAGGCTCATTTAATTTTATATGATGTTTCAGAGCCGAAAGCCAAAGTCTAGTTGGTGTTGCTGCTAAAGAGTAAAAAGCTCCAGAGCTCGACACCAGAGTTGAAAAACGTGTGGATCCTCTCACAATGGTCATGATTGGATAAACTAAACGAGAGCTTAACACAGTATATTTTGTGTTTTACAGATGGATTTTGGATCGTTGTTTTGCAGCGATATGTTCCTCATTAATGCCTTGAATTAAGGTTATTAGTCTTGGTTTATCTCAACATGCCTTTTTTCTTGCCCATTTTGAAAGTGGTAATTTGTAAAACCAAGGCTCAAAAAGCAGACCTCGATGTTTCAAAGCTAAACTCAGAGCTCGCGTTGAAGCTCAGAAATCAAAGCTTGAGAGCAACTTCGTCTTAAGATCTAACCCCCTAAACGCCTAGCTGCCTATACACACTTGAAATCGAAAACTTAGAGAGTCGGAGCTCAATAAGAGCTCAATGTTGAAAGGCCAAAATGGAGTCGTCCAGACTGAATTTACATAATTGAAAGTCATAGTTGGCCGACAAGAATTCAGGGCCCAAATTCAAGGTTTGTCCTATAGAATTCAAAACTCAGGCTCGAGTTCTTGAGCTGAAAATCGAAACCGAAAACTTAGATATTCCATAGCCCAAAAACCAGATTTAAATCTTGGCCAATTAAAGTAAAATCTTAAGGTTGCGAAAAGATTACTTGTGATATACTTTATACTTTATAGTTCTATTTGAAGCATTGTTTTAAACTAAGGATAAGGATTGTATCTTCTAAATTGAAGCCTTCAGTCTTGATTTGTATCTTTTAAATTTCAGTTTTTTTTCCAGCTCCGCCTTCGCTCCGATTACTAATATAAGGATAATCGTCGGTCAATAATTTGGACTTTTTCGGCTCGTTCCGAGGCCTTCGACTCCCCTCGCTCGAATTTTGACCAAAGAAGAAGCGACAATATAAAAAAACGAATAGACAAATAAAAAAAAGGTGGGAAAAAATTGTGAATTTTTTTAAAAAAAATTGAAATTAAAGAAATTGATATTTTTAACCACACATAATTTTGACACATGATAATGTGTGGCTATTTTTCCGCACATAATAATATAATGCGTAGGTAAATCAATTAAATGGGTATAATTGAAATTTCCGTTTGTGGCGGAATGAATTTTCGGCTCCTTTCAATTCTTTTTGCTTATGTGGCAATTTTGTAAGGAATTATATTAATTATCCAAAATTATCATTTCAAATACTGCTTACATGGCATATGTGAAATTTTTGGCGGAATTATTCCCTCTATTTTTTCAAATGAATTGTTTAATTTACATGATTTTTTCATATCCACTTTTCTCTTCCAACTCTTATCGCACGGCGCACGACTCAGAATCTTGTATTCTCTTCTCGCACAGTCGAACTATTTTCAATTTGAAACGACTCAGTCAATTTGTTTGTTGTTTCCAAATCTATTACTCTTACTCTTGCTTTCACAAATAGAATGTTGGTTTCGTTTGATGTTGAGGTTCTAAGACTGGATGGCAGATTCGTGGCAAATACGATGCTTGAAGAAGTTCAAGTGTTTTTGTGTTTCGCAACAAGATCAATCTGATTGCTTTGAGTGGTAAACGTCGTCTTTTTATTTTCTCGGTATGATGTATTTTCTATGGGTGTGAATTGCTTATGTATATCTAAAATTGTGATCTCTGACTCGAGCAGTTTTGGGTTCAGTTTTCCCAATGTTTCTTCCAATTTCATTTGCTAATTTTTTAATTAAAAGTGTATCCTCATTTGCTATCAGTTATTTTGCAGATTGGAATTTGATAAAACTTGCTATCTATATTTCTGCAGGTATATATGTGTCGAGCTCTGCCTCAAATTCTGAAAGATTTTTCAATGAACTCTCATGGGTGAAGTTCCGCGTGTGTGACTGTTGAGTTCCCGTTTATTTTTATTGTTTATAGCTTTCTCCAAAGGTTTTTGCATATTTACCAATAGAAGAGGTTGAGCTCGGATCATGTTAGGTGTTGTCTTTAACATGCTAGATTATCTAGTAGTGCAGAAACTATTTGGTATTGAAGTTGATATGGGATGATTAAGCATGGGTCGGATATCGGCCCAAATAGCAAGAAGAAGATAGGCCCACGGCTCAAAACACATTACCAAAGAAGTCGGATAATGTGTAGACTAAAGTAGATACAGAGGACAACATCACAAACACTCTCAGCCTTGACATTTCGTATTAAAGGTGACACTTAGGCTTTGGCTCTTCAGAGCTGATATTTGAGCCCTGACATCACAGCTGACTTTTGAGCCTTGACGGCTCAGTGCTGACGTCTGAGCCTTGACGCTTAGGCCTGACGTTTGAACCTTGACGGTTCAGAGCTGACACTGTGGACTTGACAGAGCTCAGATACTAAAGTTAGTATTATTCAACCCCTCACTATGGTAAGCCTATAAATACCCACTTCTCCCTAAATTAAAGGATGATCATTTTTCACACGCTATACTCACCTTTCTCTACCCCTTTTCTTCTTGCCCAATTTACTGATTTGAGCGTCGGAGAGTCCTCACCGAATTCAACCCCCGGCGTTGGACTTTCTTTTTTGCAGGAAAATCCATCTCAATTTTATGAAGGGCGTTCAAAGAGGTAGATTAGCTTCCTTTGGCGGAAGATCGTTTTCTTAGCTTTTGATTACTTTTACGATTTTCTCTTCTTTGATAAAGTTTTAACCCAATTTTATCAGAAATATTTGTCTGCTTGTGCTTATATATTTGAATTTTACTCGACTCTGTGAAGATTAATTTAGTGTTCTGCTTTTACTTACTTTCAATTTCTCCTTGTGAATTTCTTGTATAGGTTATCTGCTTCTAGTGAATGAATTACATGGTAAAGAATGAGCTGAAGGTTGAAGTAAATGAAACCATTACACAATTATTTCTGGGAGCAAGGAAAGCATGGAGGGTTCTACATAGCAGCAAAGGCTGAGGATTGAAGTGCTATAATTTAAACATTTCACGTTGTTTGCACTTAGCATAGTTAGTATATTGATATTGTACACTGAATATTCTCAAGTAGTAAAATTTAGTATATTACAATTTTATTATGGTTTAATACGGTGTACGCATTATATTCAAATTGTGGTTCTTTTATACAATTTACAATATTATTTTGCATTGTATACGAAATTCTGATTAAAAAAAAACGTTATAAATTTATATAAAGATTTACCTACACATAAATTAGTGTTTACTCACACATTTATATTGCCACGTGTGTCATCATCCACCTAATCATATATTTTTATCAAAAATATATTCATCCACACATAAAATGCATATTTAGGGACATATATATGTGTAGGTAATTTTTTGTCCACAAATTTGTCTTTGTGTGGGCAAACCTTTTTCTCTACATAAAAATAAAGACACATGTTAACATTTACATTATGTGTAGATAAAAATATATACCCACACATAAGCATACTATCAGCCACACATTGATGTGTAGGTAAAATTTTAATTTCTTGTAGTTGTAAAAAAAATGAAAATAAAAATAAAAACTTAAATTCAGAAAATTGAATTAAAAGAAAACAGAAAAAAAAGGAAAAAAAAAATAGTTCGTGCACCCCACGCGCGGTCGCATGGGGTGCGGCAAGTCGCAGGCAAATTTTTGTGTACATATTTGGTTTCGACTATGTGACATATTCCTTAAACTTATGCATAATAGCATCATTAGACTATCTGCAATCCTTAGGCTGCCCTCAGCGGCTGTCTCGTCGGCCGTCTCGAGACAGCCCCAGCGACGAGACACGCCGCTGCAGCTCCGGGCGTCCCGAGCCTGTCCCGAGCAGACGAGACGGTCTCGAGCAGGCGCGTGTTTTACACGCGCTGCAATTTTTTTTTAAATCGGCGCGTGCATTGCACGCGCCATACATTAAAAAAACGAAAAATCAGACAACGGCTATGTTTTTAAACGGTGCAAAACGGCTAGTTTTGTGCCGATTTATTTTTTTATTTTTTTTATTCTCACATTTTCTCCTATAAATACCATATTTCATAACACCACATTCACACCATATTCACACATCAAATCTCCACATTTTTCTCCTATAATTTCATCTTTTTTTCCGCATAAATTTCACATTATCATCTCGCAAATGGATCCTAACAATCCATGGTCGTCGTCGTGGTGCCCCCCTGAAATGGCGGACGACGGGCAATACGGAGGATATACCGGGGCGGGGCTTGATTCTATCAACCTCAACTCGTCCGTCGGCGAGTCCTTTCACACCGTGATCGGCGACGAGGATAGTCCGTCGTCCGAGCCGGCACAGGCCAAAGGCAAGGGGAAGCAACGGCCCAAAGGCAAGGGAAAGGCTGTCGCAAATGTCCCTCCACCTTCTCGTCCGACGGCCGACGCCAAACCAAAGAGGCGCAGTTACACGGTGGAACAAGGCACCGCCGTCGTCCAAATCTGGAAAGAGGAGACGTGCAACTCCATCCTCGGACGAAATCAAAGTGGCGACAAGTAGTGGGGGCGTGTGGCGGAGAGGTACAACGCCATGTTCAACGACGACCTCAACTCAAAGACAGTGAAGAGCTTCTTCATCCGGATCTCCTACTGGGTGAAGGAGTGGATGATAGCCTTCGAGAAGACGGAGAAGAAAAGACCAGCGGCGCCTTCGACGATATGGTCAGGGACCAAGCTCAGGTGTTATACAGCGCCCATGAAGGGAGCACCTTCAAGCATTTTGGTGCCTGGAAAATTTTGGCAAACTACCCCAAATTCCTCCACCAAGAATTTCCCGACGTTCCGTCCATGAAACGGACGAAGAATACGGCAGAAGGTGCATACACCTCATCTGGAACGCCGCACGGATCGAGCGAGGCAACCGAAGAGGAAAGCACGGCTCCCCCTCGCCCACAGGGACGAGACACGGCAAAGGCTGCAGCGAGGGCGGCTAGAGGAAAGGGAAAGAAGAAGGTGAGTGAGGAGGCGGAGTTCGTTGGGATGGTCGACTCAACAAATGAAAGGCTAAGCAACATCATCGCGGCGAAGAAAAACCTCGCGGAGGCAATGAGGGAGCGTGCTCGGGCGAAACAAGACGCCACCGATGCAAGGATCATCAACACAGATACGTCAAATTACACGCCGGAGCAGTTGGAGCTCCATATGATGATGGTCATAGATATCAAACGACGTCGCGGATGGGCTTAGTTATTTTTTCCCCTAAAATGGCTATGTTTTTTTAAATATTCTAGTATTTAATTTTTTTTTATTTCTAGCAATGTATTTTTTTTATTTCTAGTAATGTATTTTTATTTAAATTAATGAAATTTTCAAATTTTCAAATTTTCTTATTAAAATTAATGCAAAATAAAAATTCAAAAATTCCTTAGAAACACTCCTTAGAGACAGCCCTACTGCAGCTCACTGTTTCTATCTCCAAAAAATCCTTAGAGATACTCCTTAGAGACACTACCACTGCAAACAGTCTTAGAAGCCATTAGTGGTCTCCAAGGGGTCTCCAACACCCCATTTTCTACTAGAGACAGCTTAGAGACACCTACCCCCTCAATTCAATCGTCTCTAAGATGTCTCTAACTTTAATATTAAACAATTCTCCATTTCCATTAAATAAATACAAATTGAAAAATAACATTCATTAAAAATTAAAATACACTAATTCGAATTTTTCATTAATATTTTAAAATTAGAAAATTACATGCCTTTAAAATAAAAAAATACACTAATTAATAAAAATTTAAAAATTACAAAATTTAAAAAAAAAAAAAATTGCCCATCCCCGGCGTTGCTTCACCTCCTTCAACATCTGCATGTGAACGTGGAGCTACTCCGACATCATGTATCTCGTATCCTTGGATATAATTTTGCAGACGGTGGCATATTGTCGCACCCGAGCAGCTTCGATCTTGCCCGAGCTGATTCGTGCGTTGCCTCCGCGATCTCGACCCTACGGTTGGGGAGGCGCGCTTTCTCCTTCTGTGGAGGCCTCCTCCGTCGACGGCGCCGATGCAGAAGATGTGTAGTTGCCCTCCGCCGTAGTCTTTATCCTCTTCATGAAGAGGACGTCGGGGAAAGCGCGTTGGAGGAATTTGGGATAGTGTTTCAGAATCTCCCAAGTCGTGAAATAGTGGAAAGCAGGGCCGCTCGTTAATACCTTGTAGATTTGTTGGGCATCATCCACCATCATCTTGTCATCGACGCCGCTCAGCCGACGAGCGATCGTTTTGCGGAAAACGACAATCAAAGCTTTCACCGCTTTCTGGATGCGGTCAAAATAGCTCTTGCACTGCTTCTTGTTGAGGGTCAAGTCAAACCTCACGTTGAAATGATCGGTGACCGTTCCTCAGTATTTGTCGGCGGCCATGTCGCATTCGACCATGTAGGTGGTTTGTTCGTCACTGTAGTTGTGCGCTTGCAGCCCTTGCGGCTTCGTCATCATCTTCATCGGTAGCTTCGGCGGAGGTCGCAATGGCTTTGCCCTTGCCTTTGCCCTTCCCCTTGTCCTTTTTTTCCTTTGGCAGAGGGTTGTGGCGTCGGCGGCAGCATAAGCCGATTATCTGTGTTTGTAACTGGGTTGTCGGTGTCGGAGGAAAAGGATGGGTAGGACTCGGGGCCGGATTGTTGAGGTTGATTGAATCAAGCCCCACCCCCGTGTAAGCAAAAACGTCGTCGGATATGTCGAAATACCATGACGACGAGAAGGGATTGTTGGGATCCATTTTTTTTTAGAGATGAAAGAATTGTAGAAGTTGTAGATGAAGAGATGAAGAAATGAGGTGTGAAGAGTGGAGGGAGAAATACATATATTTAGAGCAAAAAAAAATGGCAAACTAGCCATTTCAAGCCGTTGTCGTCTTTTAAAAAATGGCAAACTAGCCATTTCAAGCCGTTGTCGAATTTAACTTTTTTCTCTCCGCACGTGCGCTACACGGCCGGTCTCGAGCCGCGTCCCCTGCAACGTCGGCGTCTCCATCTCCTGCGGTCTCGAGCCTGCTTAGAGACAGCGGCTTGAGACCGCGTTGCACATAACCTTAAGAACAAATTGAATATTAGCATTACTTAGGTTTGTTATGCAAGTAATAAAAAGTAAGCAAAAAATTACTCAAAAAAACTTTCCTTCTATTTCATTCATTAATCTATTTCCTCCCCAATTCTTACATCCAATTGTTACAAATTATTCTAATTAGGTGCATCAGAATTCAATTATGGGGTTTAACAATTTACGTGCACTCAATTAAATACGAGAGAATAAGACATTTGCAATTAGAGACGAATAACAAAAAATTCTACGCATGTATCTTGATTAATTACTCGTAGGATATTGGGATCCGAGAAGGGTTTAATATGAAATTCCCTAAGGGGGCGTTTACTAAGCGGGATGAGCCGAATAGATAAAAATAATATAGGCTATTAAGCGTTTACTTTTAAGGATTAAATTCAATGATATCTCATAGCACATGATCATTGTTCATATTTGGAAGTACGTATATGGGATTGAAGTAATTATGAGATAAAAATAATCAATCCTATCCTATTTAGTAAACACCTCCTAAAACTTATATGTGGATATAACACTTAAGTGATGGTTGGTACATATGAATGGAATAAAGTGAGAATGAAATGTCCTTGGTAATGGAATGAAGATGGAAATGGAATGGAATGAAGAATGATATTCCTATGGTTGGTATACACAAGTAATGGAATGAAAATTTTCAATTATTTTTTTCATAATTAATATAATTAGTTTAATAATAATTATAACATTAAATAAATAATAGTAAATTATTATTTTAATATTATTTATTATTTTAATAATTGATATGTATAATAATATTAATTATATTAATATTCATAATAGTAATAATAATAGTTTTTTGCTAATTACAATAATAACAATGATAATATATAATAGAGAAGATTTTAGAGTAGCACTTCTAAAATAGTTTTTTTTTAAATTTAACACCCATTATAAATCTTTGAAAATATAGCACTTCTTGACATTTTTGCCCTTCCATCACCTATCTAGTAACAAAAAAAAATTGTGACTGAACAAAAAAAAATTCCACCACCACAACCCCACTACAGCCGCCGTCGTGCCACCACCACCGCCGCCGTGCCACCACTTTCCGGCCGCCGCCGCCGGCGGTCACAGAAAAAAATTTGTGATTGAACAAAAAAAAAAAAAAAAAACACCGCCACAAATTTTTTGTGAAGTCAGAAAAAAAAAGAACAAATTTGTGAAGTCACAAACAATATATTTCACCGCCACTTTCCCGCCGCCGCCGTGCCGCCAACACTGTCGCCGATGGGCACAAAAAAATTTTGTGACTGAACAAAAAAAACTCCAACCATCACTTTTCTGCCGCCACCGCCGTCGCCGTGCCACCACCGCTGTCGCCGTGCCACCGCCACTGTTGCCGGTGGCCACAAAATTTTGGTGAAGTTAGAAAAAAAAAGGAAAAATTTGTGTAGTCACTTAAAAAAACTTGTGAAGTCACTTAAAAAAATTTGTGAAGTCACAAAAAAAAAAACTTTGTTAAGTCACAAAAAAAATATGACAAAATTTGTGAATGCACAAAAAAGGGGGAAGGCCCAGCAGCCTTCCATCTGCTCCCATTAAACCAACTAACACAATCAAAAATAGATCTCTTTCATCAAACATCAACACACAAATCATACACAATGTTCAGTAATATTATAAAATGCAATCAAACAATTTTTACCATTGGGGAAGGGAGTTCCGATGGCTTCGTGATTGTTGAAAACTCTTAGTGGAATGTTGTCCACCATGAATCTGAAATCAATAATTCAATTCAATCACATTAGTAATTTAGATATCAAATTAAGTAATTACAGCTGCAGTAGTTGTCGTAGTGTACTCACATGATGCGCTGAGAGTTCCAGACGATGGAGTAAGTGTAAAACGACGAAGTTAGATCGAACCAGAGGCGAAACTACTGTTCCTTGTTCCCTTTGCCGCCGGCGTAGACGTTTGTATGAATGGTGTAGGGTTCTCCAGATGAATTCCCCAAAAATTCAAAGTCGATTTCATCGTGTCCTGCTCCTTGAGACGACAACTGCAGTTGGAAACCCTAATTAGCTCAAAATTTCATAATTGGGGAAAATTAATTGATATTTGTAACTGTAAGTGGAAATGAATAAAAAAGCTTACGAAGAAAGTGGTGACGGTTCTGACGGAGTTAGCGGGGACGAGCTTCATCTGCATATCGAATCTTCCCAACAAGTACTCATTCTTCGACTGGAAGCCGGAGCCGGAATGCTGGTCGAACGAGAGGGTGAGCTGGCGGCCGCCGTCGAGAATGTTGCAAACTCCAAATCGCAAGAGAGAGAGAGAGAAAGAAAAACCCCAATCGGAAGGAGATGGCGACACCGACGAGCTGGAGGATTTCAAGCAGAGCCTGGCGTTCCTGGTGGAGCTGGCGACGCCGACGAGCGTGCTCATGAAGGAGATGGTGTCCGGGCTGGCGAGGATCGCGCTGGAGTGCGAGAAGCGGGCCGAGAAGAAACGACAGCGGTAGTGAGGCCGCGGCTCCGGCTCTGTAAATCGAGAAAAAGATAGGGAGAAGAAAAAAGAGAGAAAATTTAGTGGACAAAAATGGAGAGAGAATACGAGTAGGACAAGAATGGAGAGAAAGATGAAAAAGTGGGGATAGGGATGGAATTACAAATTGTAGTTGAGGGTATAAAAGAGAGAAAGTGCTAAATTTTTAAGTTTTTATAAGGAGTGCTAAATTTTAAAAAAACTATCCAGAAAGTGCTATTCTTGGGAAATTTCTCATAATAATAATAATAATAATAAATATTATTTATTATTGATTTAATATTATTATAATCCCTTAAAAGTCAATTAGTATAATAATTTTAATATTATTTAAATTATAATTCAATAATATTAATTTATTTAATTATAATTAAATAATAGTATTAAATATTTATATTGATATTATATTAATAATATTAATTTATTTAATTATAAATAGAAAGAGTATTAAATAATAATATTAATATTATATTAATAATATTAAATAAATTAATATTATTTGTATAATATTAATATTATTATTTAATACTATTATTTAATTATAATTAAATAAATTAATATTATTGAATTATAATTTAAATAATATTAAAATTATTATATTAATTAACTATTAAGGGATAATAATAATAATAATAATAATAATAATAATAATAATAATAATAATAATAATAATAATAATAATAATAATAATAATAATAATAATAATAATAATAAAGTTCATTCTTGAATATGTGGAATAGCTAATACCAGGGGGGAGGGAAAGGAATGGCTAAACCCTTACTCATGGGATTAGTCATTCCTTAAGGAATGGTCATTCCTTACCTAAAAAATATATCAGCCGTGAGATTAGAAATAGAAGTAGTAATGACCATTCCATTCCAGCGTACCAACCATCACTTATGGAATGAGAATGGAATGGTCATTACTGCCTTTATTCCTAATCGCACGGCTACTATATTTTGGTCGTAAGGAATGACTAATCCCATGAGTATAGATTTAGTCATTCCTTCCCTCCCCCTGATATTAGCTATTCCACATCTTCAGGAATGAACTTTATTATTATTATTATTATTATTATTATTATTATTATTATTATTATTATTATTATTATTATTATTATTATTATTATAGATAATATTAAATAATAATGTTAATATTATTTAATTAAAATTAACTAATATTAATATTATTGAATTATAATTTAAATAATAATAAGATTATTACTAATTAACTATTAAGGGTAATATAATAATATTAAATTAATAATAAATATTTATTACTTTTATTATTATATATTATTTGTTATCAAACTAATTATATTAATGAGAGGATTTTGAAAGTAGCATTTCTTAGATAGTTTTTTCAAAATTTAACACTCCTTATAAAAACTTATAAATTTAGCACTTTCTTACTTTTTTACCCTCCTTTACAATTTGTATTTCTCTTCATATCCCCATCTTTTCATTTTCATCTTCTTCAATTTGTGACTGAACAAAAACAAAACATTCCACCACCACAACCCCACCGCCGCCACCCTGCCACCACTTTCTGGCCGCCGCCGCCGTTGGTGCTGTTTTTTTTTTGTTCAGTCACAAATTTTTTTCTGTGATCGCCGGCGGCGGCACGACGGCGGCGATCACAGAAAAAAATTTGTGACTGAACAAAAAAAAAAACAGCACCACTTTCCCGTTGTCGCTGTCATAGTTGCCGGCGCCGCCGCCACAGTCGTCAGCGCCGCCACCACAATTTTTTTGTGAAGTCAGCAAAAAAAAAAGTGAAGTAACAAATATTTGTGAAGTCCGAGAAAAAATATGTGAAGTCACAGAAAAAAAAAGGAAGAATTTGTGAAGTCACAAAAAAATGGAAAACTTTGTGAAGTAAAAAAAATGAAAAATTTTGTGAAGTCACAAAAATTGAACATTACAGATCTGCTTCTTTTTTTTCGCGAATTTCGGTCGTCTGGTTTTACGCGTATTCCGGCCACAATACTTTGAATCGAGGAATGGGACCAAGACCATTAGCTTCGTCTCATCGTTTCGCACATGTAGGTAGTGGTGGTGAGGGCCAAATCTAACAAAAGTTACAGATCTGAGAGAGAGAGAGAGAGAGAGAGAGAGAGAGAGAGAGAGAGAGAGAGAGAGAGATTGTGTTTTTAATGGAAGCGGAGGAGTTGCGGCTGTGCGTGAGCTCGATCGGCGGCGATATGACGGCGGAGGAAGCGGAGGCGGCGATGGCGCTGATGGATTCGGCGGTGGCGAGGAGGTGGCGAGGAGGTGGAGAAGAGCCACTGGAGATGGGTGTTTTTTACAGAGAGAAAGAGAGGAGGTGGAGAAGAGAGAGAAAGAGCATAAATTGTATATAGAGAGAAAGAGTAGATTTGAGGATACGATGGAAATTACAAATTGTGTAGAAGGGTAAAAAAGAGATAAAGTGCTAAATTTTATAAATTTTATAAGGAGTGCTAAATATTGAAAAAACTAACTTGGAAGTGCTAGTTTCATGGATTATCTCTATATTAATTATGAAAAAATAATTAAAAAATTTCATTCCATTACATGTGTATACCAGCTATAGAAATTTTTTTCTTCATTCCATTGCATTCTCATCTTCATTCAATTATCAAAGTCATTCCATTCATATGTACCAACCATTACCTTAGAGACATATTAGGTGTTTCATATTCCTCTATGTGCATCCGCCAATGCTGACCACTTGTCTTCTCTTTCAATAAATTCTGCAGAATATTGGAAACATAACGTCGATGTAAAAAATCCTTACTATTCTTCTTCTTCATCGACCCAAAGCCCTAACCAATGGCATGAATCAGACCCATATTCCGTCCAAACGCCCGTAGCTACTCACTTCTCACTAATTCTTTATGATTTCTTTTTTGTAGCCAAGCCGTAGCTATTTTTAATTTAAGTTGGAATATTAAAAATTAATGTGATTTAAATACACAGTAAATGCAAACAAATAAAAAATGAAAATCAACTTGTTCGTAATAAAGAGGGCAAATAGTTAAGGAATTAAGCAAAGTGCAATTAAGAAATTAACACACATTACAAAAAGAGAGGATAGTCAAAATTTCATTTTTTAAGAATGAAATTTAAAAAATGTCACTTTTTTTAATTTGTTATAATTATGTCACTTTTGAACATTTTTGTCCTTCGTTTGACCAATAAATTACCAAAATACATTATTCACAATAAAAATTTTGATAGCAAATACCAATTGTTAGTTAAATAATGAGATTTTGTGACTGAACAAAAAAAAACATTCCACCACCACTTTTCCGTCGTCGTGCCACCACCGCCGCTGTTGTGCCGCAGACGGCAACTAAAAAATTTTCGTGACTGAACAAAAAAAAAAATTTACACAACCACTTTTCCACCGCCGCCGCCGCCCTACCACCACTGCCGTCGTCGTGTCGTCGCCACTATCGCCGGCGGTCACAAAAAAAAATTGTGACTAAACAAAAAAAAAATTCCACCACCACTTTTTTGCCGCTGCCGCCGCTGTGCCACTACCGCCACCATCGTGCCGCCGCCACTGTCGCCTGCCGTAACAGAAAAAATTTTGTGACTGAACAAAAAAAAAACATTTCACCACCAGTTTTCTTCAGCTGCCGCCAATGATCACAAAAAAAAATTTGTGACTCACTAAAAAAAATTAGATCCCAAGTAGGAATCTCACAAAAAAAAATTGAGAATCACAAAAAAAAACTTGCGAATCATAACAGTTTTGATATGAACAAAAAAAATTTGAGAAACAACATGTTTATTGTAGCTTAAATTACAAGTAAATAGGTGTGAATCACAAAAAACAATCATTATGAATATATTCTATGAGCAAAAAATAAAATGAGATGAAACATTTATTAAACTTTGAAATCACAAAAAAAAAATAGAAGTGAAATAACAAAAAAAATTCTAATTCCATCTAATTAGATATTGCCCCGTCCTCTCCACGTGGATTTTGCTTCTTCCTTCCTCATGGGCTCCGCATCCCTACCGCCATTGATGAGCAGCAACACAGTTCCATGATAACACTTCCTTCTTCACTTATTGAAGCAAATGAATCTCAGCAATGTGGGCCCCGCATCCCTACCACAATTAGGATTGGAATATTTTTTGGAGAATGTGTCGCCCATACTATCACCATAAATTATGACATATATGAATCGTTTGTTTTTTGGTTTGATTCTTCTTGCTGGGGTTTCGAATTCCAAGTTGTGATCCAAGCAAAAATCAACTTACGCGTTTGCAAGATGAAGATTTTGGTTGTTGACGGCGACCAGCTTCAGCAAGTTCCCGTTGTACCTCCGCGCATTCTCCGGTGTCGCCCCCGCCTCGTCGGCGTCCCCCTTCGACGGTCACCCCGTCTCCGAGATCTGGAGGCAGACATTCTTGTAGGCAGAGATTTGCAGCGGCGTCCCCCTCCCCTCGCCGGACACGATTCATTGCGACGAGAAGGAAGTTGGCGGCGGCGAAGAGGAGGCAGACAACGGAGAGGGCGGTGACGGTGCCGGTGAAGCCGGCGGCGAAGCAAGCTGAGGCAGGGCCCGGGAGAGAGTGGTGCTGCAGGAAGAGGCAAATCGGCTCGAAGTAGATGAGGAAGACAACGGAGAGAGCAGCGAAGCCGACGACGTTGATGAAGGAGTGACGGCGGCGGCGACTAGTTTTGAGAGGGAGAAGAGAAATAATCGAGAGTGACATAATTATAAGAGATTATAAAATGTGACATAATTTAAAAATGATAACAAAGAGGTGATATTTTGGGGAAATTCCTCTTACAAAAATAGCCCTATCAAATATTTACCGAACATTGACTTACTTTTTTTAAAACATGAGCTTTGACCCGCACTATACTAAATGAAGACGAAAGAGTAGTAAGTTTATGTATTAGTATTACAAAATTTACTAACTACTCACGATATTTCAATAGGGTAATGATGGTCGGCCACATGGTGGCCAGCCACACGTGTCAGAAAAGGAAAGTTGACTCTAAAAATGGAAATAATCACATTTTCTCCCTAGGGTTTATGTTTTCTAATTGGGGTGCATTTCCATTTTCAAAACTTATATTACTATTTTTAGCTTGTGTGGTCGGCCACAGTGTGGCCAAATATCACTACCCATTTCAATAAGGTCAAGATAAACTTTCAGTCTTACGTTTTTTTAATGTGGTTTTTCACTTTTACCCCCAAAATTATTAATCATATATTTAATTCATGCACAATATAAATTTCTTTCCTAACGTTTTTTAAAGTTTTTTTTTTTTCACTTTTACCCCTAAAATTGTTAATCATGCATCCAACTTATGCACAATATAAATTCCAGTCCTAACATTTCTTTTAATGTGATGTTTACTTTGAGAAGATTTTTAAAGTAGCATTTGTTTGATAGTTTTTTTAAATTCTAGCACTATTTATAAATTCATTAAAATTTAGCATCTTTCGACATTTTTACTCTTCCACCACTTTTACCATCTCTCTGGTAACAAAAAAGTTTTTGTGACTCAATTAAAAAAAAAAAGACATTCCACCACCACTTTTCCGTCGCCGCCGCCGCCGTGCCACCGCCGCCGCCATCGTCACACCGCCACTATCACCGGCGGTCACAAAAAAAAAATTGTGACTCAACAAAAAAAATTAAATACCACCACTTTTTCACCGTCGCCATCGCCGTGCCACCACCGCCGTCATCGTGCCGCTGCCACTGTTGCCGGCGGTCATGTTTTTTTTTTTACTTTTATCTTTCAAAAAATGAAAAAATTTGTGAAGTCAGAAAAAAAAGATAGAAATTATTTGTGAAGTCACAAAAAAAATGGAAAAATTTGTGAATGCACCAAAAAAAATGGGAAGACCCAGCCGCCTTCCATCTCCTCCCATTAAACCAACCAACAATCAAAACAGACCTCTTTCATCAAACATCAACACACAAAATTTTGCAGGAAAATTGAAAGAATTAATATATCACAAGTTAGCCTAATTTTCCATTTATCATATCTTAAATTCTCATCTTATCCCAATAGTATATGTCCAGTAGTATTATACCAAAAATGCAATCAAATGTCTCCCCAAATCATATACAATTTACGCAATTGAGCAATAACAGAGCTCTTCACAAGGTTTATTCATCATGAAAAGCTAACAAAGGAGAGAGCTTTGGTTTTCCAAAATCTGAATAAATCTAAGAAAGGAAATGAAGCAGAAACTGAAACATCGAAGATAAAACTTCCAAAATTGACAGAGAGAAGAACCGAACAATTATAGAAGAAGATTCTCGCGGATTTCTGAAGAGGAAGATAAGCAAACGAAGAGTGTTGCGGCTGAATTTCTGGTAATTCCAAGCGAGCGCTTCCTGGAGCTTCCTACGGTGGAATTGCTTGGTGGAAGTAGGTCACGCGCCACCGATTTCTGCACTCCGCTGTCGGTGCCACGCAATAGATGTGGATGAATAGCCGATAGTTTGCTGGTCCGATAGCGGCATGGCCGATGCACTCCAACCAACCAGTGAACGCTGTGTTGGTGGCGAGGGTGTTAAGAATCGGTGTTCAGTTGGAGAGTTGGAATTGGCAAGGGATCGAGTTGGTGGCGGCGAGTCAGTTGAGGAGATGGTGAAGAGATTGATGGCGACGACGAAGGGAGATGAGATGAGGAAGAGGGCGGCGAAATTGGGATAAGTTGTGAGGAATTATTCGATGATGGAGTTAGGTGGAAAGAGAGAGAAAGAGATAAAATAAAGAGGAAGGTAAGAGAGAAAAAAGAAGAAGATGAGATAAGATGGGTAACACAAAATTAAAATGAGGGTAAAAAGAGAGGAAGTGCTAAATTTTTAAAGAATTATAAGAGGTGCTAAAATTTTAAAAACTATCAAAAAAGTGCTAGTTTGGGGGATTTTCTCTTTTACTTTTACCCCTAAGTACTTGTTTGGTAGGTAGTATTAACCTATGTTATATTATTTATATAGGTTTATGTATTGTTTGGTAGGAAAAATTATTTATACAAAAGACCCTTTAATAAGTTCAAGCCCGGTATTATAATACAAAGATTGGCACTTAAATAATACCACCTCCCCATTCGTATTATTTTCACCAGCTACAACAGTAACTCGTACTAAACGTCGAAAAGACAAAATTACCCTCTCATTCTCCATCATCTTCCCTTTTTTCTCTCTCTTTTACCTCTCCTACCACTTCTATTGCCCCCGACTACCACTTCACCTCCGACTACCAATCCACCGCTGCTAGAGCAGAGAGAAAATTAATTGAATTGAAACTTTCCTACGAAGCAATAAATTCCTTCACATCACAAATGCTATACAAAAATCGCACCCCATGCTCTTCCAAACGGCGAGCGATGTATTCAAACACAACAGCTTCCTGGAGTAGAGATTCCCGCCGGTGGCAGAGATTCCCGCCGGTGCACGTGAAACCGTTGCTGCTGGTCGGAATATCCTCTGTTCGTAGAAGCGCCACCACCATTAAAAGCAAAGTAGATTCTTAGAAATTAAATTGGGGAATTAGAGTTTATAAATTGGGTTTTTTAGTGGTGAATTGAGGAAGAAAGAGGGAGGAGAGGAAGGTGGAGATGGCGGCGCGTACGGTTGGGTGGGTGGTGGATGGCCAGGTGGAATTGCAGATTTGTCGCCATAAGAGATCGTCGGCACAAAGAGAGGAATTGGGCGGAGGCACAATTGGTGGAGGCGAGCGTCGGACCGTCGAGCCTTTTCACTATTCTGTAAAATTAGAGATAAGAAGAGGGAGGCGGAGAAGATATCAGTGATGTTGGTGGCAGCGACAAGAGAGAGGGAGAGAGAGACGGCTGAAGTTTCTGGTGGGGTGAGGGTGGAAGAGGATATAGAGAGATGGGGTTTTATATGATAGTTTTGTGTATAATAAAAAAAATTAGGGTAGGGGAATGGTAAAAATATAAGTTAATATTAATTTTAATATGGTGTACCAAACAACAAACTAAAACTAACAGAATTCTTATATTTTCTACCAAACACACAAATAAAATTATTTATCATATCTATACATATTATTTATCTCTATGATATTACTATACTCTACCAAACAAGCTCTAAAATTATTAATAATGCATCTTAATTAGTTATTCACAATATAAATTTGAGTCCTAACGCTTTTAATGTGGTTTTTCACTTTTACCCTTAAAATTGTTAGTGATGTAGATTTTATGCATAATATTAATAGAGGAAATGCACCCATATGTCATTAGCTGAAATGTAATATCAAAAAGGGTCACTAGTTCAAATTTTATCAAATTTTGTCATATGTTTACTTTTTGGACATTTATACCCTTATATTTTATACCTTATTCCATCCTACTACACTCTCTCTCCTACTTTTTAACTTTATTTTTTTCTATCTTTTTTCTCTCTCTTCCTCTCTTTCCCTCACCTCACGTCTGTCTTCCCTCTCGTTTTTTTTTTTTTTTTCAGTTTCTTCTTCTTCAAGCTTAATTTATCTAGTGATTTCTCCATTGTTGTTCCCTCACCGTCGTCGTCGTCGCCATCGCCATCAACGTCGCCGTCGCCGTTGCCGCTGAGATGTCGTCGTTGATTAAACGCTCTCTATCGTCGATGTTTTGTTCCACGGCGGTGGACTTTGTTCGCCGTCGTCGTGTCTTCTGATTTTGTGGTGGCGATTAGCTTCGTCGTTGCTGGAGATTTATGTGTTTTTGCTGTGATTTTTGCATCAATTTTATGGTGTTGTGTTAATAATTTTTTGTATTTTGTTTTTTTTTATTCAGCAATTTTGGTTGCGATTTTGCTGTGGTTGTTGCTTTAATTTTTGTTTAGAAAGTGTTATGGTGTATCAATTGTAATTTTCCGGCGAAATTTGGTTGTGGCGTCAAAGCTATGGAGGTAAATTTCCGGCGACTGTATTTTCTGGTTCAGGTTGGTACGTTTTCTCTGAATTGCGTACTGGTGCGTACCAAGTTTACCTGGTACGCTGTACGTATTGATAAATACGTACCGCGTACCTTAATTTGTAAATGCGTACCAAGTGTACCTCATGTAACTTAGTACGCATGTACGCTTTGATCATTGCGTATCTGGTTAGGAAGTTCCGATGTGGTACACTTGGTACGTAATTACAATTACGTACCAAGTTTGCTCATCAGAACTTGGTACGCCGGTACGCTTTTGAGAAAAATGTACCGGCGAACTTGGTACGCTGGTATGCATTACCTAATGCGTACCATGTTTTCATTTGACGAAGTTTTAATTTTTTACACGTTTTTGGGTTTAAGAAGAAATCCCCACTGTTATATGTTCATGAATATTATTCTACTGCGATGTGGCGTGAGATTTATGATGAAGATGTGATGCCTATTCCGGATAAAGATTCGTGGAGTGTGCCGCCACATGTTACTTCAAGGATTGTTCTTATACTTAAGGAACATAAACAAGCTGGACGGCCGCGTACAAAGAGAATTTGGTTGATAATTGGAGATTTATTGAATTCTATTAGATGTGTACTGTTTGTCATGGTTTTTGTTTGAAATTTTTGACGTTTTTATTAATATTGTGTCAAATATTATTGTAAATATTGGTACGTCTTGTTTAATTGCTTACTTTGCGTACTAGAAAAACTGTTACGAACTTGACTAAAAACGTACCGTCATACCAAGTTCGAATGTGGTACACCTGGTACGCATTTACAATTGCGTACCAAGTTTGCTTATCAGAAATTGGTACGCCGGTACGCATTACACATTGCGTACCAAGTGTTCAAGTTAATCTTGGTACGTTTTGTTTAATTGCTTACCTTGCGTACTAGAAAAACTGTAACGAAATTACATTTGTGTGCTGTTGGTACCATAATGCAAGTACATAGTTATCTTATGCATAATACCAATAAAGATCAAAAATATACATAGCATCAGTAGCATATGCTAATAGTTATCCAAAATACACATTCAAAATATACTAATGTTTATGAATTCAGAAAATACTATCCATCATGGACAAAATATTAACACCAATTCACTGTTCATTCTTGACTCCATTGAAATCTATGACTTCCGGTGTCACATCCTCCGTGCTATGGTCATAAATGGGCAGGACTGCTTCAGCTTCTCCAAGGTTGAGTTGCCACTTGCAACGAGGCATGCTCGAATGTCTAAAATAAGTGACTCATAACCATGAGCCATGACCTTGTTTTTCAAGGTGGCAAGCTCCAACCGCTTGTATGTCCATTTGTGCTGCAATAAGACAGAAAACAATTCAATAACAAATACATATTCACTGTTTAGTCATAATATGCTTGGTAAAAGCGGTAAACTTTTACAAATACGTACTAAAATTCCACGGTACACTCGGTACGTTTTTGACAATGCGTACCAAGTGTACCAGTAAACTAGGTACGCTTTTACAAATACGTACTTGAAAATAATGAAATACTGGTACACTCGGTACGTTTTTCACAATGCGTACCAAGTGTACCAGTAAAGTAGGTACGCTTTTGTAAATACGTACCTACAATTCAATGAAATACTGGTACACTCGGTACGTTTTTCACAATGCGTACCAAGTGTACCAGTAAAGTAGGTACGCTTTTGTAAATACGTACCTACATTTCAATGAAATACTGGTACACTCGGTACGTTTTTCACAATGCGTACCGAGTGTACTAGAAATACATTAGTTTTCTTGATACGTATTTGCAAAAATCTTACCAATTTTAAGCATACAATGCCATATTCAAATGAACCGAATGGAAAATACATCATGCATAAACAAATTCAGAAATTCAACAAGAAGCTATCCATAATTCCAGAAATTACAGATCTGGAATTACCAGTACGTATTTCACAAAATGTACCCGATGTACCACTACAATTTCCTCCCAAATCTGCAAATCGTACCCTAATTTTCATTCTACTCAACAAACTGGGTACGCAATCTACATTCAAAACATAGTAAACCCGCAAATCGAAGAAATCAAGTGATAATCAAACATAGTACCTGTATTTTACTTGATAACTCTGTACGTATTTACAAAAACGTAACAAGTTTATTAGGTACGCAGTACGCATTTACAAATACGTACTGCGTACCAAGTACACTTGGTACGTACTGGTAAATACGTACTGCGTACCAGGTAAACTTGGTACGCACCAGTACGCAATTACGAAAACATACCAACCTGAACCAGCAACAGCAGTTCTGCTCGGAAATCAGAAATCAGAAATTAGAAATCTACCCAAATACATCGAAATCGCTCGGAATTCAACCCTAATACACTAGAAATCATCAGAAACTCAACGAAAAACCTATAAATGAGTAAAAACAAGGCTAAAAAATCATTAATTGAAAAAAATTCAAATAAACTCATTACCCCAATTTTAGATCTATGACTTTCCGGCGAGATCTGTGTAGTCGGGCTTTAGGAGGTGCTTGGCGGTGGAGAGAGATGGAGACGCGGAGGAGGAGAGGTGGTTGGCGGTGGAGAGAGATGGAGACGCGGAGGAGGAGAGGTGGTTGGCGGTGGACAGAGATGGAGACGCGAGGAGAGGTGGTTGGCGGTGGACAGAGATGGAGACGCGGAGGAGGAGAAATGGAAGAGAGAGAAAACGGGGAGAGAGAATGAGAGGGTACAATTTTAACCATACACACCCCAATACCCTATAAGGGTATTTGAGTCAAATTGGATATAATTTTACCCAATTTTTATCAAAAGTGAATTTTTGACAAAATTTGTTATTACTATGTAGGGTAATGACATACTACCATTTGCCTCATATTAATATGTCGTTTTTGTATTTTAGCTGATTAAAAAATTAGTTGAAAAATTAAAATAAAATAATCCGACCTGCCGGATTCGAACCAGCGACCTAAGGATTGCTATATGCATTCTACAGTCCTCCGCTCTACCAACTGAGCTAAGGTCGGTTGTGATTTCTCATTGCATTTACCTAAATTATACTGTATTATGCAATTAAAGATCTTATTAATTGATTTTAACTACTTTTTTGTGATACGATATTTGATGTTAAATTATATTTAATGAATGAACTGATTAGTTAAGCTTTACCGTAATTTCTAGTCTACAGGATTAAATTTATGGTGTATACATGTGCGTTTTGATCTTTATTAAACCTAAACAACTAGGACGCGTTAAAAACTTCACACTTTGCTTAATTTTTACTTATTGGCTGTTGAATTTGAAATGAAAATGTAGTATTGCGTTATACTATGAATTTATTCGGTGTAGTTTCATACGTACTAATCATCAGAATTTATCTCTCCCTTCTTTTATCCCTCGCATTTACTATTTTTTGCTATTCTTATTTATACACGACTCTGATGTATATAGTCGGTCTAGTCGGGTGAATCAAGAGAAAACACATTGTTTTGTTGAACAATTTGATTGCTTCATTCTACATCAAGTCAAGGACGAAGATGTGCTTAACAACTCCATCTTGAATTCTTATATTCTCCCATCGTCCATGAAGAGTAGTTCCATGATGGGTGACACCAGGTTTAATAATTTTGGGAACAATATTACAAAGAAATTTAAATACCGCGTGACGAAGGACTCGAACCCGTGACCTTTGGCCCGGGCATTAACCTCACTACCACTAGGCTAACACACACACACACGGTTTAATAATTTTGATGAAGTGTTTTGTAAGTAGAAGGATGGTCCCAAATTATATACATTGTTGTGTTAGTTCATGGGTACAGTAGTGGGTCCAATAGTGGTATTTTGTGTAAATATATACATGGTAATAATGAGTAGGGCTGAGCATTCGGACGGTTCGAACCCAACCCGAGCCGAACCAAAATTAAGCAAGTTGTGTTTTTTTTTCAAACCAAACTAATCCATATTATATGTGTAACCAAACCGAATTCAAACCTAATTTGCAATTTGGATTCAGCTATATTCGATTTTAACCGATTTTTTTTTTCAAATTTTAAGTGCATATTTTTCACAACGTTTGCACCTATATTATTTCGTATTTTCTTATACTTTGGCACACAATATAGCAATTATATTAGTTCAACCAACCAAGTACATTGGTGATGATATGCGTCGCGGTGCTGCTATTAGAAGCGAGATAGAGTTTACCGTTTATGATTTTTGATGGGCAAATGGGTTTATGATTTGACACATGCGTATGTAAAGGTGACATTTGGATTATCACAATTTCACTCATAAATTTTGAATTGCTTTTAAACATTAATATATCTATTATATTTAAAAAAAATACTAACATATAAACGTATTTCAGTTTTCTGGTAGAAGTCGATTTTTTTTGGCTCAACCCGAATCAAATTGAAATAATCGGGTTTTCAATTTCTTAAGCCGAACTGAACCGTTATATTAAAAAATGAAATCAAACTGCAAATTACGATTTGATACGGTTCGAATTTTTGGTTTGGTTCGAGTTTCGCTCACCCCTAATAGTGAGTTTGATAATTAAGGAATTTTTAGTGGGGTGTTGTTGTTTGTTAATGTTTTAAAGACTACTCTTAGTAAAGGGACGAAATTGAAAAGATAGAACTACTCTCGTGGACAGAAAAAATATCATATTAAATGCAATACATATATTGGAACAAATATTATCTTTATTCTGATTTTCAAATATTATTAGAAAATCTACAACAAGTCTATTTGTGAGCACACTTTACGTAGATTATGCACGTGAGTACTATATATTTACATTTAATAAGATTGAGATTCTTTAGAAAATATACAAATGTATATATCGCTAATTAGAGGGCTGAGCAACGGTTCAATTCGGCCCCAAACCGTCCCGAACTGTCAAAACTGTCGGGCCGATATTTTCGCGATTCGCAGACCGCCACCACCCTGACTAGAATTTCGGGCCAAGTCGCCACCGATCGAAATCTTAGGGTCGGTTTCGATTTCGGGTCGGTCCAAACCGCCATTTTAAGCAAAATGGGCAGAAAGTGTGTAAATTAAAATACAGTCAACTGAACTTTCAATCTTAACCAAATTTCTGTAAAATTCAAATGACCCTTTTGGTTCCGGACAACCATCAAACACATTCCGTGCGTTCAAGGACTCCAACTTCACATACATATTCATCAAAGCATTACCCGTAAAAAGGTCAAGTCATAACAAGAAAGTTTAACGACATTTTCAATTTTTCATGTTGTTGTTCATTCAGACAAGTCAAGCATAAATCAAAATATAATGAAAAAAAAAAAAATTAAACAAATCAGTGGTGCAGTCGCAGTGCCGGCGAGGGGCGAGGAGGCGGTGGTGGCATTGGTGCAGTCGTTGCGCTAACTCGATTCGCGATGGTGGGTGCATTGGGAGGAGGCGATGAAGGGTGGTGGAGCTAGGCCCCCAAGATAGGAGGGGCAAACGTTGCCCCTACTTTTTAAAATTTTTAGTGGGGCAAAACATAGATTATTTGATAAATTTGTACATAATTTTTTAATTAGGGGTAATTGTAAATATATGAGGTGGGGCAATTATGTTGTATATGGTTCTGCCACTGGGTGGTGGTCCGGTGAGTAGAGTCGTAGAGTGAACGGTGGTCCGGTCACTGGTGGGAGGAGGCAGTAACGGTGATGGTGACGACAGTGAGGGAGAGAGAGGGAATTCAGGGAAGGGGGTAGCGGCGGTGAGGAAGGATTTAGGATTAGTAGTGCGTCATTGAGTTAGAAATTAGAATATTTATATTCCTATTATTTAATATATATATATATATATATATATGTTTAATTATATATATATGGTAGTCGGTTCAGTCGGTTGCGGTTTGGGCGAAATGAAAATCGCCACTGACAACCAAAATCGATTGGGATTTCTGGAACCGCCGCCTCTCCGGAGCTGAGGCCGACCGACCGACCCCGAGCGGTTCGGGGCGGCTATGCTCACCCCTATCGCTAATCTGTTAAATAGTTTCTATGCGTCCCCACTTAGTATGGTGCAAGACCATGCACAAGTTTTAAAAAGTAAATAAATATGTGGTAGGGATATTTTAAGTGGAGGAATAGACCATTTAGGATGTGTTGTTAATTTTTTAGTGCATGGAAAAAATTTATAAGAGTAAATATATTCAACTTTTAAGGACAAAAAAGTAAAAGTTATGTCCTATAAAGAAAACACTATACTAAGGTGAGACAACTAAAAAAAAATAGTCATACTAACCCGCGGTGGAGGGGTATAATTCATAATGTGACAATCCATAAAAATACACATTTTGCCAATGTAAAAATGAAAAATACACCATACTCCCAAAAATAATGAATTTTACACCCTTTTGAATATTTCAAATATAATATGCTATCTTGTCAAGCACTTTATATCACATCTCTTACACATGTGCAAGAGATGTGATATAAAGTATATGACATTCCAATAATTTAGTGATAATTAGGTGATTATTTGACAATCATTAGCCAATAATAATTTAATTTAATTATTTTATGTGAAACATATCGTGATTCAGTAGGTACTAAAGTCAGTCGAAAAATTATGAATAGGCATTAAACGAACGTAAATGGAGTTCTCGCTAGGACAGAACAAAATCCAGCGGGATTTTGTTCTGTCCGAGCGAGAAATGGCAGAAAAGTTGGTCAATGTACAGAATGATGGTTGATTGGTGCCTGGCATGAATATATTTGCTTGTGCAGACATGAGCCAGTACATTTCACGTGAAATTCGGAAAAAAATTTGTATAGCATTCACAACTCTATATATTTTTACCATTCACACGCCTCTTTTACACACCCACAATAACATCCTTTGAAATTCATCACATTCGATAGTGTGCAACAATCTTTCAAATAACATCCTTTCAAATTCATCATTTGAGGTATTTTTCCTGTCTTGTAATTTTCCTCTAGTGTCCACTTAATTTTTATTGTACTTGATAAATTAGAAAATCAGACTCTTTAATATTAAAAATATTGAAATTTATATGAATGTCGTATAGATTACATAGCAAGTGGATTTTATTATTTCTCGCTCGAAATTAAATTTTCCGCTCTTAAATCTTAATCCCGCTCGAACGGAATTTAGGTCTGCCGAGAGGGATTTTGTATATTAGGACTAAAAAAAAATTTAGAATTTGCATATATCATTTCCCGCTAGAAATTAGTACTTCCCGCTCGTGAATTTATATCCCGCTCGAGCGGAAAATTAATGTGGTTGACGAGCGGGATTTCATATTTTTGTGTTATTTTTATTAATTGTTATGTGTTCGTACTTCTGTGTAGATGGATCACTATTTTATTATCAAATACGGAGGAACATGGTCTGGTTGTACGTACTCGGGCGGATATCAATTCGTACATGTCGAAAGAAATCTCGCCAGCCTAAGGTACAACATCGATTGTCAATTGAGTGCAAACTCTTTCAGCACACAGTACGAGTTGCATTATCTGTCGAAGAATGAGAGAGGACGTACTGTAAAGTGCCCATTAAGCACCAATGCTGAATTTTATCATTTGTGCGCGACGCAACCAGAAGCAACTGTGTACGTGACTCACCAATACACGAACGTATACGTGCCTGAGTTTGATGCTGATTATTATGAAGAAATGGATCGTATCCAAACACAGATGCTTTCCTCCACTTTTAGTGATGATGCATATCCCGCTGGGGGTAATTATGCTTCGACATCCACACATTATTTCGGATCCACGTCGACTCAAGTTCCAGAGACAGCAGAGGGTTATGGCAATGATGGAGATGCAGATGGTGCTAACGATGCTGAAGAGACAGATGGCGATGACGAAGATCAAGAGACAGTTGGTCCTCAGGATGAAGAATATGAGCTGGAAACCGACAGAGATGCATCGGAAGAGATGGCAGAGGACACCATGATAGAATCAGCTATGTTGGAGCGTGAAGCATGGATTCGCGGTGAAGAAGATGATGAAGCCACTGATGTAGGCAGTTTGGTTAGTTCCAGTGAGTCCCGTGAATGCAACGAATTCAATCGTTGTACGTGAAAAAGGTCCGCTAGAAGATGGTGATTTATCTGTTGGTTTTATTTTTGAAATTAAAGCAACTCTAAATGTAGCAGCAGGCTTGTAGCACATGGAGATTGGAGCAGAATACAAAGTTGATGGCTCTGATAGCCTACGTCTCAGATGGATATGCAGGCGTATGGAATCTTGTCCGTTCGAGCTAAAGGCAAGATCAAGTAAAAAATCACAAGCTTGGAGAATTACCAAGTTTACGGGCGATCACGCATGCACACGCCAGCTAGGATGTGTTGGTTGTAGAAAAGTTCACATGAATGTGATTGCAGCCTATGTTGCTTGGAAAATACAAAGAGAGTGTAAAATAATAGAGCCAAGGGCCATTATGGAAAAGGTGCAAAGCGAATTTGGGTTCACTATTCGTTATGATTTGGCCCTGCGAGCACGGCATGCAGTTATAGAAAGCATTTACGGGGGATATGTTAATTCCTTCCGAAAGTTGTCAGGCTGTCTTCACATGCTAAGGCAATGGAATCTAGGTACAATTACTGATTTGCAAGTTGGTATTGATGGGAAGTTCGAACACTTGTTTGTAGCTTTTGGCGCATGTAGGCCTGCTTATCCACTGAATATGAGGCTTGTGATTGCAATTGATGGCACTTCTATTTTCATATGATTATTTTCTGAATGTTAAATTGCAGGAAAAATGGTGATCAAATATACGATTACGTTCAGTATTACTACACACGAGAAGCTTGGAAAGAAGTTTATCAACATCCTATAAATCTTGTTCCTCACATGGAAGATTGGACTATTCCAATAGAAGTGGATAACATATTGGTCTTGCCTTCAAAAATCACGCCTCTACCAGGTCGTCCGAGACTGAGCCGGCATCGAGCTTCCATAGAAAGTCAACCACGTAGAAGATGTAGTGTGTGTCATGAATATGAACATACTCATGCAATGCATAATCGATATCTAGGATGAAAAATATGATTGTAATGAATGTATGTATTCTATGTGCTTCAAGTAATATAAAGTGCTACTCACATTGTTTCAATTAAATATTCAATATTCATACAGCGTAAAATTACAAAGAAGAGATCACCCAACTGATGGTCTACGCCTCTACTCTAAATCATATATGTACTTATCCGCTCCATCTGGTGCACGACAAAGACTAAATATAGCGGAAACGACCCTCCTCCGATATTCCTTTATGTGTGTGTTGCCCCACGGAATAGAGGGTGAACCACTAATTAAACATTTTATCGTCATCATTGCAAATACACCACTACTAACACCATCGCGTTGCTTGAATTGATCTATAGCTGGAACGACTGTGAGCGTTAGGGGCCTCTCATCGGGGTCGCTCCAACTGTGTCGTGCCTCTAGTAAAACGAGCATGTAAGAACTCAAGTCCAAAGCTTCAGTAGCGGCTCCAGACTCGCGCGTCGGCACGATTGTGCGCGTCGGTCAAGGTAATGATACATGGAGTCATAGAGCTCAGCCACCCAATTCTTGCAATCAATTCTGACTACCACCCAATGCTTGTCAATGTTGCACACAACAATTATCTCCATCAAACGAACAATTAATATCATTACTCATAATAGAATCATCAAGTAATTGTTGAGGTGTGTCCACTTATGTGGGTTGCACCAAAGAAATATGGTCGTCCGGTGTAAAGACCCTCTCGACCGGCTGCCGTTTCTCCATGCGCTCCATATAGTAGACTCACTAGAGGCACATAGTCAGCATAAGTGTCCCACGATCCCCTAAGCTCCCGCTCGATGTCTAGGCTCAAAATCTGCCTATGCCAATCACCTCTGAGGTGGAGCTGCAATAAACAGGAGACCAAGTTGTAAGTGCATAAAAAAATGCGTCATAAAATTGAACACGGTTGTAAATAATTTGGGTTATTCGTAAAATTGAATTTACAAAGACATCGGAATCCAATAAAACAGTGTTTGTGTGCGTCACATCGGGCAAGACATGCACTCGGTCAATTATTCGTTGTCTCAAGTAAGAGATGAACAAATCTACCACCTACAAGGCAAAACATAAGTTTGTGAATTAAATAAAAAAATAACGTGCTAATTGATAAGTTAATGTTGTCTTTACCTCAACAGCTATGTCTGTCTGTGGATGCTCAAGTTGCCTCCACCAGTGCTTGCCTGTAAATCTCCCGCTCTCAATGATAACCATGAATCCATCCTCATCACCTCTCGAAAATAGTTCATACGCTTGCCTCAATTCCTGTTGAAGTGGATATGGTTCTCTTTGGACAAGCATGGACGCCTGTATTGCTGCAGAAGCTCTCCGAGTCCTTTGCCCTCTTCATTGTTATTGCTGTTGCTGTTGGTCCAGACCACTTACTTCCTCTTCCACCACCGGTCTCTGATTAAGTGGGACTGCTCGGATCGGCGACACCACCTCGTGTAGACGAGCCTCAAAACTCTGGACCTAGTCCTACACAAACAAAATAAATATCAATATTAATAAATATCTAATATCTGTGAAATAATTACCTACCGTGGTAAGAGAATCCCACAATGCATTGAAATTGCTATTTTTCCCTTGCATTGAATGCCGAGATGGATCGAGTATAAAAGTACCGTACTGATCGAACATTGCACTCGTACATGAAATGACGAGCTGCAGTGAACGGCGAAAAAAAACCGTTCTGCTTGGGGAAGAACTTCATCCGTGTGATGTGCATGCTGATGCTGCATTGAGGGGCGGCGCTGGACTTCGTGCCCTGGACCTGTGGAGGGTCTCGCACTAAGGGGCGGCGCTGGTCTTCATGGCCCTGGACCTGTAGAGGGTCTCGCACTGAGGGGCGGCGTGGTGACGGTATAGGCATGGACCACGGCCTGGGCCGACGTCCAGGGGATCGACGTGTAGATCCACAGCGGGCTTTGTCAAACAAGCCCTCAATCCAAGATTTGAGTTTGGGGAACAGTCTCCGCTCTACTTTCTCTACAATGCGATCCTCTGCAAGGGCAATCTCTGATCGAATCCAGCGTCGATCACTGGATCGTAGGACGTGATCGGCCCCACCACTGGAGGATGAAGATCCTGACTGACGAACACACTTTCCGTATTCTGGACGGCGGGGTGGCTCTCTGTACTCAGGATCACGATCCTCTGCCTCTGCCTCTTCCTCTGCCTCTCTCTCTGCCTCCGCCTCTCGCTGCTCATTTGTAACAGGCTGCCTCTGTTGACCCCGCTGTCTCTGTGCTCTCATTCGAGAAGGTCTCTCTTCCTGGTCTTCATCATCAATTACTATGGCCTGGCGTGGCTAACGGGGGAACTGTTCCCCTGCACATAATGGATTGCGCGGCACTACAAAGTCCACTCCAAGTGCATTTGGATACTGACTGGACCGGAAATAGAAAGTCTCCATTTCAGCATCATCCGGTACAAAAGGGTTGAATCGACCAACCTGCAGCGCAAATAATTTTATCAAACACAAATACAATTATAAAAAAAATACATACAGTGAAAAAATTAAAATTTACCTGCAAAGAAAATAATGGCTGAAGCTCTGTTCCACTTAACTTCTTGAACTTCCATCTAAGACATCTGGACCGTGTATCCGGGTTATCAATGATCACAACTGCAGCGGTTACGTCTGGCAGTACCTCCAACGACCAAACGTGGAAAGCCCAGGCTGCACCGTAGAAGTGGTACTTTTTCGTCTGTTGCATATTGTCCATGTAGTGCTTCAGATGCAAATACGTGTATGTGTCCCAAGGAAACCGAGAAAATGCGTCCAGATCGTCCACCAACTTCCACACCCTATCCGCAACAAACTTCTTCTGCTCAAGACCAAATAACAGCATATACAGAACTAACACGTGCGCGACCTGTAGGTACAGTTGTCTACTCTGATCTGTCACGTGCCTCATGCAAAACCGATTCAGGAGGTCCCCCACACTAGTCGGCACGCCGTTGGAAAACCACTGATACACTTGTACACCCCGTAAGTCGTGGTCGTCTGAAGGTCGGAAATCAAACGAGTCGAATGACAATCCGGTAATAAGAGCATACTCCGTAGAAGAAAAATGAAGGTTAACCCCGTTGATATGAAACCACATGTCGTGTGGCTGGCCCCATTGAACCAAAATCTGCCGGGACAATACGTGATGCACGCCCATACCGCACTTCTGCCCCGGCTGCCAGTAAGTAAAGTGGCCAAAACAACCTTCAAGCCACCTCTCCAGGAGATCCTGTCCCCCAACTACCATCAATGTAGACACAACGTCTTCTAAAACGTTGTGCCTGTAGGACGTGCTAACCGTGGACTTCCGATCAATAGTGTCGGGCCTCTTGAAAATAATCTACACGAATAAAAATTTAAATTAAAATACAAATAATAAAATCAAACTCAAAACAGTATTAAACAGTTCTCTAAACAAATTCCGCTCGAGCGGGATATCAAGCCAAATATGACAACGGCGAGCGGGAAATGACACAAAAAGCATTCACAATAATTTCGGCAGCTAAATAACAATATCCCGCTCGGTTAAACTATATCCCGTTCGAGCGGGATTTAGGCCACCAAGAATTTATCGAGCGGGATTTAATGTAATTAACATGTGAAAATTAAGGGAAAAATTACGCGTAATTACACATTCAAAAAATTCAACAGTCTTCCAAATCAAAATTATTAGTATACATTCAACAACAAACAATCGAAATAGGAATAATTTAGCAAATTAGGGATCTAAGGGAGGTTATACACTATTATTATAATTAAATACGAGAACAAAGAATTTCCCGCTCGTAGAAGACAGATCCCACTTGAGCAGGATTTACAGAAATCTAAGGTTTCTCGAGCGGGATTTTACATAGATAGATACTAAATAATTTTTGCAATTAACAGATGAAATTTTAGATTAAAATTCAAACGCATGAAAAAAAATTTAAAATACTAATCTCTCCATAATTAGCCATATTGTGAAAAATAACAAGGGAAAATGACGCCGTTGACTACAGCACGGTATTAATGTCGGAATTTTTGGTTTCACAAAGAGAAGAGAGTGAGCGAGATTTCTTAACTTAGAGAGAGAGAAGATAGTGCAGCGGGAGGAATGTGTGAGCGGGATGTAGAGGTTTTAATATTGAAAATGAGAGGTGGGGGTGTTGGAGGCGACAAAATAATAAAGTAGGTAAAAAAAATTGTCAGCTCGAATGATGGGCCGCGACAAAATCGGAACCAACAAATTAAGAAAGGTGCATGGGAGTCAACAAGATTTGACTCAAAGTATGACACCTTTTCAGTTTTTGTTCCCCAAGGTGTATATTTCATTATTTTTTAAGGTATGGTGTATTTTTCATTTTGCTATCTTCAAATGGTGCATAAAATTTTTCCCCATTCATAATTGTGTATTAGTTATGGATTCAATTGCAGGTCTCTTATAGTAAAGTATACTAATATATACTCCCTCCGTCCACGAAAAAGATGCATGTTTTTCATTTTCATGTGTCCACGAAAAAGATGTTTGTTTGATTTTAGGTAAGTTTTATCATAACATTCACATCTACTTCATTACTTATTCACTCACTTGTCATTGTCGATCATACAATTTACTTTAATTTAATCTTCCTGTCAACTCAAGTGGAACCTTACTCCACTCAATTTAATCCTTCATTACCTATTCTACTCACCCCACACACAAATCATTATTTAAACCCTTTAACAGTAATTTAAAACTATATAAGTGGGACTCTTACTCCACGAACAATGCACTCCACCAATTTATTAAACCTCTTGTCATTTTCAAATCGACATCTTTTTTAGTAGTAATTTTTATCGACATCTTTCAAATGAAACCCAATATATAAATTTATTAGTGACTTAAAATAATTGGAATGATTCCGAAAAACTTACAGTGCAACTCTATTTTTTTTTTGCAATCTATTTGGGACTTGAGAATTGAGCTATTAGACTAGCCACAACGACTGTTTTGTCGGTCGGCTTGAGACAGTCACGTCGACGAGATAGCCCGATGCAGCCTTCCCCCGTTCAAGACGGTCCCGTCGCATCGAGACGGTTTCGATCCGGTGCCTGCGAGACACAAGCTCGCATTTAAAAAAAAAAGGAAAATTCGGCGCATGCAATGCACGCGCCTAACGGAATTTAAAAAAAAATAACTGTTTGGCAACTACTGAAATCAGCCTAATTTTTTTTTAATTTCACCTATAAATACCTCATTTCTTCACACCATTTTCTCCACACCAAATTCATCTACTTCACCTAGTTTTCTCTCTATTTTTGCTCTCTATTTTTCGTAAAAAAATGTCTTCCACATCGAAATCCTCAACCGGCTACTCTTCTCATGGCACCGACGTACGACCCAACATTTTTTCGCCGGCGTTTTTGGATGCACAAGCATCTGTTCTTGAAGATTTGCGAGGCGTTGGAGCAGAATGTGCGCTACTTCAAGCAGAAACAAGATGCAACCGGCAAATGGGGCCTGACGTCGGTGCAAAAATGCACAATGGCCATTCGCCAACTAGCCATCGGTGGAGCGCCGGATACATTCGATGAATACTTGAAGATCGGAGATAGCATGGGCCGTCTTTGCCTCCGGAAGTTCTGCAAAGCTGTCATCGAGCTCTTCGGTGATGTGTACATGAGGAAGCCAAATGCTCAAGACACCGCTCGGCTAGTGCAAATGCACGAGGAGAGGCACGAATTTTCAGGGATGCTCGATAGCTTGGACTGCATGCACTGGGTGTGGAAGAATTGCCGAAGGCGTGGATGGCTGCCTACACACGAGGAGATATTGGCGTGCCTTGCTTAATTCTTGAGGTCATGATGTCTCAAGATTTATGGATCTGACATGCCTTTTTTGGAGCAGCCGACTCCAACAACGATATCAACGTCCTCAACTAGTCGCCCTTATTCGAGAACATGCTTGAAAATAGGGCTTCGCCGTGCGAATTCGTGGTGAACGGAAAGCACTACGACAATTACTACTTAACCGATGAAATCTACCTATCTTGGCCAGCTCGAATCAAGGTACCCCTGCTTGCAACGGACCCGAAGTCGGCACGATTCAAGAAGATGCAGGAAACGGCTAGGAAGGATATCGAACGGGCATTCGGTGTTCTTCAAGCCCGATGGGGAATTATTCGGTACCCAGCGCGGAACTGGTATACAAAGCATCTCAGCAACATCATGTTTACCTGCACCATTTTGCACAACATGATAATTGAAAAACGAGAGTGAGAATGCTGTGAACTGGAGAGAGGACACAGAAACAATGACGGCCAGTGTTGTAAATCAGGTCCCCACTCCGCTGTCCTGGAAAGATGATCTCAAACGGGACGCCGCGTTGAGAGATACAAGGAAGCACCATCGGCTCACCAATGATTTGATCGAGCATGTTTGGAACCGATTTGAACCTCTTGCCGAGTAGGATGTATTTTATTTTTAAAATTTCAATTAATGTAATGTTTTTTTATTTTAATTATTATATTGTACTAGCTATTTATTTAAATTAATGAAATTTTCAATTTTTTTTATTAAAATTAATACAAAATACAAATTCAGAAATTAGATAGAGACACCCCATAGAGACAGTCTCACTGTCCCTATTTCCAGAAAATTCATAGAGACACTACCACTGCAGACATTCTTAGACACCGCATTGTACTTACTCCCTCCATCCCGCTATATTTGTCTTACTTTCTTTTTTGAACATCCCATTACACTTATCCTAGTTTCTTTTTAGGAAATAATTAAGGAAATTAGAACCCAATTAGTTTGGCTAATTAGACTCACTTTACACCTTTCAACATATTTTTTTCTCATTTTCTGTGTCATTCACTATACACTCTCTCTATACCCACTTTATTTCACTTTAATAACTTCATTAAATACATTTTTTCTCCTTGATTGTTTTTTTCTTAATTCTCATGCCGGAAAAAATTAAGACAAGTGTAACGGGACGGAGATATTATTTTTTACTCATAATAATGAAGTTCTTTTATCTATGTCATGATTTTTTGCCGTTTTTGAATTTTCTAAGGTAAATCTATATATTTTTTCCTTTTTTTAGAAGCTTTTATGTTTCATATTTACTTGTCCTTTCTTATTTTGAGGCAATATTTACCTGTCTATCCATAACAATACTACTATGTTTTTCCTAACAAGTTGCAGATTTCTTGGTAAAGCAAAAGGAAATTTCCCTGCGAAAAAAGAAATAAAACGGCAATTTCCCTACATATTTTTTATAATTCCTGTAACTTGCTGTGGAAAATTTTCCCTAGGAGTTAAAAAAAATCTTATCTTGCAAGTTGCAAGTGTCTTCTCATCCACGTCAGCTTAGATAGAGACAGAAGAAAGATAAAGAGAGAGACAAGGAGAGAGGGATAGAGAAATCAATAAAGTGTGAGGAATCTGGAAAAAGGATGCCACCTAACAACGAAAACGAGATTTCACCTTTGCATATTCTCGAGCCCACATTCTCTGCCTATATATATCCCCTCTTCCCAATCTAATTCCTTTCTTTTTCTCCTCCTTGCTTAGCCCCCTTCGGAACACAGCCCACTACAGGTACAAACTTTCTCTCTCTCTATCTTGTCTTTTATTTATTATTTATTTATTTATGTTTTTGTTTTGTTTTGTTTTGTTTTTGTTTTTTGTTTTTGTTTTTGTTTGTTCTTTTAGTTGTCTATGATTTCTTGATTGCTCCCCTGTCTTCATGAATATGCATGCTATTATTCAAATTTGGGATTGTATTTGTTGAGAAAGTGGATCTTCTAGTTGTCGATGGTTGTGAGAAGATTGTAATTTTGAGGGAATTATTTGGTATAATTCGGTTCAAATATTTTGAGGATCCCAAGTAATGGTGATCTGACTGTCATTGAAAACATATAGTTTCATTGGTATTTGTAATGTGATGTAAATTAAGTTCCCTTTATGTTGAATGCAGTGGTTGATTGTGTGAGGATTTGTGAGATTGAGAAAGTTATAATTGACCTAATAGTAATTGGGATTATTAATGGTGAGAAGCTAGGGGCTCTGTGGCAATTTAATTATGGATTTATGCCAAAAAGATTCTTTCTTTTTCTTTTTCTGCATTTGAAATTTTATTTTCCTTAAGAATCTGTGGTGAGGAAGAAATTACTCGCTTAATTCACGGATGATTGTATGTACTTTGAAAGAGAAAAGACTGAGAAGCAAGTTTCAGGCCTTAAACCTTGAATCTCGTTGTGAGTAATGCGGATATGCCTGCAAAATGTTTCTCGGTTCTTTTACTCCATAGATGTGAATGAGGTGAACTTTGGGGATAGCTCATTTGTTATTATTCGTGAACAGATAAAATCTTGCATAATCTGTGCTCTCTCATTATAACTTCACAATATCTAAAGGGTTAAATCTTACCCATTTATGAGGTCCAGAAAAATTGAATTTCTATAAGATCTTTGCTAAAAAGAAAATTCCGGAGACTGTTAAAGTTATTGGACTTTTCTGACTATCAATACTTGGGAATACGTGGGAGCAGATCATTATTTCAAATAAAGGTGAACTGTTGGATCTGGTTCCACTATACCCCCGTTCACAGAGTTCAAAGTAATTTTTTTGCATGACAATGGGGGAAGAATGTTTTGTGTAATTTTCTTATGTTGTCTAGTACTATAGAGAAGAAGACTTTCTTAATGAGTATATTTGACAAGCGGCATTTTTATTGTCTTGTATGTAATATTGTTGCAACCAGGTCCGATAAACTAATGAAGAAGGTTTGCTGTCTGCATAGAAAAATCTAAGCATACATTTGATGCTATTAGAGTTGTTTGATATGTTATTGCTGTCATGGAACAATTATAATGAGATGTTCATGAGCCATTGGTATGCTAACTAGAAGTTGAATTAAATTGGTTGTTTTCTTGTAGAATTCTTCTTCTCTTTAATTGCAATTTAGTTTTTTTTTTCTCGTTTTTTAACATGACTTATAATTTTACTTGATGGAACTGTTTTAGGTTTTCTTTAGAGGTTCCTTATTCTATTTTACATCCACTGACGTCCACTCCCATTTTCCTCGTTATTTCGTCCAGGTCCTGATCTCAATTACCATTGTTTTCAACTAGTGCAATTAGTAAGTGGTGTGGAATAATGCACTAGGTATTTGTTATGTTTATTCTGAAAAAATTTGCAGGATTTTGTCCTGAGGTGTTTTCAAATTTTCATTCTCGTTGTATTCTAAACCTCTTCGTAAAGTGCATAAGCATAACGCAAAACATTGCAGCATATCAATCTTCTGCTTCCTGTATAGTATTCTATATAAAAAGATCCAATTTTTTTCTCAACTTATTGTCTTTTAGTTTCAGTTCAATGGATCAACTGTATTCCCTTCGAAGTCCGTTTGACATAGACTTTCTTTCCCTCATTTTACTTCATTAATATTATTTTGAATGCTGCTTTTCTGCTCATTCCTACTAAATTAAAATTTATGTCCTTTGACTCCTTTCATCTGGTTTACTGAGAGAACTCCATTTTATGCAGATCGGAGTTTCTTAGCTAAACCTAGCTTAATTTTTATCCAGTTGTTGTACTTGGCACAGCTTTGAACGAGATAGTTGAAGATCCGTATTTGCAGACACTTACTATAAGGGAATGATTTTTCGTTCAAGATATGATGGAAATAAATGGTAAAGTGTCCCACAATAATAATGAGAAGAAACCTGTGGAAAATTCTGCTCCTCGTGTCAATGTACTGAAAAGGCCATCAGAGAATAATTCGAGCACTCCTATATTTGTCAATCATGGTAAATTTTGCTTGTTTCTTTTTTGTGCGCGTGAACTTGAAATGGAGGAATATTAAGGTGTCAGAATATTATTTTGGTGGCAAACCACAGTCTCTCACATGCATCAAAGATTGTTTCCTTCACTTTTAATGGGAAAGCATTTTGTTTTTATTGGTGTCTGAACTATCAAAGGCTGAACTCGAGAATTATATCGCTGGTTTGTTAACATTTCTAGATATCCTATGCAGCTGCAATTGCTTGGGATGAGATGAGAAGAAAATGGATTGGAAATGCTCCTGAGAGGTTGGACAGAACAATGAAGGATCCAATCATAAGGTATATAACCTCCTTCTATAAACATCGGATTTTACATATCAAGAAATGGGCATTAGTACGAGTTCTGGGTATAATTTGTGCGCCTACATGGAATTTTTCGTGTTGTTATCGACAAGATATAGGTATATTCGGCCTACCTTTTGTAGTTGTCATTTCTAAATGATGATGCTTTGTGATATGATCTTGCAGCTGGTCCACAACCTATGAAGATCTGCTCTCGACTCACGAGCCATTCTCCGAGCCAATTCCTTTACCTGTGAGTTACCTTGGCTTTGGATCTTGTGCTCCATAATTTTTATGATACATGTGGTATTGATCCAGACAGCAACGTGCAACGACTTGTACGGATCTCGTTTCTCTTAGAACAACATGCATCTGTTAATGTATTTGTCGACTTTGCAGGAGATGGTCGACTTTTTGGTTGATATCTGGCACGACGAGGGGCTTTTTGATTAGAATTACCTTATTGAAAATAGTTCAGGCATCTACTTGCGCAGAAATATCGACATGCATTGTAGTGATAACCATTCTCTACCTCCATTATCTCAGATTTAGAGCAACACCAGACCAGAAAAAACATGCTCCTGCATCGGACAGTCGACGACGACAAACCTCGTTCCTGTTGTTGTACTATTAGGTCAGTCTCAATCCGAAGTGTATTCTAACGTTGTACTCATTAGCTCATGTTATTCGATTCTACAATTTAGCATATAGGACATGTAGTTAGATATTTGATTCATAGTTATTTAGATAGTTGTGCTCGACTTATAAGAAATTGATTGAATAAGATATTGTATCTTATCCCGGTCTCATTGCTCTAATCTATCTATATACTAATACTAGTAGCGTTGTCGCAAAGTCGAATTCTTGATGGTTGTTACTATAAATATAAGGAAAATGACCAGTTAAATCTTATTTGGTCTCATTGGGTATGGTAAGGCAGTCGTAATCGAGTTCGAGTTCAAGTTGAGCTTTAAACATCTCACTTTCTTTAGCTATTTGAAATTCATCAAGGTTTTATTGAAAAAAATTAAGCATGTCGTAATTACAAAAACTTGGTAAATGTGCAAGAATTTGAAATCACAAGTTCTTTTTTTTTTTTTTGAAAACTGAAATCACAGGTTCTTGTATAAGTTTCACTTATAGCATCAAGTTTTGATCTTAAGTTCTTAACACTTGCATTCATTTGAAAAATTTAATTACAATCTTCGACCAAATTATTGATTTGATTTGACGACTTTATCATATTGATTACAATGAATAGCTATCTATATCTTAACATATTTGAGATGAAAAAAATTACATTAATGGTAGAAGAACGATTCGGACGTTATTTAGTTAAAATTAAGAAAATATTAAATCAAAACTTTTATGGACACGAAAGTACAAAACAGTGATTTTGGGTCAAAATTATTAATCAGAAATAAAAAAGATATTCTCAAAAGAAATCTAATTAAAAAATGTAGAAGTTGCAAATTGGGATAAAGAAAAAAGAACATAGCAGACACAGCGATTTTTAACCAATTTATATATGCGACTTTAGCTTGAAATTCATAATAATCCCATAAGAGCACTGACTACGCATGTGGAAGGGCTATGTCGATGGGTGGTGTCGAAGCCTTCGACACACCCCCCACTCGACATACCCTATGTTTAGCCCATAGTGGGCGATCGAAAGGTGTGTCGATGGGTGTGTCGAAATTTCGACTCACCCTTCGACTCAAGCAGCCGCAATAATGGTGATACGTGGCGTGTTCCCATTGGTCCGTCTACTTTTTTTTTTCTGATTAAAAAATTAATCCCCCACTTATTAAAATCACGTTTCCCAGTATTTCAACACACCCCCACTTAACTCCATTGCAATGAGAAAATCAACCTATGTCTAACTTAACACCACCAATCATTAAAATCACGCTTTCCAGTGCTTCAACCTACGTCTAACTAAATACCCGTAAAGATGCCTCGACGAAACATTCATTTCCCCAAAAAAGAAAAATTAAAAAGAGGAATAATGTCTCGCAAGAGAAACCAGAGCGACGACGAAGAGGATGATACCTTCTTCTACCGCTACGCCTCCGCCACCGCCGCAGCGACGCCATCCACCGCCGCAGCCAAATCCTCTCGCGGCGGAAGAAGCGGCGGCCTGGCGCCGTCGAAATCGACGGTGTACGTCAGCAACGTCGACTACAACCTCACCAACTCCGATCTCCACACGATCTTCTCCACCTTCGGCAAGCTCGCCAAAGTGACGGTGCTCAAGGACCGCGACACCCGCCGCAGCAAGGGCGTGGCGTTCGTCCTCTTCGTCAGCCGCGACGACGCCGTGAGGGCGGCGAAGGAGATGGACGGGAAGATCCTCAACGGCAGAACCCTAAGCGCCTCGATCGCGGCGGACAACGGACGCGCGGTGGAGTTCATTAAGAAGAAGGTGTACAAGGACAAGAGCAGGTGCTACGAGTGCGGTGAGGAGGGGCACTTGTCTTACGAGTGTCCGCGGAATTTTTTGGGGCCGAGGGAGCGGCCGCCTCCGCCGAAGAAAGGGCGGCGAGGCGGAGGTGGAGGGGGAGGGGAGAGGAGAGTGAGGGATTTTGAGGGCGAGGAGGAGGAGGATGAAGAAGAGCGTGAACTCGAGATGGAGAATTGGGCGTCGGTGGTGGATGGAGGAGGGGCGGCGGAGGAGAGGCTGCTGAAGGTGGAGGAGGAAAATGGAGGAGTGAGAAAGGAGAAGAGAGAGAAGAAGAAGGGTTATTTTAGCGATGAGAGCGATGAGGAGGATTGAGATTTTGGAGCGAGAATGGATTTCTCTCTGCTAAATTTTGGTATTACAAACTTGGAGATTTCAATTTATGCTCGAGCTGTCAACTCTGTTTTTGATCGAAATATAATTATTAGATTTTGATGCATTTTCATCCCATCCAAATACACTTGTTGATGTTTGTTTTTGTTTTGTTTATTATTGTGTAGATTATATTTATTTGAACCAGATAGATTTCTTGCAAGTTCAAATTCGATTCATTTATAATCGAACCGAACACTTAACACTTTTAATGTTCAAGGTATGTTCAAATTTAATGGAGTCTAAATATGATTATTAAGTTTATATTTCTATTTAGATATTTAAATATTTTATGTGCAAATGATCCGAATATTGATAACTCAAATTTGAGTCGTTTAGCTCACGAGCTTCGCGAAACAAAAACTCAAATGAAAATTTAAAAGGTCGACATTCAAATAACTCACGACTTGCTACAATCATTGACAACTTCATGATGACAACGATCATTCCATATAAGCACCCATTTTAACACTAAAACCTATTAATTGCATCATTTCAAGAGCTAAACAACTGCAACACTACAGCATTTTGCCAAATCCAAGCGCAGTAAGACTGACTATACAGAACTGAGAACTGATGTTAAATTCTACCAACTATCAACTTTTTCAGTCGCTCATTCAAATCTCATCTGGTAAATTTTATCTTGATTCCGCGTCTTTTCCACACTCCATCTACAACAAGTTTCGAAGAAAAACTGATTCATGAAACCAGATTTCAGCAAAATTGAGCTTATCGTAGTATCTGGATTTGGATCTGCACCCTTCATATATTACAATATCACGATTCAGCAACGATGTTTTTCGAGCTCTTCCAGCCCAGAGCTCTCAGATTAGCCGAATTTAATTCTGCATGCGTACCCAGTCTGTCAAAAGATGACACAGTAATGAGCAAATATAACTTTTGTTGTACATTTCAAGAATATGAGCATAGATTGAAAGTATTCTGCATACATTCTGATGCAGCAAACCTCGTGACAACAAAGGACTTTGACAACTTTAAAATTGGATAGCATTTAAAGACTTACCCAAGATTAGATGAAAGCCTGAATCCGCCTATACGCACACGTTTCAGGGAATGAATCTAAAACAAGCAAAGGAAAACAAAGAAAGGCCTTAAACACGACTTGATTACTGGAAAACAAGAGGAAAAGGAAGATACACATGATTTAGGACTTCGTGGCTAAACTTTAACTACAAAAAAGGTCAGTTTTGATGAAGATCACAAACAATTTTCTTCACCTTGTCCTAAAGAGCACAAGAATGGCATTCAAACCTTGATTATGACATCCTTTTATCTTTATTAATGGCTTTTTCAGATAATAATTGCAGGACTTAAAGTAACATTGACATGATATTTCTAGTTTCTTGTTTAGCTTCTATTCCATCTCCACATGTTCATAGTCAGGTAACTGTTAGAAACATCAGTCGTCGAATCATTTACAGAATACCGATCATATGCTAAATGCATGCTACAATTCCTGGAGTACCTGAAGTCCAGCGTTTTTTACAAGTTCTCTCACTTCATGATTTCGTCCTTCATGAACCTGACCCATTTAAGGAAACAGCGTAGTGTTAAATTCATTTTGATTCAGACAGTCGCAACTGCATAAGATAAAAATCTCTACAAAAAGGCCACCTTGACAACCAACAATAACACTGGTTCAACTACAAAGAAACTGAAGCAAAAAGAGAATGAAGCATAAGTCACAGCAATACCACAATGCGAAGCCGAGGTCTCGAAATATCTGGTTGTTGTGGTAGCAACTCCACCAGATCAGGGATGCAATGGACACCTTCTACAACTGTTCCCTCACTAATGGCAACCAATTGCTGCTTACTGACTGCACCACTAATAGTTGCAATGTATCTGCCACCCATAAATTTGGAAGTGCATTTGTAGATAAATAGACAAGCACAAGATCACAAAACATTTTACTAATGATAAAGACAAAATGAAAAAGGCTTTTTTTTTTTTTTTGAAGATACAAAATGAAAAGGCTTAAAAAGGACATTTTTGTCAATGTAGAAAAAGATCATATGTAACGTGAGACGACAACTATAAGTTAATCAAAAAGTTAATAAGAAGATGCATAGATAGCAGATACAGTTCTAAAGCAAGAAAGAGGGAGAAGCAAACCCTTACTCCTTGGTTAAATTGGATGAAGGATGGGAAATCGTATTCGCAAACTCGCCTACAAAGCAATACAATAACTCATTACATGGCAAATTTGATTCATGGGGATAAATGTATCAACTTGCACATTTATGAATAAGGCCTGCACTAATTATACCATCATTTGTCACTATAATTAACCCGGTTGTGTTAACATCAAGCCTGCCAACCGTAAAGAGTCTCGGCCTCGGTATTCCAGGGTTCCTTTTATTCTGAGACAAATTTAGACATCTTAATTCAGCAATCCGTATCTTAAGAAAAGAGTAGTTGCACAGTGAGATAAATTCTGTGGAAAAAGCACGTTTAGTAGTCCCCATACCCAACTCTTCATAAAATCATCAAACAAAGTGAGTACAGACTTCGTCTCTTTCTCTCCCGCTGAGCATATATATCTGCGGTAGTTAAACTTCTATCAACTCCAGTTCTGTTAAATATTGAGGCCAAGATTAAGTAGCCAATATAATTAGAGATAGAGTTGAGTTTGACAAACCCTTTTGGCTTGTTCAAGGCAAGATAAACCTTAGGAGGAAGCTTCTTTGCCAGACGGCTTCCATTAACATAAATAATGTCTTGCCCGGGATCCACTCTGGTCTGCTCCCATCATCAAAAGAACCAAACAACATAAGAAGAGAAACAAATGAGAATCACATTACTGATAGTAATCTTAACTATCCATTCTTGATTCTACTAGCAGATGACAAAGTCCCACAATATATACTAGATAGTAGATACCATTACATCGATATGAAACCTAAAACGAGTGTAACGCCTACCTGGGGTGTCTTGCATACGGAGCCGTTGACAGTTACCTTCCCTTGAAAAATCAGCTCCTCGCTACTTCTCCTGGATGCCACTGTCAATCAAACCAAGTCACAATATAGCACATAATTAAACATGATTATATCCAATACATTTACCAATTTGATTCACAACTTTCAGTTTGAGGTTTCCCAGAGATTAAACTACATTTTCTCAGATAAATTACTCGATTAAGTAAGCAGAAATGCACAATATCTCAAGAAAATCCTGCACATCAAGCACTGGTACCTCTTGTATACAACTCCACCCCCAACTATTTTAATTAAATTAATTACAGAACTCAATTATCAGAAGGCATTCCAATTAATCAAACAAATTCACACTAGTATATACCTCCGGCAGCCGCCAGCACTTTCGCGAGCCTCTGCGGAGGCTCCCGGAATCGTTCATTGTAAAATCTCCGAGCCGCCTTCGAGTACTTCGGCATAGTCGAGGAAGTCCCCGGCTTGGCTTTACTAACACTACTTCTATCCTCTTTCTTCTTCTTTTTCTGCGTGTTTTCATACTCCATGGCTCTGAGGAAACGCTCAGGCGGCGTCGATTGGAACGTGACATTACCACTGTCATCGCTGACAGTCCACGGGATGTAGAGCGGGTCTGCGCGCTCCGGTTTCTTGGAGGCCGAATCGGGCGGCGAGGGTTTCTGCAATTTCGGTTTAGGTTTGGGCGGGGCGAATTTGATGTTCAATTCGGTGGCGGCGGAGGAGACAGAGGAGGTTATCACTGTTTGGAGGTGGCGGCAGGGGAGGATGAAGGAGGTTCTTGAGAGATGGAGGGTTGAGAACGCGGTGGCTGCCGCCGCTATCGCCGCCATTTCGCGGTGGTGGATTGAAATCAGTCTCGGTGTTCACTGTTTAGTGACGTTGGAGATAAAATTTTGCATTTATTTATACGTTTCCGTTGACCTTTAATAAAAAAAAAAAAGTAAACTTTTCAATTCTCAGTTCTCAAATTCATCAAAAAGGAAAATCTCAATTGTCAATTAAAATAAAATAAATTTATTTTCGAATTTATAATGAATAGCATATTATTAATTTATTATAGTACTACATTTTTTTAGATGAAATGCTACACTTTTCAATCAAGCATTAAACATTTAAGTTCAAATAATTTATAGTATTCTTAAGTAGACAATAATCCTTTTTTTTTTTTTTGGTTTCCAGAGAGAATTATCCTTATTTTTGAAGTACAAAATTATGTTAGTAGGAAATTATTCTCCTTCCCACCTTTTTTTCGGATCTTTGTTTACCAAATCGATACACGAAACTCTCTCTCTAACAAAACTCTCTCACCTCGCCCCTGCATACGTTGTTTTCTCTCTCATGTCGTCAATTCCAGATTCTCAATTTCAGCCAATCTCATTTCAGGTACTTACATTTTACTTTCTGCTCTTATTACAGCTACAATAACAATGTACGAACATTCCGCAACTGTGATCATTTTTCTACTCAATGCTGTAATTCTACGTTAATTATGCCTTCATTTTCTTTCTTTGTTTTGTGTTTGCCCATTTCCAGGTGAAGAATTTGTAAGATTAGGATTCTGTAGGAAAGTTGAAAATGAAATTGACGAGGAAATCAAAAAGAGGGGGAAAATGTGCCCAAATTGGGGAAATTTAGTAGTTGATTAGTGTTGCTGAGACTGAATTTTATCTGTCTCTGTCTCTGTCTCTTGGTGGTTGTGATTTGGGGTGAAAAAGCAACAATGTTTAACAAAATAATGAAAAGAGGGCAGAAAAAGTCCTCAAAGGAATCAATTGAGGCTCCAGTGCCCACACCATCACCTCCGCCACAGTCTAATGTAACAGTCAGTCATGCATCACGGACGACCGTGACGCCGCAGCCGACGGCTGGTCCCGTCATCCCTCCGAAGCCTGCAACGGTGGAGGTGACGCCAAATTTGAAGGATACCCCATTACATGAAAAACATGGGGTGTTCATTCGGAAGGTTCATGTGTGCTGTTTTTTCTTTGATTTTGTGGATACAATGAAGTCTGCGCGAGAGAAGGAGGTCAAGAGGCAGACGCTCGCGGAGCTCATTGATATTGTGCAGACGGGCTCGTGTAAAATGAATGAGATAATGCAAGCCGAGATGGTGAAGATGATAGCCTTGAATATATTCCGGAGCTTGCCACCTGCAGCGTGCGAGAGTACTGGTGGACCGGGTGGGGATCCCGAGGAGGACGAGATGTACTCGGAGCCAGCCTGGCCGCATTTGCAACTGGTGTATGAGTTGCTTTTGAGATACGTGGTGTCGTCTGATACAGACACCAAGATTGCCAAGAAATACCTTGATCACTCGTTTTTGTTAAAATTGCTCGAATTGTTTGATTGTGAGGACATGAGAGAGAGGGAGTACTTGAAGACTATTCTTCATCGGATGTATGGGAGGTTCATGGTTCATCGCCCCTATATAAGGACTGCGATGAACAATATCTTATACCGCTTTATATTTGAGACAGAGAGGTATGGTGGGGTTAATGAGCTATTGGAGATTTTCGCAAGTATCATCAATGGCTTTGCATTGCCAATGAAAGAAGAGCACAAGTTGTTTCTTGTACGAGCACTTATTCCGTTGCACAAACCTAAAAGTGTTGCTACCTATCATCATCAGTTGGCCTATTGTATGACACTATTTATTGAGAAAGATTTCAGGTTGTCTGATATCGCTATCAGGGGGTTGCTCAAGTATTGGCCTATCTCAAACTGTGGGAAAGAGGTTCTGTTTCTCGGGGAGCTAGAAGAAATTCTGGAGGTCACCCAATCTTTAGAATTCCAGCGCTGCATGGTTCCTTTGTTTAAACAAATAGGACGAAGCATCAGAAGCCCACATTTCCAGGTTCCAAAACTCCCACTAATCTATATCGTGATTGTATTTTGTCCGTGTGTATGGGTGTCTGTCAAGCCTATGAAGAACAGGCCATTGAGCTTCAAATACGAGCATGCATGCGCGCGCACACACATACATAGGCTGTCTATTTTATAATTTATGCCTTTTTCAATACTCTTGTAGCATTTTCAATAAAAAAAAAAGGTGCAGATTATAAGTAGGATCTCAACTTAATAGCTACATGGCGTAAGCTTGATTTTTTGTACCAATAAGTTCGTGAAACTAAGATGCTTAAATAGACGCTTATATGTTTTTCACTTGTCGACTCTCTATTTACTAGGGAAATTCTGTTGCAACTTTTTTAAGGAAGTGGCTTTGCAGTTGGCACGTTATCATGGATGTGGTACCTCATACCTGTATTCCGTAGCAAACCTAAAGTTTTTCATATATTTGTTGCACATTTCAGCCTCTTTTTGAGTGCTCTAAAAGTTGGTCTTTCTGGTACTTTGGTTTGTAAACCTCTCACTCATTTTATCTGGTTGTATGAATGTGAATTTTAATGCGGTGGAATTGAATTGCCAAATATTATGCACCTAATAATTGGTGAAAAGTCCTTTGATTGATACTATAATTTACTGGATTACTTTCATGGACGTTTCTAGATATTATGCCTGTAGAAATAGATATATATGTAATTAGGAAAGTTGCTTTGTGTGTTAGTCCCCGTCTCCCCAATTTTCTGTAAATTTACATAGTTTAATAATCTATTTATTTTAACTCTTGGTACGTTTTACATGTGCAATAGTTTATTTGATAATAATTTTAAGAGTTGTTGTTGCTGGTTGATTGTCTAGATAATCCCTTTTCTGTGCTACAGGTGGCTGAACGAGCCCTTTTTTGGTGGAACAATGAACACATTGTGGGCTTGATAGCAGAGAATCGACATGTTATTTTACCAATCATTTTTGATGCATTGGAGAAGAATATACAAAATCATTGGAACCAGGCAATCAATGGCTTGAGCTGCAATGTTCGAAGGATGTTCGTGGAGATGGACAGCGAGCTATTTGAACGGTGCCAGAGACAGTATGAGGAAAGGGAGGCAATGGCAGAAGCATTGGAAGAGAAACGCATCTCGACTTGGAAAACACTGGAAGATGTAGCTGCTGAGGTTGCTTAAGGAGACGAAATGTTCTCATTTACTTGTCTTTAGGTGGAAATTTGAAATATCTTTTCAAGAATACGATGACTGCTGGATTTGGCAAAGCTGTGTGGACCAGAACCAGATGCTCGAGAGATGTAGAATCTCGGCTAATTTCTACTGTGGAAGCGAAGCTAAAGGGAAAGGATTGGAAGAAAAGAGGTACGGCTACTGCTGAATTGTGTTCCCCACACATCAAATTTTTTCATTATACTTTTTACTTTTAGTTTCTTTATCCTAATAATGACCATCAATTTGCATCATAGAGTATTTATGGTGGAAAGTTTTTCAATCACCGCCCATCTCCTATAGAAAAGTAATTAAACAGAAAATCGAAGGAGGAGGTTGTTGTCTAGTCTGTTCAAGAGCTTTGTAAATAATCATTCATCTATTCTATAATGATTTGATTATAGAAATTAATTTACCAAGTGGTTCAGCTCCATTGAAATTTTGAATTCGATGATGGTTCCTTAAATTACACTATCCATGTCAATATGATGGTCTTGTGTGTTACTGCATTCCAAACTCTCTTGTTTGAATTGGGAAGCAGCTGATGATGATGATGGCTCTATCACCTTTGAACTATTCTTTGCCACTCACTTTGGCGGTGCCCGAGTGAGTTAATTTGTAAGCCTTGATGTTACAGCTCGATGTGGGATAGTAGTCGAGTGAGTGGCATGAGACGAGACGAGCCGAGCCGAGCCATTCATCTGTTGATGATTGTAAAGTGATGCGTATGTTTTACAGTCACGCTTGAATTAACGATACAATACATACGGACGATGAAATACGAGAAAGCAGCACCATTTCATGTAAAACCAATGCGTTTTCCATTGTTACATGATAGATAAGATTAGATTCCCAAGTGAAAATTGATTTCATGAAAAAGAAATAGTAAACAATTTCCCATGTGTTTTGAGAGTGATGATGTTACACCAGAAAATCTTATTATGAGCCCCCAAATCCTATCTTTTCTGTGTTCCACAACCATCTAAATCAGCATTATCACAATACATCAATAGAAGTTTCATTGTATATGGTGAATTTGTGACAAATTACATCAAATTTTGGTTATATATTCATATATTGACAATTCGCATGTGTTTGTGAACTACTACTATAATACGCGAAATATTGAAGTTATTGAGAATCAATCTGAGATTGTCATGTATGTAAACTCTCCATTATATTTTCATTTGTTACAAGACTTTACCATTTAAGTTCTTTTAAAGAAAATTACAAATTAGGGTTTTCAAATTCTAATGAATTCCGGTGTGTGTGTGAGTGTGTGTGAGTGTGAGTGTGTGTGTGTGTGTGTGTGTGTGTGATGTCAGTCAGAAAACATAAAACTTGAACTCAAAATAACTAAACAAGTTACTACTCTTATTAATTATATTGGCTTCGCAAGTGAATGTTTTTCCCTAAAAAACATCATTAATTTCTTTATCACAACATTATAGGACGTGCTGATGAAATTTTATGTACGAAGTAGGAACATTTTCATTAAATGCTAAAACTTCATTAATTTCCTCTCTTCTTTTTCCTTTCTATAATATTTCCAAATTTGTTCAATTTTTCTATAGTTATAGTGAGAGTAATGATAGTGAACCACCACAGTTGGTGATGGTATACAAAATTAAAATAAGTATAAGAGACAACAACATAGTGGTGGGTGGCGGAGATAATTGAGTTGGTGGCGCGCCGCTCCCAAATATCATACTATAGGTGTCGCCATCGCCTCCACCGTCGGGCCCTCCACCGCTGCCGTCGGGCCCTCCACCTCCGTCACTGGTTGCGCCGGTAGCCCTGCCCCCTCCTCCATATGATATACTAAATCCATTGTCCCTACAATACACCAAACTTAATTAATTCAAAACATTTCGCTATCTCAAAATTTAGAGAATAATTAATTAATTTCAATAATGCATGTCTGTATTCACTATCCGACGATCAATCGACATAATCCACAAATAGTAGTATAGCATTTCAAAATCACAGTATTAGTAACATTTCCATCAACAAAAAAAGTGCAATTGATTGTACTCCTCCTAGTGATTTGATTTCCCCACATGCAGAAATAGTCTAAGTAGCTAATCCAAAATACTAGTATAAATTAATTAGAAACAGAATAACGATTAAAATTGAAAAAGGACCCCTACAAGTGGGGCCCACATCATGCGATTATTGCATGTGGAACATAATTCCGAGGACAAATTTTTTCCTCACATCATCCATCAATTTTTTTAATTTATTACGTAGACTTTTATCATCAATTTTGAAAGGAAAAAAAAAAAGACTCGACATGCTAGATTCGATCTATGTTTGTATGGTGACATATTTATGTGTGTCGATTATAAACAGGGCCGAACTAAATTTTCCATATAACATCAAATATAGTATAAGACGAGTTTAGTGATACCTTTTTTGTTTCTACATGTGGTTATATGTGGACCTTAGAATTAATGTTGCAATTGCATAACTCCTACGTCCATATCTAAAATAAATAAATAAATAAAAACCCTCCTACGTCCAAATGTATATAATATCAAGCACATGTCTTAGCAATTTATTTTGTTTCGTAGTAAGCAATTCAATTGAACTACTTTGAAAATGAAGAGGGCCACAAGTAGAGTAGGATAAGTTTAACTTTTGTCCAGTTTCAACACTAATGAATTATTCTGTATTTTGATCTAAATTAGACTATACATTATGTGCATATTGATAATATCATCACAATTTTTAGTATTAATTTAATGAAACAAAAGACAAAGCTTAGACATCGGGCGCGATGGAAGATTTAGACCTAAAGAAATGGAGGGTTTTAAGATTGGATATTAATTAGAACATACTTGTATTTTCTCTAGACAAATGAAGAGGGGTAGTGTGGTCTTCCGCATGAAACACCTACAAATACAATATACAATCTCCAAGCAAAAAGAAAGAACATACAAACTAGGGGCAAGATGGTCATTCCCTCTCCAAGAATATTGATATTTTTTGTTTGAGCTTGAAGAGTATTGATACAAGCTGGTAAAAAGGTGGGCCTAAAACAGTCAAAATAGAGGGCCTGGCCTACGACCCCAAAAAGTCCAACTAAAAGGAGCCCACCAATGGCTGGAAAAGCATGAAGCATAGCATATAAGCATAAGCATATTATATATTACTCTGTTCGTTCCACACAAAAGATACCCAGACATGAACTTGGGATGGCCTACATTATCCTAAACGAGAGAGAGAGAGAGAGAGAGAGAGAGAGAGAGAGAGGACGATAGATGCTATAATTGATGAATTAATGAGTTTTGAAAATACATTAAAATAGAAAATTAAGTGTGACAAATAATAAATGATTTACACGTCGGATCTATAAAAAGTATAGCACCTAATTAATTTGCACACATACTAAGTAGGTAAGTTTTCTTTTTTTGAGGGGAGAGGAGTGTAACCTAACTCAAACCTCATTTTGGATTATACCAAACAACTCTCTAAAACTTTAAAGACTATTTGATCAAAATTGCTAAAAGGTAAAAAGCCCTAAAAAGACAAGATGAAACCACAAGGCCCTTTGGTCACGTACATTCTTAAAGAGGGGCGTCGTCACGTGGATTGGTGCACCATCGTTTATAAGCATCGTAATCTAATCGCTCACTTTCGTATTTGCTTTTTAGATGAAATGTTATTAAGGGAATCGGGACTAATGGTCGTGGTTGAAGTGAATGGAGGGCAAATATGTCATTTAGTTGAGGGGAGCCAGGATGTAGCACTCTAGGCTACAAAAGCATCATAAAAGCACCCTAAACCAAACAAAAATGAAGGTCCACCATCCGCCATATATGGCGATGAAAAGACAAAAGTACCCTTGGCGCGCAGGTAAACTCTAATGCACATGCAAAAGTCACCACAGGATCATATTATGGATAAGTTATCATAAGCTAAATAAGGAAGTGTGTGTACCTTTGGCCACCAATAACACCAGCATTCATGGTGAGTTGGTCGATGAGGGCAGCGGACTTTGCCTCGACGCTTGTTGCCTTTGCATACTGCATGCTAACCCCTGCACCGGATGGCACGAAGAAAGCGCCATTTACCATTATGTCCCCATCCGTCCTCCAGTTCCATCCGGCCCACTCCTCCTCATCCGTGTCTACACGCTTTGTTACCTATCCAACCAATTTTAAACTTCAGTAAAACTTGCTCAAGCCAGTGATTAATTGCATAGTGAAAGTGACAAGTGAAAAGGCTTTTTATAAAGAAATGGTCCTAAAAAAGCAGAGAGAATCAAAGTATATGAATATCACTGGTCCTCGCTTTAGTGAATAGCTAGAAAAGTCTATGTCTCATTAGATTCATCAAATTCAAACTCTAATTCTTAAAAAATTAACTCACTTTCAACTTAGCTGATCTCATAATCACAACCTCAATTTCCATGTGAAAACAGTCCCTACATATGAGTCAGCCCCCTTGGCCTCATGCTAACTCTCGAATAGCAAAAATAAGAAGGCGAACGACATGATTGGTCGAGGATACACAAAGTCAAAAGGATCATATATCTTTCATTGCATATCTTGTATCGTCAATTTGATCATTTCATTTCTCCTTAAATTTTGCAAATGCATTATTACCTCCTTAGCATTCGGATCAACCGGTGCCATATATCGATTTCCTTGACTATTAATGGTGGGACTAGCACTTCCTCCGATGGCATACATTTGCCATTCTGTGAAATCATTGTTCACTACATGAATGTATCCTCTCCTGCACCTCGGCATCCTCTGCACGAGCTTTTCGCCAAAGTGATTGAATGCTATGGTCACCTAAATCATCGCAAAGATACTATTAGAACGACAAACACAACGAACATGAAAAAGGACCACAGTCGAGCAAGAGAGAACTGTAGCTCTCACCTGCATCCCGGAATCAGCCAAGTGATTATCATTGTGGCCAAGAAGCATAACCTCATCATGGTGAGAGAAATAGCTGTTAGAAATGGTAATGGCAGTTGATCCCATAATGGCATCAATCAAGCCATCTGTACAATGTGACAAAGCACAATGATCAATCCAAATATTTCTTGATGAAAAGATAGAAATTCCATCTCCATCCGATTTCCCCCTCCAACCAGCGTGTGACGGGCTCGACCTCACAATAGTATTCCCCGATGGCACGCAGTTGTACACGTGCACATTGTGGATGATCACATTGCTCACATATTGGAGAGTAATGCAGCCGTTTCCGGTTATGTGCACGTCGGCCCCGCGGCCATCAACGGTCTTAAAGCTGTTGAAGATGAGCTCATGCTTGAGCTTGATCACCATGCTTGATTGGAAGATGATCCAAAGGGGCTCGTCTTGGATGACCGCGTGGCGGAGGGTGCCGGGGATAGGGTTCATGGCATCGCGGTCAGAGGAGTCCGTTACAATGTAGTAACGGCCTCCTTTCCCTCCCATTGCGCCACGGCCAAAGCCAATGGCGCAGTCGGCTAGCTGCTGGCGGTTGGACCCCCAATTGGGGTCGCAGCGCCAGCAGTCGTCGATGGGGTTGCCGGTTAGGCATTGGGCAAAGCCGGTTGGCATTGGGGTGGAGAGGAGCTCATGCCTTCTTGAAAATGAGGCATTCACACTTCTGCAATGAGGAAACAGCAAAGATTGAAGGAGATATTCATGATGAAAGAAATGTGCCTTTTTTTTTTTTTTTTCTGTGGGGTAACAATGGAAACTTAAAAATTAATTAAGGGCCTAAAAAGCTGAAGATTTGATGATGTTTGTATTTTGAAAGAAATGAACAAAACTAAGGAATGGGAGAGAATGAGGAAATCATACAAAAACACAGCTAGAGTAGACCCACATGAGATATTTAATGTCAGGAAAAAACACACACACACGCACTGACAAAACAAAACAGGGGAAGAACACATGATAAAAGGGAAATGTCAGAAATCGAAACTAAGGGCAATTCCAGATATAGGTAATGATCAAAATCAAATTACACAACACCGTTAACTTCATGAACAATGTTAACAACAAACAGATACAAGAACAAAACGAGAGAGAGAGAGAGAGAGAGAGAGCAAAGAGCAGCAAAATCCCAGATGCAGAGTTGTTGCATTGAATGCTGAAATCCCATTAAATTTAGAAAAAAAAAAACCCAGTTCCCAAAAACTCCAGAAGAAAAAAGCCTACATAAAAAGTTCCAATATTGAGCAGAACTCATGTGGGGGAATCTGAGCTTAATGCCTTTCCATCAATGTATCTACATATATATGCGTGTATGTATGTATATACCTCTGTACATGCTGAGCAACAGCTTCAGGGTCAGGATGTTGGTGGGGAAGGGAGAGATTGTAGGGGGTGGAGGAGGATGAGATAAATGTAGAGAGAGAGAGGAAGAATATGCAAAACAAGAGAATGCAGAATTGAGGAAGCATTCTTTTCAAATGCAAATTAAAGAATGGAGGGAGAGAAGAGTATATGATGTGTTATTGGGTTTCTTGTGAAAGAGACTCTCAAGGAAGGAAGAGATTTCTTGCTTCCTTGGATGGGGATTTTGGGAAATTGTGATCATCATTTATATAATAAATCAATCTTTTTTCATCTACTTGTATTATGGTGGAGGTTATTTTTTTCGAAATAGTAGAAATGAAATTTTGTGAGTGTGTGAAATGAAATATTTGTTGCTTTCTTGGTGGGGTTTTATTATCCTTTAATTCTTTTATAGGAAATTTGCATTTTGCATTCCCATGAAGAAAGTATTTAGGTAGTTTTAACATTGAAGAAATTAGCTAGTAGTTGACACTTTAGACCCTCCAAGACAAGAAATTGGTAATTCTTTGAGAATAAATTATTTTTGTAATTATAATGCTCTTTCAACAGCTTTGCATTATTGCTCACATTTAAATAATTTAGTGGTAAGCTTCGTTTTTTTCTTTTTCTTTAACGGGGAACTTATAGCAATGCATGATATCATGATTTTTATTTTTATATTCATATATAGTTCGCTAAACTTGAATAGTTGAAGTTAACTCTTTCAACTTAATTATGCACGTAACATTCATATTTAGTGTGAGGTATGATTTATCTAGTGTGCTCCCCTAGATAATGCGTAATAATTTTCTTAGCAAAAGAAAAATGTGTTAATTATTTATTTTATTTGGCACGTAAGAGAGTACGAGGAAGTTTAAAGATTATTAATAAGTATTTCTCTCTTCCTTTGCACGCAGAATCAGAAACTTCTCTCTCTGGCCAGACATACTGTGGAAGATTTATTTTATTTTATTTTATTTTATTTTTGAGAGCTTATTTTATTTTTATTTGTGTCTTAAATTAACATCCCAGTATTCCTGAATGAATTTAAATATAGGTACAACATACATAAATAAAAGCGACACATCAACTATCGTCACTTACTATTTATTTATAGAGATATCATTATAAATTACGGATTCTCACAATATCTAAATATATATATATATATATTATAATGTCTTTAATATATCCAAGTCCTATTCCTCTAATGTCAATACCTACTAGGTCCAAAAAAAAAACCTACTAGGTAAAATCAATTTCACACCATTATTGTTTGATAATGATATAATAATATATTATATATACTTACATGAACGAAATAAAATACAAGGATATGAAATTTATATTACGGACGTACATGGAAAATATTTAATAGGATAGGGCGGCTAAAACTAAAACCAACTTGATCTTTTTCTTTAGTATATAAATTAATATCATGACGACCAATTTTCATTCGATTTTGGCCGCCACTTCGATTCTTTGCGGGAAGGCAACTTTGTTTGAACTGCCTACATGCGACTGCAAGCTTCTCTTGTCATTTCAGAAAGTTTCTTTACATTATTTAATAAGATTCATAGTCACCTATTTGACATTAATTAATTAAATTAGACGCCAAGGCCTCACTTGTATTTGTAATTAATATTCTTGTCTTAATTACTCGCCATGCAGTACTTACAACTTGCTAAATATCTCATATACATACTAATTTCCAATTAACTTTTAATACCAGTAACTTTTCATGTGAATTTATTCAAAATGGTTGTCTTTAAATTAGTTTGAATGACGAACATAGATTGACGAATGAGAAGTCGTGTGATTTGATCGCCTCAAGATGCTCTTGTACGTAGTCTTGTTATATCTTTGATATTAATTATTTTTACATTTGTATTTTATTATATATTGTATAATTGTTAATGAATTACAATATTGCATAACTAATTGTAAATATATATGGAAGAGAAAAGTTGAATTTGGCTTGCATGGTGCTGAAGATATTAATAATTAATTACAACTAATTAGGTAGAAACATCATTCTTCAAAAAAAGTAGTCACGAACCAATAATCAGTTTAAGGCAAGAATTCTATCAATGATTTTGTTTAAGAAATCAAATGTGGATATAATGGAGATATTCAAGTGGGCCCAAAAATCTTAAATCCCAACATTTACAAATAGATAAATAAATAACACTTAGAAAATTAAGAGATGAGGCCTATAGCTTAAGTGGCTGGCTGATACTTTAAGTCTCTTCTTAGTAAGAGGTCTTGAATTCAATCCCGTCAGAGTGCGGTGTAGTAGTCTCATCTGTATACGGAGTAGTGGTCACGCCTTTGTGTGGTGTAAGTGTAACGATTTATTTATATATATATATACATATACCTTATTGTAATTCAAATCCAAAAAATAATCTCCAATCAGTTTACTCGTGGTGGTTTGACAAAATTTATCACTTATACATTGCCTTATGTATTTTTAATATACATAATACACTATAAGTCTATAACAATATATTATATCCATGCAATAAAATACGAGATAAAACGCAACTATATCCAAAATCGTAATTCATTGAAATTTATCCCTTAGGGGCTTAACATGGTCATGCTCATGCATGCACCTCACCATGACATATCTTTCTTTTTCTAAACTGGCTAAAATCTTAAAAAGTTTCAGAAAAAAGTTACGAAAAGGAATATGTAGGACTTTACAGTTATGGAGATTCATGTTACTATGCCGGGGGAATTTCGGATTTTGAGCAAACATTTAGGCATGTCATCACATGTTCAAAAGCTAATTACGCTTCTTTTTTTTTTTTTTTTAGTTGTATAGTTATATATATATCCAAAATATTAGAGTTCTCTGTTTTCAGAGTTTTGTGTTTAGAATCCTAGATGTTTTAGATTTAAAAAAAAGTATAAAATTTTATTGTTGAATCACATAACACACACAAAAAAAAAAAAAAGTTATGGCGCCTATATTCCTAAAGAGAAAGTTAAATGTCAATATTCTAAATTGTTAATGAATTAAAAACCGTAGATGTAGTACAAACTACAAAGTATAAGTTAGCTTTGTGCCAAAGTTAATCGTGAATTCTTGTCATCATTAACGTGTAGTATTAATTCAAGTAGATTCTATACATAAAGATGAATCAAATGTTTCTTACTTTGTGAAAAAGCTAATTTCTCATTCTTCTTGAAAAGGATACGAGATTATATAATCTTATTTCATACTATCAGTAAGTAGCCCGTCGAGATTCGACGGGAAATGAGTTTATATTTTAATTTATATGTATATATTTCAAAAGTAATTTTATATCTTGTTGTAATGTTGTTCAAAATAATTATAAATCAACTATAAGAAATAAATTTTATTTCATGTATCTAAAATTGTAATTAGAAATGACAATTAATAAACAACACTAAAAAGTTAATATTAACTAAAATTAGTAAAAATATTTCTCTTTATGGTTATTAGAATCGTCTTGTCAGTTACATTAAATTGATTGTTTATAATAATTATTCGAATTATTTTTACCCATTCTTGTCACAATTTCTATTAAAAATTGTCTCTATTATTAATACTTGTCTCGAATCTATTGGCCAATGCTCGATACATGATGGGAAATAATTCTATATTTTAATTTATATGTACACATTTTATTTTTGAAAATCAAGTTTAATTATTTGCTAGCTACTTACAATGAATAAAGCGGCATCACCCCAGTTCTGCAAAAATTTCAATCAACCGCTGCTAATACGTAATCAAGACAATTAACAGAACATATATATCATTTGATTTAAAGGAAAAATAGGAAGATATACCCATCCAAAGAATGAATGTAGGTGATCAAAGTCCGTCTTTTTGAATCGTCTCGTTGATTTATATTAAATTATTTATTTATAGTAATTATTCGAATCATTTTAGCCATTCTTGTCCAGACTTTTATTAAAAATTATCTCTATTATTAATAGTTGTCTCAAATATGTTGGGTAATACTCGATACACAACGGTAAATAATTATATATTTTAATTTATATGTACATATTTAAAAATATGCTTATCTTTTTTAGAAGTTTGTGATGTTTTTTGCGTTAATTATAAAATAAATATTGGAAATTATTTTTATTTCATGTATCTAAACTTATAATTAACAATTACAACGGATCAAATACTCATTCATTAAGTATTTTTCAAATTCAAATTAATTTAAAAAATACTACATGTTCTCGTCCTAAACTAATGACTTTACTATACTTATCAGTTTCAGTTCATACTTATTCGTTTACAACGGATTAAAATAATGATTTTATTGTACTTATCTGTTTCAAATTCGTTTGGTAGTACTCAATAAAAGTTTGAACACTAATATTAACTAAAGTTTGAAGAAAAAAATCCTTATTTTTATGTATATTTGAACCGTCTCTTTGATTTATGCTAAATTCAATCCTCAGTCTTAGTCAAAAGGCCGACAAAGATATATTTACATTTTTCATTTATTTTTTCATTTTTTAGCTATCTAATCCATACATTTGATTCAATGTGATGTATTTTATAGTGAATAATCATCGAAGATTTTAGATAAATGAAGATTAAATATATTTATTTAGTTTTTGTAGGGATTTTCTTTTGCAAATTTTCTATTAACCTTTTAGAATATTTATCTGTTTCTTTTTAAAAAAAAATGATATTTTAAGGAAAAGGAGAATAAAAAGAAAAATATAGAAATATCGTGTATTGCCATCTCCCAACCTGCAAACAGAACAAATCCATAAATAATACTATTAATTTTTTTTTATTAATTTTATTAAATAATAGTTTTCCGTCGAGATTCGATGAGAAAATAACTTATGTTTTAATTTAAGTGTATACATCTTAAGAAAAAGAAAAACTAAACATGTATCTTATTTAGAAATTGTGATGTTGTTCAAGTTAATTATAAATATAACTTATAAAATTAATTCTTTTTTCATGTATCTAAATTTATAAATACGAATGACAATGGATCATATACTAATTCATTAAATATTTTCTCAAATCATAATTTATTTATAATTTTCTACATGTTCTCGTACTAATATCAAGGAAAATTGGAACGGAGCACCTTGGAGGGAGCACCGTTTATTTTCCTATTATTAATAAGATTAGTGATCGAGCCATGACACAATCATATATATGGAGTAACAAATATTAAAAATTACTTTGGTTTCCTCTAAATAATGCTAGCTAGTACTACAAGTTTTACGAATTTTAACTTTAGTACTATAATGTTTAGATATTTTTTTTAGATATATTTGACCTAAAAGATTTTCTGAGTGACTGCATACTAGAGGAATTTAATCATTTTTAAAGTTTGATATCAGTTAAACAGATTAACATGACTATTTATTTAGTTATGTTTTCTCTTTCCCTCGACCACCTGATAAACACATAACTCAGTATCAGTAGTATTTAGCTATGAAAATCAGAAGGGATTTTTTTTTTCGGGTACGTAATACTAGATATAGATTTTATGAAAATCAGAACGGAGTTTATTTATTTTATTTCCATTTCTGCACTGCATAGGTTCTCCCACTTTCCAAGAAATAAATACTCACGCCACGGTTGCATAATTTATACTAGAATTTGGGCATGCAATGATGCAACGGAAATTAAATTATCAAATATATCAATAAAATATGTAGTTAAATCAATCTCGGCTAAATAGATTTTTACATTGGAGAGTGAAACTACGAATAACCCTCCGCTCAAAAAAAACTACTATGGATTTAATCCTTAGCATACCAAATGAAGAGAGAGTTTATTTAATAATTCCAGAAAAAACAATTGAAAAATATATTCAAATTACAAAACAAGTTTTAAATATATATATTCAGTTGTTTATATTTATTTGAAACATAAAATATGTAAATTACAACAAACTTCAAAATATATGAATGCATTTACTTTGGTAGAATGGAAAATGAAGAGGAAAAAGGATAGAAAATATTTCCAAACTTTTCCCCCATGTTAATGTTTTCTATAATTAGAGTAAAAAAGATGCATGGAAAGAGATGAAAATTAACAATTCTAATAAACATATGAAAATGATGGAAAAAAAAGTATGAAAATATTTATTTTTCACCCCTTTTCATGAAAGTAAACGCACCCATAGTAGTATAATTTCTATATTGTATCGAGAGCTCTAGTTGCACTCAAAATTTATAAGCAAAACCAAATAATTGTGATATAAGCATGTTTAATTGGTATGTATTTGAAATTATCGAAAATTTAAAGAAATATTTTATTTTATCATGGAATCTTATGATATCCATATTAAATAAGTTATTTAATTGATAAATATATCTTTATATGGTGATAAATATCTATTTCTTTGGGAACAAGTAAAAGATATACATCAATATTTAAGAGCCAATGAGATCGCGCCACCTCATCCCTCAAGCCCATGATGGAGTCTAAAAGCCCACCAAGTCTACCATATTTTTCCCTATAAATAAAGGTCTCCACACAACTTTAAATCATACCTAAAACTCATCTTCAAGAGCTCAAGAATTGAAGAGAGAAATTATCTAAGATTTCTCTTTCAATATTCAAGGTGTCCCGGCGAGATTCAAGACGTTCTTCGTGGGAAGCAACGCGTTTTTCGGCGGAAATATCTCAAGTGGCGTTTGATCCGGAAACAAGGCGAGAGTCCTCCAAGTCAACGTTATAAAGCTCGACGCTCAACGTTACTTCGGAAACAAGACAAAAGTCCACCGCATCAACACCACCAATCACAAAGCTCAAGTCAACGTCATCAAGTCAAAGCTCAACGTTTACTTAGGAAGCAAGGCGAAAGTCATCTACGTCAACGTTAAAAAGCTTGAAGATAAAGTCTATCAAGTCTAAGGAGGTCAAGGAGGCATACTTCTCCATCAAATCTCAAGGGCTGCTTGAAGACCGTTCGATGATCAACTTGAAGAGAAGAATCGGAGGATCAAATAGAGATTGAGCCCGCGCATATTCGATATTCTTATAATTGTATTCAAACTTATATTTATTTGAATAAATATATATTTTGTGTTTACAAATTTTGGCACGCCCAGTGGGACAATCTCTACCTCTCATCTCTTCTCTTCGCCAAATCCAAAGAAGATGTCTACAAGTCTTGAGGAGCAAATCACGAAGTTGACAAAGCTTGCAGAAGGACTTGCCAAACGCTTAGAAGAACGAGATATTCAACTCGCAAAGCTGGAAAATGCAAATACTTTGGATACGAGAAGCCAACAAGCAAAGGATGATCAAGAAGCTGAGCTTTTCATGGAGCCAAAAGATGGTGACAAATCTCCGACTAAGGAGCTTGAAGTCTGTTCCAATGGATCGATGCATGCCAATCAACTCAAAGCATTCATCAAGAAAACAATCAAGGACAAGTTTGAAGGGACCTCCAAATCATCATGGACTTATAGCAAGCCATACACTCATAGGATTGAAAGCTTGAAGATGTCGATCGGCTATCAGCCTCCAAAGTTTCAACAATTTGATGGCAAAGGAAATCCAAAACAACATATAGCCCACTTCGTGGAGACTTGCAACGACGGTGGAACATATGGAGATCACATGGTGAAACAGTTCGTGCGTTCCTTGAAGGACAATGCCTTTGATTGGTATGCTGACTTGCAGCCAAATTCAATTGATAGTTGGGGGCAATTGGAACAAGAATTCCTCAATCGCTTCTATAGCACTCGAAGGACGGTGAGCATGGTGGAGCTTACAAAGTCAAGTCAATGTAAAGACGAGCCCGTCATCGACTACATCAATCGTTGGAGGGACTTAAGCTTAAATTGCAAAGATTGCTTGTCTGAAACTTCTGCAATTGAGATGTGCACTCAAGGCATGCATTTGAGTCTTCAATATATCTTAAAAGGAATTCAGCCAAAGACCTTCGAAGAATTGGCTACAAGAGCTCATGACATGGAGTTGATCATAATCACAAATGGAGTTGAAGATCTTTCAATTGAAGATGATCACAACTTTGAAGAAAATCAAGAAGCGACCCATGGGGGCAAATCTCCTAAAGAAAGTTCAAGTGATGAAGAAGCTATAAGTGAAGACGAAGAAGATGCTACAAATCAATCTTCTGATACTTGGTAGAATCCATGAAGTCAATGCTCCTTGATAAGAGCTTAAACTGTCTAAAATGCTCCTAGATGCGAGCAAAAACCGTCTAAACTTTTCAATCAAATAACTTCAAACGCTCCTTGATAAGAGCATAAACTGTCTACAACGCTCCATGACGCATGAGCCTAAACTGCATGTTACTCCTGGCCCGCATGAGTATAAACTGTGTACAGCGCCCCTCCTTAAAACTATAATCAATTTTTTTTAGAAGAATCGTCCAAGTCAAAAACTCCTTAATACGAGTATAAAATGTTTACAAATTCAAGTCAAGTGAAGACTCATTGACACGAGTATAAAAGGTCTACAATTGAAATCAAATGGATGCTCCTTGATACGAGCATAAACTATCTAAAATCAAGTCCAAATTCAAGACTCCTTGAAACGAGTTTAAACTTTCTATCAAATTCAAGACTCCTTGAAACGAGTTTAAACTTTCTAACATATTCAAGAACTCCTTGAAACGAGTATAAACTTTCTTTCAAATTAAAAGAACTCCTTGAAACGAGTTTAAACTTTCTAGCAAATTCAAGAACTCTTGATTATGAGTATAAACTATTCACAAGTTGAAGTTAAAGAACTCCTTGATATGAGTATAAACTATCTACCAAATTCAAATTTATCGAGACTCATTCATTTTCACGACAAGTCGTCCATGAACAAGTCTCGAGGGGGCATTTATAGATATCGAAAATTTAAAGAATTATTTTATTAATTTTAATATTTTATTTTATCATGGAATCTTATGATATCCATATTAAATAAGTTATTTAATTGATAAATATATCTTTATATGGTGATAAATATCTATTTCTTTGGGAACAAGTAAAGGATATACATCAATATTTAAGAGCCAATGAGATCGCGCCACCTCATCCCTCAAGCCCATGATGGAGCCTAAAAGCCCACCAAGTCTACCATATTTTTCCCTATAAATAGAGGTCTCCACACAACTTTAAATCACACCTAAAACTCATCTTCAAGAGCTCAAGAATTGAAGAGAGAAATTATCTAAGATTTCTCTTTCAATATTCAAGGTGTCCCGGCGAGATTTAAGACGTTCTTCGTGGGAAGCAATGCGTTATTCGGCGGAAATATCTCAAGTGGCGTTTGATCCGGAAACAAGGCGAGAGTCCTCCAAGTCAACGTTATAAAGCTCGACGCTCAACGTTACTTCGGAAACAAGACAAAGTCCACCGCATCAACACCACCAATCACAAAGCTCAAGTCAACGTCATCAAGTCAAAGCTCAACGTTTACTTAGGAAGCAAGGCGAAAGTCATCTACGTCAACGTTATAAAGCTTGAAGATAAAGTCCAAAGAAATCAAGGAGGCATACTTCTTATCAAATCTCAAAGGCTATCAAGTCTAAGGAGGTCAAGGAGGCATACTTCTCCATCAAATCTCAAGGGCTGCTTGAAGACCGTTCGAGGATTAATTTGAAGAGAAGAATCGGAGGATCAAATAGAGATTGAGCCCGCGCATATTCGATATTCGTATAATTGTATTCAAACTTATATTTATTTGAATAAATATATATTTTGTGTTTACAGTATTCATTTTAGTCGATCATAATATAATATAAAAATTCAACCATGATTGAATACAACTTATCAGTTCGGGTCAACCCGGTTCAAGTGAATGGATTGGTTAGGGTACTACTTTATATATTCTGCTGAGCTTAATTAATGAAAAGCAAAGGGCCAAATTGTGGGCAGAAAATTCTATCCCTTTCTTCATTTTCTCAAACATCTTTATCAAGTTGCATAATTTTCTTGTTATTATTATTATTATAGTTCTTTCATAATGTATCACAGATTCTGGTTCAAATAGGGGGAAAATATACTTTATCACATTCACACCAAATAAGATTCAGCTCGAAAGGAGAGAAAGAAAGGAAAAAAAAAAAAAAAAAAGTAGAAAACTCCAACTCGCAAGAATATTTCAATCTGAACTATTATACACTTTATTCATAACTTTTTTATTGTCTTGGATAGCAAGAATTTTTCTTTTGAAAACTTTTTTTTTAATTGATGAGAATTTTTAGTAGTGAAATAGCTCTTTTACTAAAAAGCACATTTAATCGAACAAAATTCTTACTAATTTCGTCGAAATCGAATTGATGGTCGGTTTCATTTTTTTTTGGTATATAATTTTATTGTTTTAACAATTAAAACAACTTTTGAGTTGCCGTATGGGGGAATTCGTCAAAATTCAATTATATACGAGATGAAATATGAAATTAAAATACATAAGAAGCAAAGCATAAAGAACTAAAGAAAAAAAAAACGAAAATTAGCTATATGTTGTCACAAGATAATGGTAAATCTACGTGTTTTAGTTTCTTTTAAATATGCTTTTTCTACACATTGCCTCGAGACACAGAAAGATGAACCAAAAGGTTTAACGGCTGAAAAAGTATAATCTGATCATGTAAGAAAAAGGAAAACAAGTTTTAAGGTTGTCCTTATCACAAATTAAAGCATCAACTTGATCCATAATTAACTTCATATAGCCACCATATTTTTCTATCTTAACAAAACAGAAAATTTGTATATAAATGGACAAGGGAAATAATAGCCGAAAGCAAATGAACCTTCACCTTCCTTTTTGAAATCAGCATTTTCATGTTCAAACTTAACTCATTTATTATCAAGTCGAGCTCGAGTTTAATCTTGTCAAACTATTAATATTTTTTCCTTTAAAAAATATTTTATTGAATAAACTATACCTATATATTTACTAAAGTAATTAATTACTTATTAATAATAAGGTTCGATTATCACCAATTAAAATGTAAAAATATAATTTAGGTTTTACTTAAACTAGGTCGTTTATATATAAACGAGTTTCACGAGTCAATTAATAATCAACTAATCGAGTAGTGTAAGACTATCCACAACGCCGTCTCCAGCGGCGGTCTCGTAGGGAGCTCGAGACGGGCGGAGCTCGAGACGGCTGCATTGCGGGAGGCGCGGGCTCGAGTCCGTCTCGACTACTCGAGACCGGCTCGAACGGAGGTGAGAGAAGGCGGAGGTGGGGGAGGAGCCGAGGTGAGAGAAGATTGGAGAGGATGCGGCGACGGGTGGCGGTGAGAGAGGCGAAGGTAGGGGAGGAGGGGAGGAGAGAGAAGACGTGGTGTGGTAAAGAGAGATGAGTGGAGTAAGGGGGGAAGGAAATAGGGAGGTGGGAGAGGGGGATGGGGAGGTGGGAGAGAAGGAAGGAAATGGCGGAGGTGGGGGAGGAAAGGAGGAGAGGGAAGAAGATTGATGGAGTTGATTTTTTATTTTTAATTTTTTTTAATAAATTTAATAGATTTGATTAAAGAGAGTGAATACAATTAATATGTATGATTGATGTGGTTAATGAAAATATGAGATATGTAAATATTTGGAAATATTTGATTTATTTATTTGTAAATATATCATTTACCAAAAATTTATTAATGTAAACTTTTTCAATTATTTTAATTAATATTATTTTTTTTGTTTCAATTAATGTAATATTTTATTTTATTTGAATTAATGTAATGTTTAATGTTATTTTTATTAATGAAATTTTATGAATTAATTTAATGAAAATGGAGAATTGTTTAATATGGTGCTGGAGACCCTTTGGAGACAGCTGCGTTGCAGGAGTAGGTGTCTGTAAGGGGTCTCTAGTGAAAAAGTGGTGCTGGAGACACCCTTGGAGACCACTCGTGACCTCCAAAGGTTGCAGATAGTCTAAGTTACTACTACTGTTATGGAGCTCAGTGTGGTCTCCAAGAGTTGCAGATAGTCTAAGTTACTACTATTGTTATGGAGCTACTGGGCTTCAAATCATTGGACTGGTATGGCATTTATTCGAATGAGGCCCATTAAATCTTCTTAGCCCACTACATTCGTTGTAGATTATTAGCAGAGTCTGTTAGTTTCTCAAATTTAATTTTCGCCATTTTTTCAGAGTCAATTGTTTGATCTGCATAATTCAATGATCAATTTCTTGAACTTCGAAAAAAATTTCTGGATACTTTAAGCGAATTTAATATTTTCGGTGAATAAATAATGAAGTCAAAGATTTACGATTTTACCAAATTCTGCAAGCTATATATATATATATATATCCAAAATTTATTTTTAAGCGAATAAACAATATACAGTGTGGGCGTGATTATTGTTATATATTCGTAATTTGTATAGCCGCATATTACAACATTCTCATACATAAATTGTACTATTCGAAAAAATTAACATATATTTCGATTTTATGATTTAAAAAAAAAAAGAAAGAAAAGGGTTATATGAATGTTAAACATTTGCTCACTTTTTGAAAATCAATTATCATAATCAATTCTTTATCCGTCAATAGAATCAGATAGTCATTTCACATTATTCGGCAATTAATACTATAATACCATGATGCAATAATTAAGCTACGATTAGGGTTCAAATCATCTAAACTGTAGCATTTGATTCAATGATGAAAACCTGTAGGTTTTTCACTTAATATATTGTTGTTGTATTTTCTCATAACCTCCACTCATGGATGTTTTATATCGAAGAGATGGAGTTTCATCATCGATAACTCTTCGAACGACGGTTCTCCCATCATTGACGCTGCATTGTGCATCTGGAGACGACGATCTTGGATATCAAACTCTCAAGTCTTCACAAGTGTGTGATTGGTCCTTTTAGAATCTTTTAGTAAATACTTTATTTTTTTGTCATTTTTGGTGGAACTCTAAACAAGTAGCATTTGATGTTTTCAAATCAAATTTATAATCTACAGATCTCGAATGTCATTGGTCCGTGAGAAATGATGGTATTTATTTTTCTTATGCCAATGTAAATTTGGTAAAGAAACATGATTGGAAATAGATAGGCGCTGATTAAGTTTAAGCATTGTTGAGCTTGTGCAATTTATAAATCACGTGAAATACATATAAAAAAATCGACTGAGTAACTTTTTGTTGTTTGAATTTTATACCTCCTTGTATTAGTTACTGCTTGATATTTCATTCTATAAGACTGCATCTTACTAACTGTGTGATACTATTCTAGCAAAATTCAGTGTTGCAACTTTTTCAATGTTTCAGCTATATACATTATTTGAGTCAATTTCACTCGTGAATTTGAATTTTGCGTCAAATTCAACCATTTTATTTGTAGAATGATTGACCATCCCTCAGACGATTTCACTAAATGAACAATTTAACCAGATATGATAATAAAATCAAGGTGCTTGAAAATATTTAAAATTAACGTAATCATCACATATTCACATTTATGGCGAGAAATTGTGATGTGTAATTGTTTGCCGAAACGAATTAGCAATAATGTGACAAATAATTAGGGGGTAAAAGTGAAGTGAATTTTTTTTTTATATTTGTAATTAGAATTTTTCTTCATCATGGGGGTCCTTTGCATTTTACAGAATATATAGGGGGTATACTGCAACTTATATACTACAATTTTTCAGATCGAAATAGGCTCGGTATTTGCTTCGGAATGCCGTTCGCCATTCCGAGCCTCCTTCACTCTTTTTTAGTCTTTCCCTCCCTCATTTCAAATCTAGACCCCCATTCCCCCCTCTCCCGCACCCACCCCACCCCACCCCACCCACCCCACCCCACCCCACTAGAGTGAGAGAGATGGAGAGCGATGGCTAAACGTATGGCCGGTGTCCGGTGTAGATAGAGAAAGCTGAAACTAATTGAGAGAGAGAGAGAGAGAGAGAGAGAGAGAGAGAGAGAGAGAGAGAGAGAGAGAGAGAGAGAGAGAGATTCAGAGATAAACAGCGATGTCGGAGACGGACAGTTTTCTGATAATGGACTCGCAGAATGCTGCTGCGATTGGATGCAATTGTTAGTCCTATTTAATCTCTGGTTTCTTTGTTGATTTTATGTTTAATCTTCAATTCTGTAAGATTCCACTCTGAGAAAAGGCTCGTAATGTGTGTGTGTGTGTGTGTGTGTGTGTGTTTAGCAAAGAAAGGCGTAATTTTTATGTTTTTGCACGTTCATCATTCTAGGGTTACTTCATCTTGTTGGGGTATCCAGTTGAACTTCGTTAATTAAATTTCATAATTTGGCCTCTTATATTGTAGCTAGCAAAGTCCAATTCCAATTTATCCCTAACAGCTGAACATTCAAGCCATAATTGTTTATGTTAAATTGAATTAGGGAGTTTTTGTTATCGAATCAGAAGTTGAATTAGGCCCCTTCTTAATTGTTTGGCAATATGGGGCAAGTTTGCCCTACAGAAGCTTACTGATAAGTTCTTTGAATTGAGGGTGCTTATTTGCATTAAAAATCTGTGCTGAACTTTAGATAAAGCTGATGAAGCAGCTATCCCAAGCCCTCAGAATATGGCTAGGCGGAAGCTGGCTAACATTAGTAACTTGCCCCAAAACGGTAGGCCACTGATTCAAGAACGGAAGTCACAGTCTATTCCTACAACTATGAAAGAGTATATTGAACAGCTCCAAAAGGTAATGCCATTTCTGGGTCTCGTCATCATCATCTTGATCTTTGGAGTCATTTCGGTTCTTGATTGTGATTTTTGATTCAGGAAAACTTGGCTTTGGCGAAGATGTTGGCACAGAGAAAGTATCCTCTTTGGATTTACATTAGCTAGTCTGTTCCTTTTGTTAGATAGTTTTCTGTTGCTGCAGATTATTGGCTTCTGATACTCTGATAGAACTTGTTATTCCTTGACATTATTTTTGATAAAGCAAAATAGTTGAGCAGAGCGGTATTGAGCTCGAAAGATTGAGGTTGAATTTGATTAAAATGCGGGAACAGAACCAGCACCTAGCTCTGTCACACACCCTTATGCTTGCGGTTTGTGCCTCCTTCCTTCTACTTTGGAGATTGCTTAATTTTTTGCTCATCTGGTTGACTTTAATTAATTTATTTGTTGATTTTTCAGGAATTAAATTCAGGTAAAGATAAGGTGAGTTGAATGAGTATCCCTTTGCATTTCTTTGGTTTGATTGCATATATAAAATCTATGCGAGCTAACATGTTTCATGATGTCCCTTTCATTTCAGTTGAAAGCATTGCAACATGAGCTTGGATGCACAAGGGGTTTACTTAAAGCAAGAAATTCAAAACCTGAGGTCTGTGTAACTAAGCCTGCTACAAATAAAATTCTCACAAAATGTTTAGCATGCTGCTGAAGTAGATGCAACTTGAACGACTTACTTGTGTTCATTCTATTCTTCACATGTATACCACACATGTCTTGTGCAGTTGTTAAATCTCATTCCTTGAGCTTCTTTCTTTTTCAAACTTTTGACATTTGATATGGTTGTTTCACCTTCAAAAGGTGAATTTGATTAAAGAAGTCGAGTCCTCAAAAGAAAACGAAGATCATATAAAGCCTCATAATGCCAAAAGGAGAACGAGATCACTTAGTGAGTATAACTTGGGAATTGCCTTGTTTTTTTTATTTTTTTTATTCTCTTTTTTATGGCCTTTAAGAAGGATAACTCAAAATCTTTTTCCTATGGTGTCATTTGTAGGTCTGGGCTCTTCTGAACAATTGCAATATGAGGATAATGCTGGAAATAGGTGATCTTTAATACAAATGATACATATACGGTGGACTGTTCTTCTTACTATTGCCTTAAGATTTTCATTGGTTGATCTTTCGTGGACTTTCATGCCAGACCCCCGGTGAGGAGGCAATCCGCTAGGTTTAAGGCTGTTGTACCAGATGGTGATTGTTTGTCTGAGACTGACGATTCCAAATTTCCTGAAAGTCTGCCTCCTGATGAAATAGCACTATCAACTTCTGCAGATTCATCGGCTAAAAATGAAGACCATGTTGCTAAGAGGTGAATCACACACGACTTTTTCTTGATATTTCAGTGAGACTTTCTTCGATTAATCTCTGAAGTGTATTCCAATGCCAAACCCTCTGTCAGGAGGCAATCTGCTAGGTCTAGGTTAAAGACTGTCACACACTGTCCCTTACCTGATGAAACAGTTCAGGAGAATGGCTCAACTTCTGTTGAAATGTCAGTTAAAAATGAAGGCCATCCTGTACAAAGGTGATATTAAATCACAAGCCGTTATTTTCATGACATTTCCATGAGATTTTCATTGATTGACCTCTTGATTACTTCCATGCCAGACCGTCTGTGAGGAGGCAATCCACTAAATTTAGGGCCAAAAGACCAAAACAAGCAGATGATCTCTTAGAGATGGATGACACCACATCTCACAAATGCTCGTCTCTTGATGAACCTGTGCGTGAGAATGGCTCGACATCTGTGGACACACCATGTCCACAACCTGATGAAATAGTCCAGGAGAGTGGCTCAACTGCTGTTGGAACGTCGGTTGAAAATGAAGGCCATGCTGTAGAAAGGTGATATTTTATGTTATACACAAGTGATAAACAAATCTTGAACCGTTCTTATTCATTCATTTCCGTGAGATTGCCATTGATTGATTTCTTGACAACTTCCATTCCAGACCCTCTTTGAGGAGGCAATCCACTAGGTTTATGGCCAAAAGAGCAGAACAGGCAGATGTTCTCTTAGAGATGGATGGTACTGTATCTTCAAAATGTTCGTCTCTTGAGGAACCTGTCCTAGAGAATGGCTCGACTTCTGTAGACACATCGATCAAGAATGAAGATAAGAGAAGCTCTTCTGGTTGGAAATGCCAATCTCAAGAGCCTGGAAGACGATCTCTAGGCAGGCCATCACGTATGGCTGCGAGAAAGGTCCAATCCTACAAGGAGATCCCTTTAACGGTTAAGATGCGTAGACCAGAGTGAGAGAATGATTTTATAGGTAAGAACTTTGTTGTGCTGATTTCTGTTGTTGTCGTCGTTCATAATTTGTTCTTTTAACATGAAGCTGCTTTTACCTACCGTAGAATTTGGACATATATTTGTTAGTATGACATGGGATTATGGGAATATGTAACCTTTTGCTTCTGTGTATGCTAATGATTTTATTCTATTATGTTGGATTAGCTGAAGTGAAAATTAATTAGGGTAAACAAATTCATGCTTATAATTATAGTTAGAAGATCATATGTTCGAATCGAAATTATAATTAGAACATTCATGATTAAGCATGCATTTTTATAAGTGAAGCAAATCTCATTTTACGTATTTGGTGCACCACGAACAAGACACTCATTCCCTTATACGTGCCACACACAATTATCAACTTCAATTATTTAGTGTTCATGCTAATGACTTGCCTTCTATCCATCTTGACTTTCTTCATAAACTTTAATTAAATAAGCTGCATCTACCATAAAAATGGCAATAATTCAAGAATAAAGATCTTCCATCTCAAAAGCTAGTATAAATTTGTGGCATACATCGCAAACATATCTAGATTTGAAATTTATTTTTTAATTATGCGTAATTGCTACTTATATGCACATTCTAAGTAAGTTAACTCAATTTAGTCGTAAAATTGTTACCGTCGTTGGTCAATCATTTTCAAAGACCTCCACTATTCATTAGAATAAAGAATATGATGAAAATTCTCATTATTGATATTCGATTAATTGGCCAAATGTACCTTACTTATTTTTATTATTTTATTTTTTTATATTGTAATTCAAATCCTTCTTAAAAAATAACGTTAATTTAATAATTAAAATATATTATACGCAAATGTAATAGAAGATCATAAAAATTTATGTGAAACGTCTCGTCTCATGGGACGAAACTCGTGAATGAATACAAAAGGAAGTAAATTACACCTAAAAAAAAATTCTTTAATAATTTACAGAAAGAAAACAAACAAACGAACTAAAAGCGTCTGTTTGACTTGAATAGGCTAGACAGTTCATAGACAGTTATTTCTACATATTTGAAAAGCTTTCTACTCCTTCAATCCATTTTCCCTTTTAATAGGAAATAAACAGATAAAGGCTTAATACAAACTAATCACTAATATTATATTCTAACAATCACAACCCCACACCAGTGTCCCCCTAATCTCCTTCAAACCTCCACCTCTCTCTCCATTTCCCCCTCCCCTCCCCTCATCTCTCTCTCTCTCTCTCTCTCTCTCTCTCTCTCTCTCTCTCTCTCTCTCTCACTCTACAAAAGTTAAGACCCACAAGTGCCATAGCAGTTCCCATCACGGTGATGGTGGCGGTGGTGAAGGAGGCAAATGGAGACTGTGGAGGAGGAAGTGGTGGTGGTGGCGCCGCCGTGCCACATTAATAGTATTAATAATGACCTGTCCCCGGTCGCCAAACGCAAGCGCACCAAGAGACAGAGACCTCATTCACCTATTCCCTTCACCGTCGTCAACAACAACTACAACCACCGCCTTAGTCCCAGTTTCTCCGCCGCCTCCACCGCGGAGGCGGCCGACAGCACCACCACGGAGGAGGAGGACACCGCCCGATGCTTGATCCTCCTCTCCCGCGGCCATTTTCTACAAAAGGAAAAATCCTACGATCACCTCGATTCCGTTAATAATAAACAAAACAACCACCACCCGCAAACCGCCGCGGCCGGCGGCGGCATGTACGCATGCAAGACGTGCAACCGCGTCTTCTCGTCATTCCAAGCCCTCGGCGGCCACCGCACCAGCCACAAGAAGCCCAAGAACGACAAGAAAACGGCATTATTCCCCGATTTCGACGACGAATTCCCGTCACCGTCGTCGAAGAAAAGAATACCACCTTCTCTCGCTCTGCAACTAAGCAGCACGTCCACCGCCTACGCCTCCGCCGGCGGAGGCGGAAGGCAGCTGCCGTCGCCGAGGATCCACGAGTGCTCCTATTGCGGGGCGGAGTTCACGTCGGGCCAGGCCCTCGGAGGCCACATGAGGCGGCACCGGGCCGGGCCGACGAGCCCGCTACCAATCGCGGCTGTGGAGACGAGACCGCCAGAGCCGAAGAAGCCGAGAAATGGGCTTTCGTTGGATCTCAACTTTCCGGCGCCGGAAGATGAAAATCAACGGTATGGATACGGCGGCCCACGGCGGGAGAAGAGCCCGGAGAAGTTGGTGATATCCACCACTACTCCGACATTGGTTGACTGCCAATATTAAATTTGAGGAGGTTCAATTATTTTTGACACATTGATCTTCCAACGCAAACTGATTAGATAATCAATTATTCTAAATTGTTTTTTTTCTTCTTTCTCTGAAAAGTATATCTCTTTATTTTGTGCTTTTGTTTTTTATTTTTTCACTCTAAATTGAGTTATTTCTTTTGTTTTAATTGTTGTTGTTGTAATATATTTGATTATTTCAGTAGTAGTCATGACAATGTTGATAACTTTTTGAAAAGGAAATTGAATATTGTTTGAATTAAATATATTTAGTTTGTTTGTTAATTTCTGCAATCATGAATTAATTTTATCTTTTCTTCTGAACGAATGAATACATATGATCATATAGTAGTATACTACTTTCTAATTGCTATATTAGTTGTTAGAGTTTGAAATTTTATTGTAACATCGTGCATAATAATTTGTTGTATTCATTAATTTAAGTCGTTTTTAACTCGTGGCCATAGTAGTGCTCGCCCATATTCTATATTTTCTCATACAGTAGTATATTAATATTTGTTTTTTGGTTTTTTTATACTCGATCATGTTATCTTTCGATTGGAATAATATAATTGTCAATATAGTGGCAAGTGACTTATATATGATAAAATAGTTATTAAAGATATATGGTTAATCAAATTGCATCTCCGAAGTACGGAACTAGTGATTCCATGCAGCTTGGTTTTACCGACAAAGAATTAATACTTTTTTGGGCCTAATTAAGTTACTAGGAAATCTTAATTCATTTTATTTCAACGCAAACTCGAGGGGAAATAATTGATATTTTTATCTATATAAATATACTTAGAAATTTTCTTTTTGAGACTGGATAAAAAATAACTTTATGTTTCACACGTAAAAAAAAGAAAAGTTAATTATAAAAAAATAATCACCTTTCCTTAAGGTTTGGATTCCCCAATTAAGATATATTTTCTTTTTCCTAAACATATATTATTTTTTTGTTAGTGTGGTTGGCCACGGTGTGTCCAAATACACTACCCACATTAAAAATATTTTCTTGGTAAATAATACTACCTTTGGTCCCCAAGTCTTTTCTTAGGAGGAAGTGACACATGTATTAAGGAAAAAAGTTGTTGAGTTAGTTACGAATAGAGAAAAAGTAATTGAATATGCTGTGAGTAGAGAAATGGTCCCACATTGAGGGTAGTGATATATTAATTAATTGAGATAGTGATGGGCCATATGTGGTATTTTAGGTAAATAAGTTGATAAAGTAAGGGTATAAGAGAATAATTTGTTGTGGGATAGTGTCCAAAAGTAGTTAGGAAGAAATTTGGGGACCATCCCAAAAAAGAAAGATGGGAAGAAACTTGAGAATCAGAGGTAGTAATTTATTTCACCAAAATAAGTAAGGCAAGAAATACAAATATCTTGCAAATGATAAAACAACCAATCAACAAACCACACCATTATAACTTTGAAAAATTTGTCTTTCTCTCTCAACGTTTTGCCTCACTCTTACTAGAATTCCTCTCCAAAGACTGACTGACATTTAAAAAACAGTAGTAGATTTTATTTAGAACTTATTACACCGTGGGCAACGGCGAGCTCCACATTGGAGCTCGCTGCCCTTTTTGTTGGGCCCCCAACGCGCTCAATAAACCCATTGTAGTGGCGAGCTCCACATTTGTAGCTCGCTCTTTTTCTTAATATAATTTTTTATTGCATAATAAAAAAATAGAAATAATAAAGTTATAACTTAATTTCATTGATATAAAAACATTACATTAAAAAAAAAAATACAACCACCCATATTTTTTCTTAAGTACCTCGACATAGGCCTCATGAAATATTTTTGTTTGGGTCCCATAATCTCGGAACTTCTCTTGACGATATGGTAGTCTTGCGTCCTCGCAAAATCCGACATCGCTTCCTTCATCGACGCGGCGGCCTGGGCAAGTTCCGCCACCGCCGCCACGGTCGTCGCCGTCGAACCGGAACCCGAGCTGACGAGCTCGATCCCGCCGTCTTCCCCTTGCGAGGGCCTTTGCTGCGTCTCTACCCATTGGCCGCTTGAGCCGAGTAGAGTGCTTCGAGCCAAATTCATTTCCCGAAAGTGGAGTGGTCGACCGCCGTGTGCTCCCGCTCGGGTTGCTCCCCGCCGCCGAAGTGGTGTAGCTCCCATCTTCGCCCGTCTTCGTTCTAATTAATGCGCTTGGATATGGTATTTGGCGGAGTGGACCGCGGCGAATTTTGGCGTATCTCTTACTACCCACCACGTCTCCAAGTGCTTGAAGGGCGCCTTTCTCGAAGTTTGCCACTCAACGAGAGCCCGAGCCAAAATGTCCTCTCTGCTCTCGTCGCTTCGGCCTTGGATCTCACACTTCTTGTAAAGTTGTTGGAATTCCGTCAAAACGATCTTCACTCGATCCCAATGGTTCCGGATCTTTGCCATGTTCCTTTTCGACGAACCTTCGGGCCGGAGCTCGCTGTATCGGAGCAAAATACGACACCAATACGCATCTTTCTTTTGACCGTTGCCGACGATGGGGTCCGGTTAATGTTGACCCAACACCGGGCCAAGATTCCTGTCTCGGCCTCAGTGTATCCTTACGGCCCGTCGTCGCAGTCGGAAAATAACTCCACCAACTCCACCGTCTCCATGACGCCCACTACGGTTGCCACGACCGCCACCACGGCGACCACTATCGGAGGTCGCCGCTTTTTTCCCTTCTTCTTTGTCGGCGACGTGACTTGAACCTCGTCTCCGTCCTCGTCCAAATTGACCATCGAGTTGAAATCATCGGGAGACGGCGCGGGGTGTGTAGGATAGTCGGAGCCGGAGCCTTGTGAAGGATGACCGGAGGTCGCAGCATTGGAGGCTCCGAATTCTTGAAACAATGTAAAAGCCCTGGCCGGAAAGTGAGGCACGTAGGCTCCTTGTGTGTAAAATTGAGGCACGAAGGCTTGGGACGATGAGAATAAATCTCGTTGGGGTACCGGAGAATAGATGTTTTGTCGAGGGGATGGACGATGATTCGTGCTATTTGGATCAAATTCTTCCGAATATGGCCAATTAGAGTTGAAATTGGCATCGGGATTCTTTTTTTTTTTTTGAGATAATCGTCGGTGAGAAGATAAAAGTTGAGAGAGAAGAGTGTAAAGAATGTAGTGTGTGTTTTGTGTGGAAGGAAGAAATATATATATATGGAATAATTTTGATTTTTTTTTTTTTAATGTTTTAAATAGTGATCGTCGGCGATCGCACTTACCACAAAGAACCCAACTTACCCACAACGGGCCCAACTCAAGAGGCCATGCACGTAACTCTCTTGGTAAAAAGAGAGAGCCCAAAAGCGGATAATTTCACTATCTATCGTGGTAATTTATTTGGGCTTAATATTGTTCCTTCAACAAAGGAGAGAGAAAGGCTTTACTCTTATATTTGGATCTGATATTAAATTACCATATATATTGGACCGAATAGAGCTATAGCCCAATATTCTTTTCAATTTACCGTCGCTCGATTTATTACAACAAGCCGTGTTCAGTTGGGCCAGGTTTGAAGAACATAATGTCTCACAAATTCACTAAAAAAATAATGGCTTGCAAATTGATTCTATACAGCTTAGAAGAACAATTTTTTTATGGAATAGATTAGGAATAATGGAATACATAAAAAAAAAAAATATGTGGTATACTATGTGATTTTGTAGCTGATGTTATGTAAAAACGATAAATTAACAATTACTTACTCTTTCTTATCATTGAAAAAATGGTATAAGTCTGTAGTTATAAATTGGAATAAAACATATTTTAGCCCTCGCACCTCGTTGTATACCTCTATGTGTGTGTGTGTTGGGGAGGGGTATCATCCTTTTCAATTGGGCTCTTTAATTTGGTCACTGTGCGTGATATTTTTTTAAGGTAGCAACTGTTGATTTACTCTAAAATTAAATCAATATAATTTTTTAATACAAATAAAAATAGAAATAGGAAGCTTTGACAATGAGCAATCACAGACCCAATTAATTTAAACAAGTATACTAATTAAGTATAGCTTTCTTTAACTTCTAATAAAACGTTACAATGAAAACAAGTTTAAAAAAGAATATTGTTAGCCTTCAATTACTTTGAGGAAAAAAATTTGTCATGAACAATAACCTATAATACTAACTAGCTATAGATTGTCTTAAAAAAAAAAAAAAAAAAAGAGAGACTAGCTATAGATTGGTTGGCTTGTCCCGTGATTAGTTCGGCTATGCAAAAGTATACCCGCCCCCAAAGGCCTAAACAAAGGAAAAGTATTTTTTTTCTTTTTTTTTTTCCTTCATTTTTGGTTCCTTTTTGCTATTTAAAATAATTATTTAGGGGAGTGAGATTGTGGATTTCAATCATCACTCAAATTTGTAATTCCTACCACAAACTCTTGGGGACCAAAACTAAATATGATGCATTTATCTATTTTTTTTTTATTTCTAAAAATATTCACTTATTCTCAAAACATAAGCCTTTTCCCTTTCAAGTTACAACTACAGGAGGAATCAACAACAACTCAAGCAACAAATACACATTTATAATCCACATATAAACAAAAAAGTAACAACTGCTATAGCGTCGATGGCTTATAGGTCTCCTAGATTTTGCACTACAATATTTTAATAGTAATTATTTCTGGCTTACAATATTGTTTTTTTTTTTAATATCGTGGGAACCGGCAGCCGCTATCTTCGGTGCGCACTGGATAAACTCTCGTCCCTTATGAATAATCAAATCTTCAATTGCTCTTGTAGAATATATAAAAGCCGAGAGAAAATTGTCAGTGCCTTAAAACAGGGATTTTTTTTTGAGTTTACACACGCACACATGACTCAAACCCTTAACCTTTTAGTTGGAGGGGAAGTGTCTTACGACAGTTAATTAAAAAAAGAGCCCGACAACCTATATCCTGCCCTCCAGACAGTTAATTAAAAAAAGAGCCCATGCACATAACTATCTTGAATTCACCATCTTACCCTCAGAATCACCCCACTATAAAAGCCAATTTAGACCATCAGCTCAAGGTATCGTACTCACTTTCTCACTCACTCATTTTTCTACTCTTTCTTCACGCCCAAGTTACAGACTTGAGCATCGGAGGATCCTTACGAAGAGCATCTGGAGAGGTAGATCAACTTTATTCACCTGTGGATTGCTTCTTCAATTTGATACTTCTTTTGTAAACTTCTCTTTGTTGGTATAAAACCTTAACCCAGTCTTACCACAGGGACTCGATCCATCCACCATCAAAGCTTACACAATTATCATGATTGGAGAAAGTCGAGTTGAAGGGCCTAACGGTGTAACATGCGTAATTGCGATCATTATTTCCATGTTGAATGTATTGATAAGCTGTAGCTGAGCATGAGTAGAATTGCCCAGTTTGCTGAATATAACGGCCAAATGCAAATCAAACTAATTTTAAAAGTCAATTATTCACTTATTTTTTCGTGTTTAAATCTGCATGCATTAAAGTTTATTTTAGCTTACATGAAGTAGACTATCATAATTTCTGTAAATAAAAAATACAATAAAGTATGAAAACCTTTCCTATCTGTTAGTTTAATTGACATTATCCATTAAGAAGTCTGAAAAGTAATTATTTCACGTGACATTATTGATTATGGGTAATGATATTCGGCCACACTGTGGCCAGCCACACGAGCTAAAAATGGTAATATATATTTTTAAAATAGAAATATACCCTAATTGGGAAGCATAAACCCTAAAGGGAAAATGTGATTATTTCTATTTTTATAGTCAACTTTCCTTTTTTAAGCGTGTGGCTGGCCACAGTGTGGCCGGATATCTTTATTCATTGATTATATTCTAGCTTCTAATTTTATTTTAACTAAGATTACATTATAATAATATTCTCAATTCAACAAACAATAACTTAGCAAAATTAATTTTGACTAAACCAACGTCAACAAAACTCCGTTTAATGTAAATTAGAATTTTGAATTACTAAATTAATTTTGGCAAAGATGAGAGGAAGTCATCAATTAATTTTGGCAAAGGCATTAATGAGTCAAACCAATATGTCAAATTTCTAATTTACTTTAATAGGATTTAGTGGACATTCTCTACCAAAATTAGTTTTGTTAAACATTTATGGATCATATTTTAACAAAATTAGAAAGTAGAATATAATCAATAATGTAACCTGTAATATTTTCTAGAATTCTTCATGGATAATGACGTGCAAACAAAGAGATAGGAATGATTAATATTCCATTCCTCCATTCCGTTCCATTCCAATTTCGTTGCCTTGAGTTTCTCTCACTAGAAAATTTTTTCCTCCTTCTCTCTAGAAAATTCTCTAGTGGCAGCCGAAAACCTCACTTCTCCTCCACTTTTCTCTTTCTTCCCCCCTCTCTTCCTTTATATTCTGATCTTCTACAAACGTTTAATCCATCAAAACCAACCTTGTTGCAATCCAAGGAACTTGAATACATATTCAAATCGCCTCTTCTCCAGCATTTTCGGTGGGTTTCCCACCGGCCAGCCCAAGGGACTTCTCCCCAAAGGCTGCTCATCCGATCATCTTCCCGGGGAACTGATCTTCCGATCATCTCCCCCACCAAACTCCGAACAAAAACTATCCAACTACTTGGAGTTTTCACCATTTCTTGCAGCCTCCATTCGTGAATTCCAAGGGACTCACGCCGGCTGTCGGTTCTCCGGTGACCTACTCCAAAACGGATTGTACCATCTCAATCCCTGTCACTTTGTGAACAGATCTGCTATCACAGCTCGTGGATCCACCATTCAGCAATTTTCTGGCCACTCCTTCATCTTGGGCACAAGTTTGAAGGATTTTTCTGCCATTCTTTCGGTTCCCCATCATGCTTTCTAAATCACAAGGTACTTTCCTTCAACTCTTCCATTTTTCTGACCTTTGGGGTGCCGAATTCTATTTCTTCGGTAATTGCAGATTTCTCTCCGTCGTCGGAGGCGCCCCACTTACACACACCCTAGCCTCCATCCCTAGGGTTTCTGTGCCCTCCAAGTGATGCAATAATTCACATTTACTGCTGAATTAATTGCACTTGGAATTTTCCAAGGGTCACATTAACTTCACTAGTGCCTTCTCAAGCTTCTCAACACTTCCAAAGGCATTCAATAACTGCATTTGGCTACTTCCAAGAGACTTATTAACTCTGGTTCCCTCCCAAGAGTCTCTGCTCTATTGCCTCACGTTTCCAAGATAAACATTAACTACACTTGGGTACTTTTCATGGGACTCAATAACCGTTCAGTAATTTCTGCACATTAACTTCCTTTGATGGCTCCGGAGGTCGTCCATCAAGCCCCCAATCACCCCGAAAGTCGGTCTAGACAACCAACTATTGATGCTTGAGCGTTCCAATCCAAAGAAGCCAACTAGCGAGATGCTTTATGCAACAACGATGACCCGGGCGAAGGTGTTGCGGATGATATTTCCGACTGCGATCCATCCCATAACAAATCTGATGATGTGGTTGAGACCTCGGAGGATCCTTTCCTGGCCAGTCTACCCCCGGAATTATGGCCTTGGCTGCGTAACGTTGGAAATTTTAGCAAGAGAATAGATATTTTCAAGGCCGACCTCATCATGAAAAAGCGTGAGGTCAGCCTTGTCAACGACGTACTAGAGCTCAATGAAAGCGACTACGTCCCCGTCCACAAAGGTTGGGGATTCGCACTCCTCGACTTTTTTGCCCACAAATTCCCCGACTGCCAAGCAATTATCGATGACACGAACCAATTCACCCGCTACACCGCAAAAGTGATCTTCCACCCTTGCGGATGGTTGGTTTTCCTATTCCGGACGGAGCACAAAAGGGACAATTTCCTACAAAACGGCACATCGCACGGTGGCGCCCAACTCATCACGTCATTGCTGCCCGAACAATTCAGGTTTGATTCTCCAAATTTTAAGTTCAAGTTATGGGCTTCACTTCTTGATCTCCCCCTCGAACTTTGGACCCCCACGCCTATCGGTAAGATAGCTTCATTACTTGGAACCCCTGTTGAATTGGATCCTGACACCATTGCTAAACGTGGTATCAGGGGCCCCCGATTCCAAGTACTCGTGGATGGTTCAAATCCCCCACTTGATTCCATTAACATTAAACTTCATAATGGACTAACATTTTCCCAAGCCGTTGTGTTTGAGGGACTTCCAAAAATCTGTTCATCATGTAAAAGATTAGGTCACCTTGCTTCCGAGTGCCGCTCCTCCGGAAATGTCTCAGGGGATGGGAAACCAACTCCCAAAGATAAATATGTAACGGAGGAATAAGGCTGGACGAAATGCATCCCTAACAACCGAGGACGCAATAATAAATTCAGAAAAGGGTCCATTTGCCGTGCCCGTAGCAAAAGCGCTTCAAATCCCATTGGACATAACCGCAACACCAACGGTCGTTTCAATCAACGGGGCAGAAGCACAATGGCTCGATCTTCTCGCCCACCACCACCACCACCTCATCTTTCAAAAGGCATTCTTGGTGCCCATCCAAGTGGTGATGCACCAACTCCATAGCCGGCGCAAGCTATTTCCACACCAACGAAGGTGGCCACGAGACCCGGCACCAACAACATGATACTGATGGAGAATGAGTCTCGGGATTCTACTCCCAAAACTTGCACTCATACTCATTTCAAATCACTGGCAACCTTTGATGCTGCCTCAAACCCGGATGGGACCATTCCTCCAAAAAGTCTAACTTTCGAGAATGGTTCTACTGCCTCGGAGGATGAATCGGAAGATGACTCGGAGATTTCTCGGCCCGGAGTAACTGTTGGCAATGTTCCCAAGCTTATTCCCTTGGCCAACAAGCACATATCTACCTCACAGCTGGCTGCCATCACCTGAAAAATCACACAAGCGGCTGTCGCCCCACCAAAGAATCCACAAGCCAACAACGGCCAAACAAAACACCAATTGGTTAAGGCCAATGACTAAAAGAAGAAGAGATCCCCTAGTAAGAACAGAGGGAAGAAAGGCAAAAACCAACCATGATTATTACAACTTGGAACGTAAGGGGCATGGCCAAGCCCAAACCACAAGGCCCCATCACCGACTTCCTCTTCAATCACAAACCGAACATCTTCGAACTTCTCGAGTATAAACTTTCTAACTCTAGTCTCTCTAAATTCTTAAATTCCAAATGCGCACATTTAGCCCATGATCATAACTTTGATCTTGCGCCAAATGGGCGCATCTTGCTCCTTTGGGATCCCTCAAAAGTCGAGCTAACCGTCTTAAATAAACACAAGCAAGTTATCCATTGTAGGGTAACCTGCTGTGTTACTGACCGTAGCCTTATTATCAGTTGTGTACGGATTCGGGAAACCCAATGGCAGGCAATCACTTTGGACTTCACTCATGGAGCACGTGCCTTCAGACATCCCCGCTATCGTGGCCGGTGATTTCAATTGCTTCTTGTCCCCTGACGAACGCATTGGTGGCAATATCCCATCAACCAAGGAATATAATGAGTTTGGCGACCTTGTTGCTCGGCTCAATCTTTTGGACTGTCCATCAACCGACTGCCACGTCACGTGGACAGATTACAAGAGGTATTAAAAAATTAATAGGGTTATGACTAACTCTGCTTGGAGCGAGTCGTGTTGGTTTTGTAGGACTGAATTCATGGGCCGTTGTAGCACAAAGGATCACTCTCCTGTCCATACAACTCTTTTTAAACCCGCCAAAAAGTTCAAAAAGAATTTCAGATTTAATAACGCTTGGCTCAAGCACCGAATTTCAAACCAATCTCGAGCAATCTTGGAACTTGCCGGCCACCGGTCCTCTCCAACAAAACCTTGCCTTCAAGCTTGGCAGACTTTCGGAGAAACTCAAAACGCTCAACTTCTGAGAATTCAACGACCTTGCGGAACGTGCCGAAGCTGTCCGGGAGGATTTTTACTCTGCCCAACTAATCCTTGATGGCAATCCCCTCAATCCTGCCCTCACTCTCCATGCAATCGAGGCTCGTGAGAAATCTAAAATTCTCGATCAAAGGGAGTTTGATTTTCTGAGCCAAAGAGCAAGATGCAAGAATCCTGCCTTTTCGGACAAAAACACTAAATACTTTTACTCGCTCATTAAAGGCAACTGTGCTCGTAACGCCGTTCATTTCCTTCGTAGGGCCGACGACACCACCACTTTCGATGCCGATGTCATTGTAGACGACTTCATTAAATTCTACGACAACTTGTTTGGCCGTCACAACCCAATGCAACCCCCGAACCAAACAATCTGGGACCATGGGCCCCGACTCTCGGCTTTGCAAAAGGAGGACATGGTCGGCCCCATCAACCTAGCTGAAATCAAGTCAACTCTTTTCAGCATTGACAGAGATAAGGCCCCGGGGCCTGACGACTTTACGGCAGCATTTTTCAAGGAAAATTGGGAATTACTTAAGGGTGACGTCACCGAGGCTATCTCAGAATTTTTCACGACCGGGCTGCTTCTTTGAAAGCTCAACCACACCAACCTGGCCCTCCTCCGAAAGAAGGCACATGAACCGGGCGTCAGTGACTACCGTCCGATTGTGTGCACAAATACGATCTACAAATGCATCACCAAACTCATCACGAATCGAATCGCGCCCCATCTGTCAGAAATCATCTCACCAGCCCAAGCTACGTTTATTAAGGGGCGTAACATCACAGAAAATATTTTCTTGGCCCAAGAACTCATCTGGAAATACGAACGCACTCAACAAATCTCACCACAAGCCATGATGATTAATGAAGGTGGATCTACAGAAAGTATTTGACTCCATCTCTTGGAGTTTCCTCCACAATGCTCTCGCAGGGCTCAACTTCCATCCGAAAATCATCTACTGGATCATGACATGTGTAACTTGTCCAACATACTCCATTGCCCTTAATGGGGGTACATACGGATTCATCCATGGCAAACAGGGACTGAGACAAGAAGACCTGATGTCTCTGACACTCTTCATCATTTGCATGGAATACTTCTCGTGACTCTTAGCCGCTCGAACCAAGGATCCAACCAGTGGCTACAGATTCCACCCAATGTGCGAGTCAAATGCAATTACACACTTGATTTTTGCCGACGACCTTTGGCTCTTTGGCAGAAGGGACCCGAATTCATTGAGTGCGCTTGCTGAAGCACTTGAAGAATTTGGAGACACATCCGGACTGTGCATCAATAAGGCCAAATCTCAGATTTTCCATTGTGGTGTAGCCAACTACCCAAAGAATCAAATCTTGAAGATTGTGGGCTACCCCGAGAGCAAGCTTCCGACAAAGTACCTTGGAATCCCACTTGCCTCGACCCAGCTCGAGGTTGTTCACTATGCACCATTTTTTCAAGCCATCGAGAGCCACATCAAAAAATGGTCAAACAAAAACTTATCACTTTCTGGCCGAATCGAATTGATCAAATCTATTTTGTAGGGCATCGAGTGCTATTGGCTGCAGATTTTTCCCTTGCCATCCAAAGTGATTGACGACATCAACTCCACCGTCAAAAAATTCATGCGGGGCTCCAAAAGCTACCCGATTTCCTTCAACTAGGTTTGCAAACCCAAAACCGAACGCAGACTCAAACTTAGGGACCTTGCCGAGTGGAACAAAGCGCTTGTAGCAAAAAATCTTTGAAATATCCATTCGCTGAAGGATACTCTCTGGATTCGATGGGTACACGGGGAATATCTCAATAGGTGTGACATTTGGCAGCATAAGGTACAACCTCATGACTCCCCACTTCTCAAAAATGTACTAACCATTCGGGACAGATTGCTTGCCGATTGCGATGGCGACATTCCCAAGGTAACCGCACTGCTAACAAAGTGGTTCGAAGGTAAAGGAACGGCGGACGCCTATGAATATCTCCGATCCAAGGGTCAACCTCAGTATTAGCACAAAGCAATTCGGAAAGACTATATCCCACCAAAATTCTCCACCTCACTTTGGCTAGCTCTTTAAGGCCAGCTCAAGACGGTGGATAGGCTTAAGAACCTTAACGTTTGCCGAAGTTGCGCTCTTTGCAATGCTGCACCAGAGTCGCACGAGCATCTCTTTTTCTCATGTGGGGTATCACGTGCAATTTGGCAACAAATAACAGATTGGCTCCGGGCCCTCACCATCATTAACAGTGCCCTCAGCCACTTTAAAAGAACCCGAGGTAGTTCAAGTATCTTGCACAAAGCTAAGATTATTGCACTTGCTTCGACGGTCAACCATTTATGGTATTGTCGCAACAAGCTCATCTTTGAAGACCGACCCTTCCTCGTCTCCAAAACAGTGAAGGACAACCAAGAGAGTGTGTATGCCATGCTTTACGCCAAATTCCCATCGAGCATGGTCCTCTCCCACATGCAACTTGGCATAAACGAACTTGACAATCTTAAGGCTCTGACTCGTTCCGGACCAACAGCAAATTAGACTAGATTTTCGATCATTAGTTGTTGTAATCTTGTCTTGATCCGCTCTCTCTCTCTCGGCCTTTTCTCGGCCTTTCCCCTTGTAACCTTGCATTTTAGTGGAATGGGTGCGTGCGTTGGGGTTAGCCAAGTCCGTAAACTTGGCTAAGCACCCTTGGGAACAAGCTCACTTAACTCACACATGCACTACAATTCTCCTACCACACACTTTTGCACCATAAATTTTCACCGTCACTCGCGCACCACAATTTAATGCATCCCTATCCCCCATACTGCGTTAGATTCTAGGGGTACTCTTTTTTACCTCGATCGTGGTTTTTCCCCAAGGGTGAGTTTACGCGGCAGGGTTTTAATGAGGCCTACCTCCCCAACCCGACGTGCAAACTGGGAAGGCGCGACATGTGGCAGGGGCTAGGGCCGTAATCTAGCCCAATTTATGTGCTTTACTGCTTTACACAACACACACTTTTTTAGCTGTTGGCAACTCACTTATTAAGTCTGTGGCCGGCGTTAGTCTGCCGGCCTTCCTCTCGCCGCCCCGCTTAGCCTTGGCTTTTGTGGGATGTACTCCCTCGGGCCTGTCCGAGTATCTCTTGTATCTCTTTTCCTTCCAATTTAATATACTGCATATTTCGCTCAGATAGGAATGATTAATCAATAGCAGTTGTTAAACTATATATATTGCATTTTATTTAGGCAATAGTGTAATTTATAGCACAATGTGGTACATATATCGTGCAGGTTACACCTTTTGGCCTGACTTTCTTTGATGGTGCTTATTATGCTACCAGCCTTGGAAATTAGGCCGAACTGGTGCAATATGTGTTGGTTGTCTCGCTCCTTGATGCATACAAAGCCAATTGTCCTAACAAGAATAGAATTAGTATGGTAAAGCCTCAGAGCTTCTTGTTTCGAAAAGTTTGTTTTTCCCACCTGCAGTACGAATTTTAATTTTCATGTTTATGAATCTTTCCAAAAAGAGAAGAATAGATCATATATGTTTAGTGTTGCCTTCGAAAATTTCTTGTAATAAACAAATCAAGGGCAACTTAGTTTGTAATATGAAGTTTCTAAGACCGATTCAGATTGCTAAGCATTGAATTTCCTAACCTCTAGTGTAACCAAATCAATGTTTCCTGACTTAATCTGGATCGGATAATTGCTACCATGATTACATGAGAAGAAATCAAATCAACATTTTTTCTTGCAAAAACTGTTTTTTGAAACAATAGCTATATGGTTTCTATTTACTTTGTAAGTGCATAATTTTGTTGGTTAATCTTTACTAGGAAACTATGTAAATGTTACCCAATCTTGCGTTTGTGGCATTAAACACAACAAATAACCACCGCTAATTTAATGTAATGTGGTTTATTGGGAAAAAAAATGACGTGAATGCCTCACCCTACGTTCAGGAGGGTAAGGAACGGGAGCTAGATGAGTGATGCACGTGGGCAATTCATCATCCGATATCACTACATAAACCTCTGTTGCATTCACCGACACTTAGGATACCATCATAGTACATCACTTTAGTCATATATTAATTAAGGCCCCCTCTCAGCTTTTACCATCACATTCAAACTGTGACACTGCACGATAAATTTCGCAATTTGTGTTGCAAGTGCATGTGTTGACAAAAACCATAAAATTTGAATAAAGTCTTATCATTACGCACATACACAACACATTCTATACGAAACACAAATTAAGGTGAAACTGCCACAACTAATAAAGATTACAGATAGATTAAGATCATATGTGATTCCCCTCACATTTCTAAGTTGACAAGCCATATTTATGATATATGTGCTCTTAAGATAAGCCACTTTAGCAACCATAGTTCAACTAAGTTATCTCAACAACTAGCAACTAACAAACATGTACAACTAAGACTGTCTCACCGTCTATATATTTGGCCAATTATATCAAACAAAGATCAAATAACACTAAACAAGTAGAAACACCATCACTTAATTAATCATACATGATTAGCACAGAAAGATGGACAAATAGTTTAACAAGATACCAAGCAAATTATAGTCTACCCCGTAACAAGGAATTAACACGCTGCGGATCATAAATAGATAACAATCAAGAAATAGAGAGATCATTTACAACATGAGGGGCTTATCCTCATATCAAACTGTACTCGAGCTTGCAGCTTTGATTCGCATTAAAGAGGGTACGGAACAATAAACCACCTAACTTTTAGATTGGTCAGTTTCTAAAATATCAAATGTAAGAATGAATTCTCATTGTACCAGAATCACATGATCAGGTACGTATACTAATATTTTAAGAAAATCTAAAGTTTATCACATGGAAAAACCAAACTTCCGTTTGCTTAATTAGCTGTCTACATATGCCCGATGTTTATGCTACAAGATTTCATATTTTTCAGCAATGTTTCTTAATAAAATTTGAGATTTTTGAAAGTTTAAATTCCCTTTTAATCCTTTATTTATACAAATGCTATTTATCGAGCAACAAGAAAAGCTCTTTCAAGAAAATTTAGGACACCCCATACAATTTAACCTCTTTTAGCAGCACAAAGAGAGGGACAAATAAGCTCATTTTCACAGCATTAAGGACATCAAAAAATATAGAACAATGACATGGCCATAGAAGTTCTTTCAAGGGGATCAGTGACATGCAGATAACTTCAATTTCACACATTATGGGCATAAAAAAGTGTAAGCTCTTTCATGAGCATAGAATGAGGGATTAATAAGCTCTTTTCACAACATATGGACAATTAAGCTCTATCAAAAAATGTAAGCTCTTTAATGAGCATAGTGTATAGAATGAAGGATGTATAAGCTCTTTCAAGAACATTTGGACAATTAAGCTCTTTCATGTGCATGCATATAGAAAGGGACATGACTGGTCTTCCAACAACATAGGGACATCTAGACTAGTAACCTATCATGACCATAGATACTGGCTCTTCTAAGAGCATTAGGTTGTTTCATTTAGGGGTGAAAGTATGGAAAACGGGTTTCCGGGTTACCCATACCCTATCCGTACCCGGTCGGGTATTAGGTACCCAATACCCGTAATTTACGGGTATTGGATGGGTATGGGTATGAGATTTTTAGAAAATACCCTAACGGGTATACCCGTTAGGGTATTAGGTACCCGGTCAAACACCCGGTCAATAATATATAATTATTTATTATATATAATTACTAATTTTATACTATAAAATTATAAATATATTCATAATATATATTCATTTTTTAGCTAAAACCTAAACCTAAATATAACTCTAAACATAACCTATGAATAATATATATTCATAGTATTTTATTTATTGAACTTAAATGTTTAAACTACGTTTAGTATTGATTTGTTGTTGTCGTCTAGTTGTTGCTACATAGTTGGTTATTAATTTGTCGTTGAAAATTATTGAAAAATCGAGCGGGTGAAAAATTACCATATTTTTGTCTTTTTTTAAAAAAATTTTTAAACGGGTACACCGGGTACCCTATACCCGGGTCGGATATACCCGACCGGGTATTGGGTACCCGTTCGACTAAAATGGAAAGGGTATGGGTATTCGTTTTTTGCTTATTTGGATATGGGTACTCGCAAATGCAGGTATGGGTATCCACAGGTACCCGTTTATTCACCCCTAGTTTCATTAGCAATAGGGTCATCTTGAATCTTGGCAAGCAAGGCTCTTCATGAGCATTTAGATAGGTATACATACTTATGAGAAGGAGAATGCAGACATCAAAAAGAGTAAACTCTTTCGAGAGCATTAGAGTAATCCAACAATTATAGGTCATTCACAGGCTTAGAGAAACGGACATATGAGCTCTTTCAAGAGCATTAGTGACATCAAGGCTATTTCAGGTTTTCAAGAGCATCCGGACAGGAACAAATTAGATCATTAAATATCATTAGGGGCATCGTACAATTGAAGCCATATTAGTATCATAGAGACAGTGAGAATGGGCTCGTTCCAGAGTATTAGGGACTGCTAGAAAGGTATGCACTCTTATGAACATAGAAACATGGGCATCAAGATCATTAGGGACATTGAGATAATCAGGTCAGTCAAGAGCAATAAGACAGAGACAAATTATCTCACTCAGTAGCATTGGGACATCCGTACAATTTAAGCTCTATTAGTAGCATAGACATGGGGACAAATGGGCTCTTTCAAGTGCATCGGGGACATCCAAAAATGTAAGCCCTTTCAAGAGCATAGAAATACGAACATCCTCTTTCAATAGCATTAGAACATCCACAAAAGTAGCCTCTATTACATCCTCAACCATACCAAATATATGCATAAAAGATCCATTCTTATTTAACAACATAATTACAACAACTTTTCCAGGAATTTACCATGTGAATAAGCTAAAAAGCTGAAATTTGCCATAGTTTTGATCATAGATTTAAGATTAAATCTCGTTCCAAAAGAATCAATTAATCCAAGATCAAGTGTAGAAACATCTAATAATCCTAAGACAATTAAACTTGTAAGATAAGCCACTTTAGCAACATATCCTTATCAGAACAACCAGCAATTAACAAACATGTACAAGTAAGACCGTATCACTGTCTATATATTTGGCCAATTATTATACCAAACAAGTACCAAATAACATTAAACAATTTGAAACAGCACTACTTAATCGTACACGAGTAGAACCCAAAAGTAGACAAATAAACTACCAAGATAGCAAACAAATATAAACCTCAGTAGCCTATCCCTGGAACAAGGATATAGCACGCGACGGATCATAAATAGATAACAATCAAGAAATAGATCATTTATAACACGAGAGACTTATCCCCGAATCAAGAACTGTACTCAGGCTTGCAGCTTCGATGCACATTAAAGGGGTAAGGACAAATAAACAACCTCACTTATAGATGGACATTTTCTAAAATATCATATGCAAGAAAGAATCCTCATTGTAACAGAATCACATGATGAGGCACTTGTACTTATTATATCTCAAAGAAATCTTGACTTTATGACACGAAAAACACATTATTAAACCCACAGTTCCTTGGCTTAATAAGTTGTCTACAAATGCTCAATGTTTATGCAACAAGATTTCATCTTTTTCAACAATGCTGTTATTCCAGGTAGTCTCTTAGTAAGACTTGAGATGTTTGTAAGTTTAAGTTCCTCTGCACTTGTTTTGATGATTTGGTCATAAACGTTGTACATAGATTTTAATTTATAGAAAGCCATTTATGGAATAAAAGAAAAAGCCCTTTCAAGAACATTCGGGACATCCATACAATTTAACATGTTTTAGTAGCATGAAGAGAGGGACAATTAAGCTCCTTTCCAAAGCATTGACATAAAAAAACGTAGAACAATGATAGGGGCATAGAAGTTCCTTCAAGAGGATTAATGACACGTAGACAACTTCAGTTTTAAACATTAAGGACATAAAAAAACGTAAGCTTTTTCATGAGCATAGAAAGAAGGACGTACATGCTCTTTCAAGAACATTCGACAATCAAGCTCTTTCATGAGAATATAGAGAGAGACATGACTGGTCTTCCAACAACATAGGAACATCTAGACTAGTAACCTATCATGACCATTGATAAAGGCTCTTCCAAGAGCATTAGGCTCTTTCATTAGCAATAGGGTCATATTGAATCTTCACAAGTCAGAATCTTCACAAGTCAAGCATAGAGATAGGTATAGGGGGACATATGAGTTGTTTAATGAGAATGGGGACATCAAAAAGAGTAAACTGTTTCGTAAACATTAGGGAATCCAACAATTATAGGTCATTCACAGGCTCTGAGAGTACGAGCTCTTTCAAGAGCATTAGTGAGATCTGGGCTATTTTAGGTTTTTCAAGGGCATTCGGACAAGAACAAATTAGCTCATTAAATAGCATAAGGACATCATACAATTGAAGCTATATTAGTATCATAGAGACAAGGACAAATGGGCTTGTTCGAGAGCATTAGGGATTGCCAAAAAGGTATGTACTCGTACGAACATAGAAACAATGGCATCAAGAGCATGAAGCACATTGAGACAATTTCAGATCATTTAAGATCAATAAAATAGATAAATTAGCTCACTCAGTAGCATTGGGACATTCATACACATTTAAGCTCTTTCTTTAGCATTAGCATTAAAAAAATATAAGCTTCTCACGAGCATGAAATCAGTGAGACAAGAGCTCTTTTGAGAGCATTAGACATCCAAATTATTTCAGCTCTTTTATGAGTATTAGGGATCATCCAAACAAAGTGGTGCTCTTTCATGAGCATAGAAACTCAAACATATGAGCTCTTTCAAAAGCATTTGGGAGAATCGGACAATTTCAGCTCTTTTATGAGCATATAAATGGGGATATAACAACTCTTTCGTGAGCATAGAGATGGGAGCATAAGAATTTCAAGAGCATTAGAGACCACGGACATATCAGCTCTCTCATTCAAGAGTATTAGGGACATGTACAATATACGGGGCAATTTAGCTCTTTCACGAGCTTTAGAGACATCAAAACAATTTAAGATCTTCCATAACTTCCTTAATATGGCCTAAAGAAATGAAAAGAGGGTGTTTGATTCTGAGAAGTACATATGCAGCAGAATTGTACCTTGTTATATGCAGTAGCACTACAACATGGTTCTATCTTGTTGAGATCGTCCTCCCTAATAACCTCCATCACAAACTGGTAAAATAAAACCTTTCAAGCAGAAGTGGGGAAGCTACTCTCATCTATAACATGCAGAAAGTCAGTAGAAAAATATTTTGAACTGACAATAAAAAAAATTAAATTTCAATCTTTTTTGGCGCCAATTCACATGTTAGGTTATTTTTGGCACCCAATATAAGCCAATAGGTACAAATTAGCTCTTTTAAGAGCATATGGACATCCGAACAAATTAAGCTCTTTCATGAGCTTCATGAGCATTAGGAACATCCGATTTCATTAGGGACAAGGATACATGAGCTCTTTCAAGAGCATTAGGGACATCTGAACAATTTAAGCTCTTCTCTGAGCATTATGGACAAGGACATATGAGCTCTTTCAAGAGTATTCGGGACAGAAAAACAATTTAAGTTTTTCATGAGCATTATAAGTTCCTTCAAAAAGCATTAGGGTCATTGGAATAATTTAAGCTCGTTCAAGAACATTAAGAACATCCAAAAATGTAAGCTCATTCTTAAGCATAAAGATAGGGACATATAAGCTCTTTCAAGAGCAACAGGGACAATAGGACATTACGATTCAGAGATAGGTACCAATTACTTCAAGTAGGGACATCCTGACAATTTTAGCTATTTCAAAAGCATAGAGAGAGAGAGAGAGACATAACAGCTCTTTAAAGAGCATTAGGGATACTTGGACAATTTTGAACTCTATTATGAGTATAAAGATAAGGACATGTGAGCTAATTCAAATCAGCTTAGTGCCATAGTAAGAAGACATAAGCACTTTCAAAATTAGCTCTTGCATAAAAATAGCAAACAAAAACCTTATAATAAAAATAATAACCAACAATTTATGTATAATAGGGCAGGTGGAAGGGAATTCCCCTCCACCTACAAAATCCACAAAAGAAAGTTGAGTGACAAAGAAATCAGATCAAGCTAGTAATAAATCAACCACTAACAATATCAAAACTTTAGACAATTAAGAAATAGTTCATTTTGATTAACAATTAAAATAACTATAAATTGGCAGACTACATATGTCACAGCCCCAAATTCCGAGGGACGGCAGAAGCCGGGGTGCGATTGGGGTTGGATTAAAGAAGCGGGGAAGAAGGGGGACTACTGAACATACATACATAAGAGACAACATACAAACTATGAACAAAGCTTTATTTACATAAAGGAAGAGTTAAACTCAAGGACTACATGACTGAAAGTACACGGTAGATAAACTAAGTTATAAGACAGATCTTAGTCTACAGTGATTACATATATGTTCATCATAATACTAGAGTTTTGCAGCGGAAATGTGATTCATATTAACTAAGGTCTTCCTAAGACAACTTTATTCAACCCTCGCAGTTTCCATCGCTTCAACCTGCACATTTAGAAAATATATGTAGGGCTAAGTACAAAAGTACTTAGTGGGCATGTTGCCGAAAATATAATCATAAGTATAAATAATCAGGCATCTCATAATCGTAGCATATCGGGGGTTTTTATTGAGAAAGACCCGTGTCTACTAAACATTTTTCTGACTCATTTATATAAATTAGCTTGTACAAGCATTTTTCTGGTATGTTATGTTCAAATCTTGACCAATTCTCATTCACCGTGGCTGGTACCCCTCAACAGGGTATCACATACACCACAGGTTACAAAGTGCACTAACTCTAGAAAGCACTTAGCAGCTAACTCAGAGCCGATCGTTAACTAATAAATCTGGAAAACACGAAGGTTAACTCAGATAGGTACAAGAGAACTCACATAAAATATTTAAACAGTTTATGCCATGATTATCACTTGAAAATACAGATATCAAAGCGATAGAGAAAAGTTTTAGAGCATTGCTCGTTTTATTTCATATATAAAAGCCCACCTCGATGATACAGAACAACTAAACAGGTTTCCGTTCTTTGGTTCTTCCGTCCTTTCCTTAGTGCTGGCTTCCTCCTTCATTGTAAAATAATCACACTTTAAACTCGATCGTATAAGATAATCGAACATGGAAATTCGAATTAGGTTTTAGTCGTTTCATTTCTTTAGGCAAATGCACGCTTACTAGTTTCATTTTAATTAAACGGGAACGAGACTCGTACAAATCCCGTTTAGGACTCAAAAGGTCTCTTACTCGACTCTTAGGTCAGTAGAGAGGGTAGTCGATAGCTCGATACGACTTAAAAGATTATAAGAAACTAAGTTGGAAAGAATCAACTTAGGAAAAATTACGTTTTAGTTCATTATACGACTTGGACAATTTCTCGCTTAACTAACATTTTTTACTTGAACTGATACGAGATGAGGTATCGTCTCGTTTAGCACTCAAGGCTCCTTTCTTGACACTAGGGTCAGTAGGAAGATATTCGTCAAGTTATTACGGCTTAAACGATCGAAAGAAACTAAGTTGTGAACGAAACTACTTAGAAGAATGAAACTGGAATTTCACTGCGCATTACAGTAACTCTGGGGATTGCCCAGAACAGGGGATCTGGAAACAGGGGATGAGCCCTGTACCGTTTGAAAGTTTGGGATGTCTAGTTTACGCTCCAATTTACGGATCGCAAATCCGATAAATGAGCTAAAAGTTATTACAGTTTCCGACGAGAGTCGCAAAACTGCCGCGCTAACCCTAGTTGTTCGATGGAAAAGACGTACAACTTCTTAGGTTCGTTCTAAGTTCTCGAATTCGATTTCTTAAGAAACTGGACCCTCAAGGCAGTCATCACGTACTCTCGTACGTGGTGAACTCCTTCTCAAACTCGTCCAATAGCACGACGTTCTAGACGTCGGCTTTCAACTAACAAGTACTAAACCAACAAGTTATCAAATTTCTCGTTCTAGTTCTCGACTATCACTATAACTCATATTATAATAGCTCGAAAGCTCATGACGTCAACTACAAAATTATTCCCAAGTCCATCATAAACAATAATATCAAGTTAGAATTCTTATTCGACTCCTCGGTTATTAATTACGACTAATTGTTCGTCTCTTACACAATTTTCAAAGTTGTCGGATTTCGTTCAAATTTTACGTCATCAAACAACATCTAACGAGATTCATTTTCATGCATATATTCACTTCATATCAATATTATATCTCAACTTACGACGAGTTCTTCGTCTCTTACATTCCACAAAACAATTTTAGAAAATTCTCAATAAATTCCTATTATCAACTAACATCATTAAAAACCATATTCTATCATCATTTCATCAATTAAACCAAGCCATATCAAACCCCTAAATTTCTAATAAATTTCGGTACTTACACAAAGATTAAGAGAGTGATTTTCTTCATTAATTAACACCATTTAACTCTTAATCATACTATTATATCATCAATTGATCAAATGAAATCCAATTACACATTAAAATGCAAAATCCCCAATTTCAAACCCTAAACCCTAAATCGATTTCAATCAAACAAAGGGCTTTCGATTTCTCTTGGTTCTAATCACTAATTAAACACTTCATAAGCATGAATTTAACATCAATTGAAGAATTCCATCAACCTACACAAATGCCCTAAAATTCGGTAATTACATAGAATTAGGGCTTTTGATTTTTCTTCAATTTCAATCTTAGAATTCACATCTAATCACAACTAACTTCACTAATCGAAGATCAAAACATCTAGTTCATCATCCCTAAATTTTCGATCCAAAGAAAAACAAAAAAAATTGGATGATGGATGGATAGAAGCATAGAGGAGAGGATTACCTTGAGATTTAACAAAGGAAGTAATAGGTTTTGATGGATGAATGAGGACTTGTGTGATTTCTTCTTCAAGAACTTGGAGATTCAACAATGGAGGAAGAAGAAGAATGGGAGAGAGGGAGAGGGAAGGCTGCCGTGAGTTAAGAGGGAGGGAAGGAGTGATGACTTAGAAATGTTATAATTTTAGGTTAAATAGGTGTAAAGGTTTGAATAGTGTTAGTAATAGTAGTAGTAGGTGAAAAGTAGAGACTATATAAGAAAATGAACTATCTTGCTAAAGTGAGAGAGAGATCGGCTATGAGAGGGAAGGGAGGAAAAAATACACGCTTTTCCGACGCGATACGACGTTACGGAAATCGGACGACGAAAAACGTAGCTCGGCACAAAATTGTCACGATCCGATTCGTCCAAAAATTCTAACGTATCGAACTTAATTGGAAAATAATATTTATAAAATTTATTCTGACAAAAACTTGGGACGAGACAGTCAGAGTTTTGTCCGGGAAAATCATAAAAACGAATTTTCTCGAGCGAGTTCGTATCGCGATTTCGTGAATGTAAAAATCAGACGGTTTTCCGTTCTGAGTTCACGAACTAAAAACTTTTCGTACGCGCTAACCCTAAACACAGTAGTCGTCTAGCTGAATTCCGTAATTTATTTTCGGAAACGGATTCGACCGTTAGTTTTAGAATTCAAAATCGTAAACTTAGGCGTGCAAGGCCATTTTTTTATTAATAACTTTAAATTTTTAAGAACGTAAAGAATCTCCGGGGTATTACATCCTACCCCCCTTGCTTATCCTCTTTAACTGCTTGAAGTACTTCTTACTCAACTCTTTTCCGAATTCTCACATGGCTTCCTCTTGCCTGTGATGATCTTATAACGCTATTACTAATCGTCTCGACTTGCTCCTTAACTTTTGTGCTTTTCGATCCAAGATCGTTTTCGTCCTTTCCTAATAACTTAAGTCGATTTCAAGAATGACGTCTTGCTGATAGAACTTCGTGTTATAAAATCGAACGTACATACTTTCTCAAAATGAGATACACTTAAAAATAAGCAATCCATAAACTTGGCGATAAAGCCATAACTATTCGTATTGGAAACTATCTTTTCCAAGTTATTTGTTAATTATATAAATCTTTATCGAAGTCTGAACTTGACACGAAACTAAGGTTTCTCATTAACGGAGAAATCTTAAGGAGCTTTTATTTTCCTTCTCGATTATTAAGTTCGAATGGTCGTATAAACTTAAGACTTTTGTCTTCTTTAAACTCGTTTATTCTGACTCGAATCTATCGTATGATCTCGATCATTTCACTGACCGTATCTAGTTCTAAGTTCTTTCTTTCACCTACCTTATAACAATAAGGCAGCTATCTAAAACTTCTTTTTCTTCAAAGTCTCGTAAGGCGTAATACCTATCATAGCTTAATAATTATTGTTATAATAATTCAGTTGTTGGCTAAGTGTTCTTCCATTTCGCTCTGCGGCTAATATTATCGTTCTTAGCACATCAACGAGTATCTGAATCGTTTTCTCAGACTGTCCATTCAACTGGAGGTGAGAAGCGGTACTAAAGTTAAGTTTGGTATCTAACTTTTCTGCCTCGTGTCTTTCAAAAATCCCGTTGTCATAAAACCGTAACTATATTCTTCCATTTCCATTCTGGAATACCTAATGGTTGTAACAACTCGTATAGTTGTTAGTGAAAAGCTTTCACTTTCTTATAAGCTAAACATCTTTCTACCAAACTAGGCAACATCTCATTTCACTCTATTCCACTAGAAATCCTTTCTTAAATCTTAAATTCGTCGTCATCGGAAATACTAAGTCTACTCTTTAATTTCTATCATAATACTCATTGTTTCGGAATCACTGTCTTGTCTATCCGCTCTTATCCTTAGTCGAAACTCCTCAATCAACTTGTCCTTTATCTAGGTACTTATAATCTTCCTCGCAATTTGGTATAATTACTAATGTCGTTATTTGCTTTGCGATCGATGCTGATGCATCATGCATTTCTATATCCATCTTCTCGAATCCTCGTATAAGCATTTCTTCTCCGACGTAGAGATATCTAAACTTACTTGGAGTCTTACGACTCAGCGTATCTATTCTTACCCTTAGCTTTACCTAGATGGTAATTATTTTCACAATCATAATATCTTACTAGTTCGAGCCATCTTCTTTGTCTTATGTTAATTCCTTTGCTCGAATACACACTCCAAATTTTTTTATGACCTGTGAAGATCTCATCCCTTGCACCATATAGATGGTGTGTCTAAATTTTATTGCATGTACTACGGCTGCAAGCTCTAAGTCGTAGGTTGAACACTCAATTTCCTAAGGTTAATGTGTCGTGAAGCGTAAGCTATCACTTTCTCATTTTGCATTTATACCATCCTAACTCGTTCTTTGTAGCGTTAGCATCCATCTCGTATTCCTTGTCGTCTCTGGGAGGGCTGAACCTGGGGTAATGATCAACTTTTCCTAGAACGTCTGCGTTCCTATTCCACAATTGTTTGTACATTTATTCTTTTCTTCTATGTAGTTGTGTCATAAGTCTTAGTAATCATAGAAAATTCCTTGATGGAAACCTCTATTATAACTGTCCAACCTGGAAAACTTCTTATTTCATTCAGATTGGTAAGCGATTTTTCATTTGAGTACTGCCTCTACCTTGGCGTGAATTTATCTTAACATCTTCTGTCGACACTATATATATCCAAGAAACATTTCTTCTTCATTCGAACTTGCTCTTCTGAACTTGGCATCTAGTTTCTCGACTCTAGGCGTTTCTAGCACTATTCGCAAGTATTCTTCGTGTTCATCCTCATTCTTGGGGTAACTGAAATTGTCGTCGATAAATACTAAAATGAATTCTTTTCTAAGTCTAGGTGGAAAAATTCTATTTATGTGGTTCATGAATACTACGGAGCACTAGCCAACTAACGGCATAACTAAGCATTCGTAATGGTTTTATCTGGTTCGAAAGAAAATTTTGGGTATATCACCAGTTTATCCTCTAACTAGTGATGCTTAGACCTTAAGTCTATCCTTACAATTGTACTTGTTTCCTTTTAAGCTTATCAAGGGTCTTCTATTCTCGTTAAAGGATACTTATTCTTAAGGGTTATCTTTATTTAACTTTTGACAGCCTATATACATTCTTGCAGAATCATCCTTCTTCGATGATGAACATCTAAAATATTTTCCATGGTAAAAATTGTTTGTCTAAAGAAATCGTCATCTAACAACTCTTGCAGTTGGATCTTAAGCTCCTCTAACCCCTTCGATATCATTCTACATAAGGCCTTTGATTTGGGAGCTGCTCGTAGTTCTAAGTTGATCGTGAAACCTACACGACAATCTGGTGATAAGTCAGATAATAATTCTGAAAAGCCATTTTCATATTCGTTCACAACGCTCACGTTTGAATGATCTTCTTGGCTCCTGGATCTTTAACTAGGTATATGAGATAAGTTGTCATATCTTTCTTCTTTATCAACAACTTGGCTTATAGGGCGGACATTATCGGTATCTTCCTGCCCGTTGAAGTTTCACATAATTCTTTAGGTTATCTACTCGAGGTTTTGAAAGAGATTTTTCTCTTGTTGTCGAGAATCGTGGAAATTCTCAAACGACTAGTCCATTTCTGAAATTATATATATATATATCGTACATTTTATTACTTTCCAATCGATTGCTATGTTCTAACAGAAAGACCCTAAATTAAATTCTATGCCCAATGAAACTAAGGATTGACAGACTGAGAGCTTCTTTCTAGTTTCTATGCTCAATGAAACTAAGGGAATAATTCTCTGAGATTATCGACACTCCCTGAAGCGTAATTGATCCTATTTCACAATTTTTGCGTTCTAGTCTTAGCCCTATATGGTCAAAAGGTACTAGGAACTGGTATAGAGTTCTAGTACGGGTTAACAATTGTAATGCCCCATAAAAATCCTTACGTTCTTAATATTTAAAGTTAATTAAATAAATGGCTTTGCACGCCTAAGTTTACAATTTTTGAATTCTAAGGCTAACGGTCAAATCCGTTATTAAAATAAATTACAGAAGTCAGCTAGATGACTACCGTATTTAGGGTTAACGCGTACGAAAAGTTTTTAGTTCGTAAACTAAGAACGGAGAATCGTCTAATTTTTATAATCATGAAATCGCAATACGAACACGCCGAGAAAGTTTGTTTTTATGTTTTTCCGGACGAAACTCGGACTATGTCGTCCCGAGTTTTTGTCAAAATAATTTTTGTAAATTTATTCTCTAATTAAGTTCATACGTAAGATTTTTTAAGTCAAATCGAATCGCGACGATTTTGTACCGAACAACGTTTTTCGTCGTTCGTTTTCCCGTAACGTCGGATCATGCCGGAAAAATCCGTAACTCTTCTAAATCACCTCCATGCAGCCGACACCTCACTTAATTAAGTGTAAGCATGCATGTTTGACTTTATTAAGCTAATGACACCTAAACCATCACTTTACACCATTTCAACTTTCCATCATAACAAAGCTTACACAAAACAATTCCATCTCTCTCTCTCACACTCTCTCTCGGCAACACTCTCTCTCTCTCCCTCAAAATTCATCTTCTTCATCATCTATCCACCATTGAAGACCTCTCAAAGCTTGAAGAAATCACACAAGTCCTCAATCCAACCATTCAAACACCATACATCCTTTGTTAATTCTCTAGGTAATGATCTTCTCCACAATTCTATCCAATTAGTTTCCTTTTCTTTTCTTTTTCCTTCTTGTTCGAAATTTTAAGGTTTTGGAATAGATAGTTTGATCTTGGAATAATGAAATGGGATGTGTTAGATATGATAATTAGGGATTAAAATTGATCAAAACCAAGAATCCTAAAACCTATGTGAATGCAGAATTTTTTGAGGATTTTGTAGGATTTTTGTTTTTCTTCTTTTGATCATGGATTCATGCTTTATAGATGTTTAATTAGTGTTTGAAATGAAAAGGAAACAAAAGCCCTATGTGTGTTGGTGAAATTACAATTAAAATTGGATTGAATTTAGGGATTTTATACATGTTAGTTGTTTTTGGAATTATAATTGATTAAATGGATGATATAAGATGTTGATTAGTAAATAAATGTAGTTAATTGGAGAAAAAAATCATCCCCTTAACATATGTTTAAAACCAGAAAATTATAGAGTAATTGGGGGTTTATGCATGTTTGATATAAGTGATCATTTGTTAGTTGTTTTATGTTGCAAATCATGTTAGTTGATAATAGAAATTAAATGAGAATTTTCTAAAAATGTTTAGTGAAACATAAGAGGCAAAGATCATCATGTAAACTGAGTTATAATGATGTTAAGATGTGTTTACATGCATAAAAATGATTCACGTTAGACGTAGTTTAACGTCGTAAAATTTGAATAAAAACCGACAACGTTGAAAAATCGCGTAAGAGACGAATATCTAGTTGTAACTAATAATCAAGAAGTCGGATGGAAATTTTAAGTTGATATTATTGTTTATAATGAAATTTAGAACAACTTTCTAGTTGACGTCATAAGCTTTCGAATTGATATAATATGAGTTACAGTTATAGTCGAGAACTAGAACGCGTTTGAATTTTCTTTGTTGGTTTAGTACTTGTTAGTTGAAATCCGACGTTAGAACGTCGTGCTTTTGAGCGAGTTGAGAAGGAGTTTGTCACGTACGGAGATACGTGATGACTGCCTTGAGAGTCCAGTTTCTAAAAAAGTTGAACACGAGAATTTAAAACGAACCTAAAACATTATACGGTGAACCTATCAAACAATTAGGGTTTTCACGGCAGTTTTGCGACCCTCGCCGGAAACTGTAATAACTTCCAGCCCGTTTATCGGATTTGTGATCCATAAATTGGAGCGCGAACTAGACTTCCTAAGCTTTCTAGTGGTACAGGGCTCACCCCCTGTTTCCAAATCCTCTATTCTGGACAGCCTCCAGAGTTACTGAACTGTGCAGTGAAATTTCAGTTTCTTGTTTTCTAAGTTGTTTAGTTCACAACTTAGTTTCTCTTGATTGTTTAAAGCCTTTTTTATCTAACGAACATCTCCCTACTGACCTTAGAGTCAAGTATAGGACCTTGAGTGATGAAAACCAGTCGAGATCTTATATCTTATCCTTTCATTAAAGAAGTAATAAACGAGAAATTTCATAAGTCGTGAAATGAGCTATAAAGTAAATCGCCTAAGTTGATCCTTTCCAACTTAGTTTCTTTTAATCTTTAAAGTCGTGTTAAGATATCGACTACCTTTTCTACTGACTCGAGAGTTGAGTATGAGATCTTCCAAGTTCTAAATGAGATTGGTACAAGTCTTGTTTCCCGTTTTAAGTAAAACGAATCTAGTAAGCGTGCAAATGCCTAAAGAATGAAACAACTAAAACCTCTTCGATTCTCTTTAATCAATTTATCTTTTACGACCCGTTTTTAAATATGCTTATTTTACGATGAAGGAGGAAGCCAACTGTAGAGAAAGGACGGAAGATCCGAAGTTGGAAGTTTTGCTTTAAGTTCTGTAAATTAAGGTGGGCTTTTATCTATATCAAATAAAATGTGGGTTTTTCCACAACTCGAAAGTATTATTTATCGCTTTGATAATTGTGTTTTTAAAGTGATAATCTTGGTATAAACTGTTTCAACTATTTTATGTGAGTTCTCTTGTACCTATCTGAGTTAACCTTCGGGTTTTCCAGACTTTTAGAGTTAATCTAACTAGGTTAACTAACGATCGGCTCCGAGTTAGCTGCTAAGTACTTTCCAGAGTTAGTGTACTTTATAACCTGTGGTGTATGTGGTATCCTGTTGAGGAGTTGCCAGCCACGGTGAATTAGCTTTGGTCAAGATTGAACATAACATACTCTAAAAATGCTTGCGCAAGCTGCTTTATACAAATCAGTCAGAAAATGTTTAGTAGGCACGGGCCTTTTCAACAAAACCCCGATGCGCTACGGTTATAAAATGCCAGATTATTTATACTTATGATTATGATTTCGGCATCGTGCCCACTAAGTACGTTTGTACTTAGCCCTGCATTGTTTTCTAAATGTGCAGGTTGAAGCGACGGTGAGCGGCGACGGTTGATGTTGAGTTGAAAGATAGGATGCTTTAGTTAGAACTCTTCCGCTGCAGAACTCTAAATCTTTTCAAACACACCTTCTGAACAATACACTGTAGTTAAAGTCTGTAATTTTGAACTTAGTCTCTTCTGTGTATTTTTGTCGAGTAATCACTCGTGATTAACTCTTTCTTATTTATATTCAAGTCTTATTCATGGTTTAATGATGTCTTTTCATGTATGTATAGTCAGCTAGCCCCCTTCTTCCCCACTTCTTTAATCCAACCCCAGTCGCACCCCGGCTTCTGCCGTCTCTTGGGATTTGAGGCTGTGACAACAATGATGACAGGGTAATTTATAAGGTTCGTCCAATACCTGCCAGATCTCCCTTTCCTCCATTATGCCTCTCCCGCCTAATCATGTACGCTCCTGCATTTTGTTGTGATTGCATCAGCAGTGGCTGTGACTGGACTTGAATGGTATTTGATGGTTGAAGCTGGCCGTACTGATTTGGTTTTGCCGTCCGAAGCAGCGTCGGACAACTCCTCCTTATATGCCCCGTCTGCCCACAATTAAACCATTTATCCGTGTTTGCTAGACACACACCCTCATGCTTCTTATCACATCTAGAACAAGTAGAAAATTCTCGTTTATGTTCTACTGCTTGCCACGGCTCAGGACAATCCCTCTTAACATGCCCCTTACGTCCACAGTCGAAGCAAACACTAGTTTTTTCTAAACAAACACCGGGGTGTTCCTTATTACACTTAGGGTAATCTGGATTAGTGATTTTTCCTTGGTTACCGTTCCTTGGCTGCCCTTGCAGCTGTCCTAGTAGATGGTTTCTCTTGCCTTGACCGGATTGTTCATTTCTCTGGGGATTATTCTTTTGCCCTGCTTTCTTTCCATAGTTACTTCATTTTCCTGGCTGGTGGAAACCCTGCCGAGCCCTATTCTGTTTCCCTTGCTTGTTGTGGCACTGGTAACAATCACTACTACTCTCTTCCCATTTCCTTTTTCCTTTATAGCTGATATTACTGTTGGAACGGTTTTGGGTTGAAGTCTGGTTTGGTGCTGGTGTGGATTTTACCATCTTTCCTTTATTAGGTACTAATGCCTCTATTTCACGGACTCGTTCTAGTAGTTCTGCATAACTCAGTCCCTCATGTCTGGCTACTGCCCTTCCTAGTTCATACTTGAGTTCTCCCTGAAGTTTCTTTGCTATTTCTTCTTCAGTTTCCACTTGGTTGTATACATACTTATCATAATATGCCACCTTAAAATCATTCCATGTGGTTAGAGCCGCTTGCTCTACCGGCATAATTCTCTGTCTAGTCTTCCACCAATATTTAGCTGGTCCTGATAGCTGATACCCAGCACATGCTAGGCGCTCTTCATCACTAAGTCTAATCGGCTCAAAGATTCTCTCTATAGTACGTATCCATTGCTCGGCCTCACTCGGATTACCAGATCCATCGAAATATGGTGGTTTACTTCCGAAGAATAAATCCTCAATGCTATGATGTTGCGGAGATAGGGGAAGTGAAAAGGTTGCTGGGTGGGTGTTTTTGCTTTCCTCTCTTATACGTTGTTCTTTACCTCTATCAGACTCTCTAGGACTATCAGGTCCTTTTTGATCGTTAACAGATCTCAGCGACATTTTTGGAACTATAAGATACAAAAATTTTCTCATTAGCACTTGCTTTTAAGCCTTCATTTTCTCACTAACCCTTTTCTTTTCCCACTTAATACTTTAATGTAAATGAGAGTAACAAATTAACTTCGACTCTATTTCTTTCAACTTTTAACCTCCAAGGTTAAATTAAACACTCGTTACACGAGTTCATTTGGCATTCTGGTTTAGTTATACAATTCATAAGAAACTTTTTGTGACTCAAACCCTCTCATGGGTCATGTATATTACATATATACATCAAAAAGGATGTGTTATTTTTGCCTTTAACAAGGACTTATACAAAACTAGACTACAACGAGTCTAAGCTAGGCTAACTGCCTACGCATACATGATGCATTAACATCTTGCATTACCGTACTACTGGAAGTACTAGAACGGAAACGATTCATAATTTTCGTATCCGATGGAGTACTACAAAACTATCTAGTTACTGATCCGACTATATACAACAAAAGGCTACCATACTACTATGCGTCTCTGACGTCTTGCTCAACAAACTGCGGTCAAGTCACCACTGCCCACTATGGCCTAATCCTCCTCGGGGTCCTCGTTCGGATCCTCTTCGGTGTCCTCTTCCGGATCCTCATCCGGGTCCTCATCCTCTGACTCTGAACCAAAAGTAAACTGGAGTGCCTCGTCGACCCTCAAAGTAGTGCCATCTGCAAGTGTAAGTGATGGTGGTGTAGGCACATCTGAAACTGTCATCCCTGAATCTGAAACCAAGTAGTCCCAGCAGGTCGCTGATGCCCACTTCTTTGGAGGCAGCAGGTGGTCGGGAAGTGAACCGGACTCGTACTCCTCTCTGGAATGGACCCTGGACGGTCCTGCCTCAAACTCAGCCCGAACTCTGGCCAACTCCGCGCAAATCTCATCAAGGGGTCTGTATGAGGATGGTAATTGTAACAGGGCGGTAAGCTCTGCGTCCGTGTCTAAGTACTCTGATCCTGTCTCGAATGGTCCTTGAACTCTCTCAGGAGGCTCGGGTAGGATAGGAGCAGGTAACCCTAATCCATCAACTGTCTCTGCAGCTAATTCCCTTGTGCCCTCACTGGGTACCATCATTGAAGGGATCTCCAACTGTGCAATCATCTCTGGACCTATCTCATCATGCTCTGACTCTGAATCTACCGGAAAGTGAGTGTAGGGAGCATGCGCCTGAACAGGATATGCTGCTATGTGTCTGCTCTCGAAGAAATGCTTGTGTAACTCCAAAGCGAATCCATTGTAATCACCTGTTGGCTCTATATCGTCGTCAAACATCCCAAGGTAGTACCACGCCGTGTCGTGTGCCCAACCACGCCATTCCTCTGGTAGACGTCTAACCAAGTCAAGTATAGCCTGACTCTCTGGAATAGTATGCCGGACTGGATAATAAACTGACGAGAAGTAACTAATCCTCTGTCCTACGTCGTGTCTCGGGTTTGCCTCATAATCTCTATACCTATCTAACAACTGATCTGCCCAAGTACGTTGTGGTGGGGACTGAATCTCTGAAGCCGTGTCACTACTGGAAGTCATCCTACAAGGTTTTTAAGAAACACGGATCAGTAATGGTAAGATGATATCTTATCTTACGGAAAAATCTTAAATTACAAAATGAATATTCCTTATTCAATTATAATATCACCACACTTAATCTAACAAACTTATCTTAAACATTTAGCAATTTCACAGGGAATTGCTCTCGTACTCACAATATATAGAAATAAAATTTCAAGATTTTATTCCCATTTCTTATCCTATTCTTTAATTTCTTACTTTAATTCATTATTATTTTCTTTCATTAATCCTTGTCTCTTTCTCAAGGAAAAATTTCTTATCGATTCTCATTTATTAAAACAAAGCACGTATACTTTGTTCATGTTACTTATGCAAAAGTAACATTCATTTACAAAAGACTTTGTCGTTTACTACTCATAATACTCATACGTGTCATATTCTTCGTTCAAGGACGAAGTATAAAAATACAAATTCCCAAAAGAGAAATGGAATATATCCTAAGAATAACTTTTTAGAACAAGTTCTAGTCGTCATCGCTAAAATCGAGCGGTCGTTAGGAATTTAATCAAGCTTCGCGCTTGACTCCTAATAGTAAAACAATTCTCTTCGCAAAGTTCGAACAAGGCGAACACTACAAAAATGAAACGAAAAGAAAAGGAACGACGTCGTTACATGTTACTTATACGTAAGTAACATTCGTCTCTTTAAACCACTTATACCATACTAAAAAGGTTTTGCTAGCGGGGCATAAGACCCATATTACTGAGTTTCTTATTATGTGGGTTGATCAAGTCCACATAACAGTCTCTCAATCACATGGAACTTTTGTCTCACTCTATCGTTCACTTCATACAGAATTTACTTTCCTAAATTGAGTAGCAATTTCTCGAATTGCACGCACAACTACTTCTTAAAAGAAGAAATTTTTGGAAACTTTCCAATTTAGCTCGAAATACTCAATCTTCTCGAGGGAGATACAAATTTTAAGCTAATCGAATACTTGAACGACTCCTAATAAGTAAAACAAAGTCATCTCCAAGAGACTTTGTTCATGCCCTTACCACATAGGTAACATTCGGCTCTTCCGTTTATTTCAATTTATCCTTCTTGTTTCAACCTTTTCTCGAATAATTTGGAGTCACGTTTTTCTCACACGTCTATTTGTTTCTTTCATTCCTTTCGTACATATTTACTTTATTTTATCAATATTTATTTCATTTCCCTCGAAGGAAATTCTTATCGGGTTTTAAAACAAAGATCGACTTTGCCGAGTCTTTATTCATGTCACTATACGCATGTGACATTTATCAATAGAAGTCCTTCTCGTGTTATGGATCTCCTTTCGAAATCATTTAAAATAACGTTTCTTAAAAACGTCTAAGTTCTCGGGGAATCGGAAAGATCTTAAGTTTTTCGTCTATGTTCTCAATAACCCGGGAAAATTCCTAGATTCCTTCTAGGTTCTCATGCCGTGGTAAAATAATAGAAATTATCGCGGAAATAATTTCACGTAAGATAGTACTCGTACTATCACATAGCCACATAACAAACGAAGTATAAATTAAATTATACTTTCATAAGATTATTATTTCTGGCACACAACTCATTCTCATTCTCATTGAATACTCGTTCATGAAATTTCTTGTTAAAAAAAATCACATTATTAAAATTATTTCCTTTCTTTCCTCGTTGAGTCGACGTAGCGGGGGGTTGAGTTGTCGTCTACATTCTGATTCTTAATGCCATAACTTAACTCTTATCTTTACTTAAGAGAAAACTCTGATCTAAAGTATAAGCAAATATTCTATCTTACGACTCGAAAGAAGACTCGACATAGAGTACGAACGAATACTCTATACTACTACTCGAAGGAAGACTCGTATTCAGAGCAGAAACGACTGCTCTGATACCACTCTGTCACAGCCCCAAATCCCGAGGGACGGCAGAAGCCGGGGTGCGACTGGGGTTGGATTAAAGAAGCGGGGAAGAAGGGGAACTACTGAACATACATACATAAGAGACAACATACAAACTATGAACAAAGCTTTATTTACATAAAGGAAGAGTTAAACTCAAGGACTACATGACTGAAAGTACACGGTAGATAAACTAAGTTATAAGACAAATCTTAGTCTACAGTGATTACATATATGTTCATCATAATACTAGAGTTTTGCAGCGGAAATGTGATTCATATTAACTAAGGTCTTCCTAAGACAACTTTATTCAACCCTCGCCGTTTCCATCGCTTCAACCTGCACATTTAGAAAACATATGCAGGGCTAAGTACAAAAGTACTTAGTGGGCACGTTGCCGAAAATATAATCATAAGTATAAATAATCAGGCATCTCATAATCGTAGCACATCGGGGGTTTTTATTGAGAAAGACCCGTGTCTATTAAACATTTTTCTGACTCATTTATATAAATTAGCTTGTACAAGCATTTTTCTGGTATGTTACGTTCAAATCTTGACCAATTCTCATTCACCGTGGCTGGTACCCCTCAACAGGGTATCACATACACCACAGGTTACAAAGTGCACTAACTCTGGAAAGCACTTAGCAGCTAACTCAGAGCCGATCGTTAACTAATAAATCTGGAAAATACGAAGGTTAACTCAGATAGGTACAAGAGAACTCACATAAAATATTTAAACAGTTTATGCCATGATTATCACTTGAAAACACAGATATCAAAGCGATAGAGAAAGGTTTTAGAGCATTGCTCGTTTTATTTTATATATAAAAGCCCACCTCGATGATACAGAACAACTAAACAGGTTTCCGTTCTTTGGTTCTTCCGTCCTTTCCTTAGTGCTGGCTTCCTCCTTCATTGTAAAATAATCACACTTTAAACTCGATCGTATAAGATAATCGAACATGGAAATTCGAATTAGGTTTTAGTCGTTTCATTTCTTTAGGCAAATGCACGCTTACTAGTTTCATTTTAATTAAACGGGAACGAGACTCGTAAAAATCCCATTTAGGACTCGAAAGGTCTCTTACTCGACTCTTAGGTCAGTAGAGAGGGTAGTCGATAGCTCGATACGACTTAAAAGATCATAAGAAACTAAGTTGGAAAGAATCAACTTAGGAAAAATTACGTTTTAGTTCATTATACGACTTGGACAATTTCTCGCTTAACTAACATTCTTTACTTGAACTGATACAAGATGAGGTCTCGTCTCGTTTAGCACTCAAGGCTCCTTTCTTGACACTAGGGTCAGTAGGAAGATATTCGTCAAGTTATTACAGTAACTCTGGGGATTGCCCAGAACAGGGGATCTGGAAACAGGGGATGAGCCCTGTACCGTTTGAAAGTTTGGGATGTCTAGTTTACGCTCCAATTTACGGATCGCAAATCCGATAAACGAGCTAAAAGTTATTACAGTTTCCGGCGAGGGTCGCAAAACTGCCGCGCTAATCCTAGTTGTTCGATGGAAAAGACGTACAACTTCTTAGGTTTGTTCTAAGTTCTCGAATTCGATTTCTTAAGAAACTGGACCCTCAAGGCAGTCATCACGTACTCCCGTACGTGGTGAACTCCTTCTCAAACTCGTCCAATAGCACGACGTTCTAGACGTCGGCTTTCAACTAACAAGTACTAAACCAACAAGTTATCAAATTTCTCGTTCTAGTTCTCGACTATCACTATAACTCATATTATAATAGCTCGAAAGCTCATGACGTCAACTACAAAATTATTCCCAAGTCCATCATAAACAATAATATCAAGTTAGAACTTATTCGACTTCTCGGTTATTAATTACGAGTAATTGTTCGTCTCTTACATAATTTTCAAAATTGTCGGATTTCGTTCAAATTTTACGTCATCAAACAACATCTAAGGAGATTCATTTTCATGCATATATTCACTTCATATCAATACTATATCTCAACTTGTCTCTTACATTCCACAAAACAATTTTAGAAAATTCTCAATAAATTCCTAATATCAACTAACATCATTAAAAACCATATTCTATCATCATTTCATCAATTAAACCAAGCCATATCAAACCCCTAAATTTCTAATAAATTTCGGTACTTACACAAAGATTAAGAGAGTGATTTTATTCATTAATCAACACCATTTAACTCTTAATCATACTATTATATCATCAATTGATCAAATGAAATCCAATTACACATTAAAATGCAAAATCCCCAATTTCAAACCCTAAACCCTAAATCGATTTCAATCAATCAAAGGGCTTTCGATTTCTCTTGGTTCTAATGACTAATTAAACACTTCCCAAGCATGAATTTAACATCAATTGAAGAATTCCATCTACCTACACAAATGCCCTAAAATTCGGTAATTACATAGAATTAGGACATTTGATTTTTCTTCAATTTCAATCTTAGAATTCACATCTAATCACAACTAATTTCACTAATCGAAGATCAAAACATCTAGTTCATCATCCCTAAATTTTCGATCCAAAGAAAAACAAAAAAAATTGGATGATGGATGGATAGAAGCATAGAGGAGAGGATTACCTTGAGATTTAACAAAGGAAGTAATAGGTTTTGATGGATGAATGAGGACTTGTGTGATTTCTTCTTCAAGAACTTGGAGATTCAACAATGGAGGAAGAAGAAGAATGGGAGAGAGGGAGAGGGAAGGTTGCCGTGAGTTAAGAGGGAGGGAAGGAGTGATGACTTAGAAATGTTATAATTTTAGGTTAAATAGGTGTAAAGGTTTGAACAGTGTTAGTAATAATAGTAGTACGTGAAAAGTAGAGACTATATAAGAAAATGAACTATCTTGCTAAAGTGAGAGAGAGATCGGCTATGAGAGGGAAGGGAGGGAAAAATAGGCGCTTTTCCGACGCGATACGACGTTACGGAAATCGGACGACGAAAAACGTAGCTCGGCACAAAATCGTCACGATCCGATTCGTCCAAAAATTCTAACGTATCGAACTTAATCGGAAAATAATATTTATAAAATTTATTCTGACAAAAACTCGGGACGACACAGTCCGAGTTTTGTCAGGGAAAATCATAAAATCGAACTTTCTCGAGCGAGTTCGTATCGCGATTTCGTGAATGTAAAAATAGACGGTTTTCCATTCTGAGTTCACGAACTAAAAACTTTTCGTACGCGCTAACCCTAAACACAGTAGTCGTCTAGCTGACTTCCGTAATTTATTTTCAGAAACGGATTCGACCGTTAGTTTTAGAATTCAAAATCGTAAACTTAGGCGTGCAAGGCCATTTTTTTATTAATAACTTTAAATTTTTAAGAACGTAAAGAATTTCTGGGGTATTACAACATACATTTGCCTCAGCTGCAGGATTAACATTTTCCAATGCAAAGAAAACTCCATCACGTGTCACCAGTCTTTTTTATCACTACTCTTTTCAATCTACTAGCAAATGATAAGTTCCATAACATCATTTATATGGCCTAAAGAAAGGAAAAGAGGATGTTTGACTCTGAGAAGTACATATGCAGCAGAACCGTACCTTGTATATATATGCAGCACAACTACAACAAGATTCTATCTTGTTGAGATCGTCCTCCCTAATAACCTCCATCACAAACTGGTAAAATAAAACCTTTCAAGCAGAAGTGGGGAAGCTCCTCTCATCTATGACATGAAGAAAGTCGGTAGAAAAATATTTTGAACTGACAATAAAAAAAACTTAAATTTCAATCTTTTTTGGCGCCAATTGACAATGTTGGTTATTTTTGGCATCCAATTATCTGTGATAATATTCTGTTTATTTTTTAATATGCATAACAGTAGTAGAAATAATCGTAGAATATGAACTTGACCGTGGCATGTGATTCACAAATTAACAGGGTGAAGACATAGGATTTACAGATCAACAAACAATAATTATCTTTTTAAGGAGCACAACTGTATTCACAATAGATTACCATCTACCTATTTCCAACATCGAATAATAAGAACAAGGGTGTATGAATGTATCTTCATTCTTCAGAAGAGAAAGCAACAAAAACAACCAAGAGCGGCATAATTCAGATAAGATATTGAGTGACGCGCCTAAAAAAATCTCTCTATTTATCTCTCTATCACAGATTCACAGATGTTGCAAAATAAATCAGCAATGACACATCATATTCCACATTACGTCGTAGGTTTTTTAACAACATATTTACCTTATATCTTCTGAATCTACAACAAAAATGCAGTTTTTGTCACTGAGTGTGCTACATCCTCTTGGATTCAATGATCGGAGAATTTAGGGCTCGTGAAAATTTCTGGAGCAATAGGATAAATTATGCGTAATTTCTACGTATATAATTTACTTCTAGTTGACAGAGAAGATCAGAACTATTGCGGAAGATAAGAAGGCTGGAAAAAATAAGGCGGTGATGAAAGTAGGGTTTCTCTTTTTAGCGTTTTTTCCTTTTTCGTGTTTGCGTTAATTTTGGATAGTGTAGTTCAATATTATTACATCACATACAATTAAATAATACTCTGTTGGTGGGACCGACATCGGGGACTAAGATTCACTCCTTACTAATTTTTAATGGAAGTTTTGTTTTAATAAATCCGTAAATATGATGATTCTTAATTAAGTTATTTAGTATTTCTAAGTCGAAGCCTTTCTTTCCTTTTAATTTAAGGGTAATTATAAACATAGCTCCCCAAATTACTCATTATAACCTTTTAATTATAATAATTATTAAATAAATAATAAATTTACTATTATAACCTTATACCCTCGTACTTAAAGTTTAAAATAAATATATTACTATTTTATTTCATAAGTCATAACCCCCAATTTAGAGGGTGTTTAGCTTAGCTTAAAAGCTTCTCAAAACAACTTCTAAGCTCCTAATTCCTTAGTAATGAATAACTTTTAAGCTGTTTTAAAGAGCTTAAAAGCTTAGTCAAACACCCTCTTAATCCTTTCTACCTTCTAATTCTTTCTACCTCTCATACGCAAAAAAAAAACAATCCTCCCAAACTCATTCTTCTTCTCTTAATTCCGGCAAACCTCATCAATTAGTGTTCACCGTGGCTCCCCCTCGCCACTGCCCACTGCCTTTCCCATGTTATTCCTCACCTCTAAAATCGCATGACTATTGTCGATAATCGCCTATTAATTTAGAATTATGAGAGAGAGATAGAGATGGAATGAATTAGGCATGTTGACTACTACAACTCAATTATTATATAGCTACAGAGTATACAATTCAATTCTCCATTGCAGCAGAATCCAATTCTGCAATATTAATATCAACTCGCTATTACCGATCAAGATTACACTACTACAAAAATGCTCATACACTACGGTTTAAATCCGTAGTCTATGAGACTAAACAACTGTAGAGTCAGGTAGTGTAGTCTATACTAGTGGGCAATGACTATGGTTTTTAAACCGTAGTTAATCTATACCATAGACTACGGTGATTTTCCGTTGTCACTACTGTAGTGAAATGACGACAAGACTACGGTTATTATCCGTAGTAACACCTATAATTCGTAGTCTTTGTTGGGAAATATGTAATTTTATTTTAATGTTTATTACGATTTATTTCTATAAATTTCTGCAATTAAAATTCAATATAAACAAATCCCAATACAAATGATTAAATTATGAATCAATATATTTTTCAAAATGTTGGTACATTACAATCTCATTCAACAAAAAATACTAATAAATGCATTGTTTCCAGTCTGACGAAGCGCTATCGTTACACTCTTCGCACAAATAAATTTATGAACACCTCTTGCCCAACAAGGTAGTAGTTAATGGCAAGTGGGGTCGAACCCAAGGGACTTGGCGTAGATCTGCTCTTCAGGTAGTGCTCAACAAAAGATGTTTTGGTCTAGATGTATCTCAATATCCTGTAACTCAACAAGTAAAATATCAAAAAACAAAGAAGTTTGGTTTGGATTTCGAATCAATGATCTCGATTACTCGTTACTCGTTCATTGGTGCAAAGATATTCAATTACTTGATCTCATTACTTGGTTTAAGACAAAAATTAGTTTATACCCTAAAGGTCACGAAGTCACGATATAAACACACCAAGCTTATGTCTATCCAATTTTACAGATCTTGACCAGAAGGCAAGATCTCCTCTCTTGATCAACAAAGTCACGAAGACACTTCAGTAACGATGCTGCCCAAAAGGCATTAAGAATAAACAGACCTAAGACAGCCAAGGGGTAGCTCAATACCGAATGCTCTCCAACACTCTTTACCTTCTTGGGCACAAGAGACACTCTCGAGTTTGACCCCAAATCCTGTTAATGACTTAATCTCAATATCTAGATGGTGATCAATCATATATCAATATCAATTAAGTCTAGAATTAATTCTAAGTGTTTCGGGAATAAAATCAAATAATGAACTCACTCAATTAGACCTCACGAGTTTAGAACGAGTAATTTATGATCACATCATCTACATCCAACCCAAACAATAAATTTAGCTAGACATAATATTAAATAAGAACACAAAACAAATAAGGAAAATCATACTTAACATAAAACTGGAAAGGGTTGCTGCTAAAAAACGTACGTCAGCAACTAAGGTCTTGGCTTCAAGCAAACAACTAAACTAATGCAAAAAATAATGAACATTAAATAAATTGCCCGTAGGACTTGTTTCTTCCTCTCGCTCTCTCAAACTTAGAATACAGAACTTAAGCTAATAAAAACCAAATTCGAACCTTCCTCATACAATGTGAAGTCGGTCATATATATAGGCGTTGAAAATTAGGGTTAGCGAAGTTTCCTTGTTGGAAAAGGACTCCTTCCATGCATATTCGCCTTCTCTCTTGTCCATGCAGCCGTGATTTACTTCCCTTACATGGTAGATATCTTCTTCGATTAGGATCGTCTATGATAAGGAAAGAAATCTTCGATCCTTATCCTCTTCCTTGGAAGAAAAGAAATCCACTGCTGCTGTTGCTCCGACTCACATCTTGCCTTCTCTGTCTGCATCCTGTATTGCTTCCTATGTTGACCAAGATCCTGGCTCCTTCGGGTACTCTATCTGTTGGCTTCAAAGATATGGAGAGGTACTTCCTAACTTGTAGAGTGTGTAGAACATTGTTGCCCAGCTACAAGCCTCCAACCCTATGCCCATTTGCATCGTATCCCCATCTCAACATCTCAACAACATATTTTCCACTGAATTTGCCCAAGATCCCACCTGTTCTTCCCTGCACACCATCTCTCGACTTTGTGTCCTCCCAGATACACTTTGACTCGATAAAGACTAAAAAGCACAAGAAAAACACAAGAAAAGATGGACACAAATATGGGTTCATCACACCCACACACTTGAATTACACTTGCCCTCAAGTGTACGGTTCCAACTTTGCCCAAGACTCAAATACAGAAAAGACAAAACAAAAACACAGACTCAATAGATCAGCACGTCAACATGTTAGTCCAAACAGAATATGTGAGCAGATATTGCCATCAAATAGGTCAAGATAAAGTTATTGGGCAACAAGGGTATCCTCACCAGCATTCAACTCTCAAGTGTATATGGTTAAGTGTATACGCTCTAAACCAAAATTAACAGCGTTTTTCCATAGGCTTGCCTACCATCTACATCTCTACTTCTTTGAACAAAATCAAAATACTTATCCTTAGGTCTTTATTGGGTTGTAACGTGGCTTAAGGCAAAAGGTAAGAAAATATAGGAACTGGCTATATCAAGAAGAACTCAGTTCTTGGGCAATAGGTTGCCCTCGACTCCTTACTCCCCCCAAACACCATTTTGGCCTTTAGCACACTTATTCTTCAAAAACATAATATTATTTTTTTTTTCAACCCAACACCTCTAATTAGGTGATATCGCTCAACAAGTGCTACCCATCATTTTCCTTTCATCCCTTTTACTTCTAGACCTGAGTTCTTGACCGGGAAGGCTAATAAATTCAGGCTACTATAAGTGAATAGAAAGAATTCGATTCAAGCTCAAGGGGCTAACAAAGGATAATTGTTATGGTAGGAAATTTTGGCCATGGGCTAATTTGAACAAAATTGCCTAATTCATCTAAGTAATTTGACTAAGTTACACGAAGTTTTAAATAAGAGATGTAGGCAAGTTCTAGATCAATAAGTTTCAATTAGTCATTATCACACAAGAAAGAAATAAATGCTGCATATGTATATACCATTCAAAGGCTCAACACCTCACAGTTCATGCCCAATATCTCAATCCGTCCTACCTATTTACATACGGCACCATCTATATCAACATACCTATTCTGACCTATCATACCAACATGCTGATCAACACTAAAACAAATTTTAAAAACTTACAAAACAGATCAACGCCCCAACAATGTTGGGCAACCATAAACATAAAATAAAAACTGACTCAACAAATATTTACACACATAGCCGAGAAGGGAATTCTGCGATCTTCACCACACAATTTGCTGGGCAAATTGTGGGAGAAGACAATAAGAACATCTTCTCGATCAACAAGACACAACAGAAAATAAAACACAAATCAAAGACTCTACACAAAAGCAAAAAACAAAAACCTACACTAACATAAAAGTGGGAGGAACATAAAATCAAAGAGAAGATTCAGGCGGGTACTTGAATCCTTGGTGTGCAAAGAATGCCAACTGAGCATCCCTGATCTCGGTTAACATCTTCTCGAGGTTGGCTAGTCTGGTCTCGACCTCAATGTTGGGCAGCACCACTGCACTGGTGCTTGCCTCTTCCTTCTTGTCCACGGGTGGTCCCCTGGTGGACTTTAACCTGCCGTAGTCGATGAACACGAACTTGCCATTCCTCAACTCAATATCGTTCTTCTTCTTCAAGGCAGCTTCTCCCAACTTGTTGACCACCATCACCGGCTTCCCCTTCATTTCGTCATAGACACCAACTCTCTTCGCGAAAGCTGTCACGAAGTGTCCACACGTACATCCTACAGCCTGCTTTTCCAGCACCGTCTTGAGCTGCTCCCCAAGGAAGGCTGCGAAGTTGACCTTGGTCTTGGTGAGCATACACCACAAAAGGTACCTCTCCTTGTTGCTCAAGGTGTTGCCGCTATCATTCTTGCCATACAAGTTGTAAGCAAGGATGCGGTGGCAAAGCCTCAAAGCATGGGTCTTCAACTCCGTTCCTTTGTTGTTGCCCCCGTTGTATGGTGCTCTATTTCCAATCTCCTTCCACTGCTCCTGATAGGTTGCATCTCCAGGATGTGGTACCACCTTCTTGGCCTCCATGAATTCCTTCTTGGCCAGGTCCCTCAGACTTACCATCCCCAAGATCTGGTTTAAGGCACTAACTTGAAAATCATACTTCTCGCCCAAAAGCGAGAAGGAGATAGTGCTTACCTCAGACTAGGGATCACTTGTCACTGCTGCTGTGTTGTACACCTCCTTGACTTGCTCCTCATAAATTTCCACCGGCCACTCCAAAAACTGACTCCAACCAATCCCCTCAAACAGCTTCCTCACTTCTTGGGCAACACCCAGGTCCTTGTATAGTTTGAAGTCGAGAAACTTGGGTGCAGTCACCTTCCAGTCCTTGGGCTTCCTATACATCACCACCGTGGCGCCCTTCTTCTTCCTCCTGATCTTGCCGCTTGCCGGTGTCAATTGGTTGTCATCATCTTCTTCCTCAGCATTATCTCCTTCTTCTTCCTCACTACCCCTGGACGGAGTTTCGGCTGTCCCCTTTGAGATCGACGGTTGGATAGACCCGGCGTCCAAAGTGGTGGATTTATGCTTCTTCGCCGACACGTCTTTCCCAGTATGGGGGTGCTTAATGGCCGTCAGACCACTCTTCTTCGTTGGGCTTTCCTTGGCCTTGGTCTTTGCCTCCGCCGCTAGACTTGCCGCTACTGCTTCAATTGCATCATCAATGTCGTCCTCACCATTATCGCCTTCATCATTGTCGCCTTCCCCTTCACCACCTTTATCATCTCCTTCCTCTCCGTCGTCTTCTTCCTCTTCTACTTCTTCTTCCAGTTCTTCTTTCTCAAACACGGGCTTCGATTGAGTCTCCTCTTCCGGCTGCTTCGCCGCCTCGTCCATCAAACTTGGTTTATCGTCGCTCATCATGAGTGCGACGTCAACCGGTGGGCTCTTGGGCACGCTCTACCCGATGGTGACGGAGGGGTTTTGGTCAGCAGAAGGTTTGGCGGGATCCATGGGAAGTTTTCTTTTGGTGGTGGTTTTGGGTTTCGTGGTAGTGGTGGCGGTGTTGTCGCTGGTGAGATCGATGTTGGTTCCGGTGGGGATTTTGTTGAGTTTTTTGTTTCGTGGGCGAGTAGACACCATAGTAAAGGATTTGGGTGTTTTGATGGAGAGAGAAATAGAGAGAAGATGAGAAGTTGCAGAGGTAAATTCAAATTGAGTAGTGGGGTGGTGGAGACGTGTTGTGATAGGTATATAGGGCGCGGTTTTTAAGGGTTACAGTAACCGCCTTAGAAAGTCGTTGACCAACAACTTGGTTCGTGCCCACATACTCTGCTCGACACCCCACTTACTTCTCCATCGTGGTTGCTGTCCAATATCCTGCATCTTGCTCAACATTTCCTGCACACTTCAAAACACAAATATACTCCGAAACAACTCTTTCCTATGGTTAGACTCGAAATAAAATGCTTCAAAATAAAATATTATGAATAAAAACTAACTAATTTTTTTGGATTTTCAATAATTTTTACGAAAATAAAAACGAATTAAAAAAAAATAGAAAGTACTAAAAATAAAATACTAACCAGGTTGCCTCCTAGACAGCGCCCCATTTAAGGTATTGGGCACGACACCCCCCTCCTTAGAAGTCAGAGGTCCTCCTCGATAGAGAACCCAGATGGTTCCCCCTCAACAAACTGTTCTTGCCCAAGATAGGCCTTCAAGCGCTGGCCATTAACTTTAACACCCTTCCCGTTCTTGGGATCCTTGATCTCAATAGCTCCATTTGAGAATTGAGCTTGTACTTCATAGGGTCCTGCCCACTTGGTCGAGAGCTTCCCCAAGGAAAGCCTAAATCGAGTTTGGTACAGCAACACTTGTTGCCCAAAATGGAACTCCTTCTCTTTAATTAAAAGATCGTGGGTCTTCTTCATCCTTTCCTTGTATAACCCGGCATTGTCATAGGCTTGGAGTTATCTCATCGAGTTCTTGGATCTCGAGCTTTCTTGCTTCACCCGCCTCATTCCAATCAAAGTTGAGTTGGGCAACAGCCCAACGTGCTCGGTGTTCCAGCTCCACGAGCAAGTGGCATCTCTTGCCATAGACCATGCGATAAGGGGACATGCCAAAAGGTGTCTTAAAGGCAGTCCTATACGCCCACAAGGCATCATCGAGGCGCATACTCCAATCCTTCCTTGTGGTGCCCACGGTCTTCCTCAAGATCGTCTTGATTATTCGATTGGACAATTTCGCTTGTCCATTGGCTTGTGGGTGGTAGGCTGTTGACACACGATGAGTAACTCCATACTTCTTGAACAAGGCGGTCACCATTGCGTTGCAAAAATGAGAACCTTGATCACTAATTATAGCTCGAGGTACACCAAACCTATTGAGAATTTGAGTTCTCAAAAAATTGGAAACCACCTTAGAATCATCCTTGTTGGAAGCACGAGCCTCTACCCACTTCGAGACATAATCCACTACCAATATGATGTACTTGTTGCCTTTGGAACTCGGCAACGGTCCCATAAAATCCATGCCCCATATGTCGAACACCTCCATGGGCAAGATCGGTATCATGGGTATTTCACTTCTTCTTGTAATGTTGCCTTCCCTTTGGCACTGCTCGCACATCTTGACCCACTCATAACAATCTTTGAACAATGTTGGCCAATAAAAACCACACTCCAAAACCTTCCTTGCAGTGCGTTGATGCCCAAAATGTCCTCCGCATTCCTTGTTGTGGCAATGCTCAAGAATGCTTCTTTGCTCTTTATCCTCGACACACCTCCTTATTATCTTGTCTATGCATTCCCTCCATAAATATGGCTCGTCCCAAATATAGAAATGACTCTCATGTTTAAGCTTGTTCCTTTGATAACGCCCAAGGTCGAAGGGTATTTCTCCAGTCACCAAGTAGTTCACAATATCAGCGTACCATGGCTCATCTTGGGCAAGACTCAGGTGCTCGTCGGGAAAGGTCTCCTTGATCGGCACCCCATCATTAGGCTGGAGAATTCGACTTAGGTGGTCAGCAACTTGGTTCAGGGCACCACTCTTATCCTTGATCTCTATGTCAAATTCCTGCAATAAAAGAATCTATCTAATCAATCTTGGCTTGGACTCCTTCTTGCTCAACAAGTACTTCAACGCCGCGTGATCCGTGTACACTATGGTCTTGCCTCCAAGTAAGTAGGATCTAAACTTTTCAAAGGCGAAGACAATAGCCAACAACTCTTTCTCCGTTGTGGCATAATTGCATTGGGCTAGGTTCAACGTCTTGGAAGCATAATAGATGACATAGCTCTCCTCCCTCGTTTTTACCCAAGAACTGCTCCCATGGCATAATCACTGGCATCACACATTAATTCAAAAGGCATCCCCGAATCCGGAGGTTGGATAATGGGGGCTATGATCAAGTTCTCCTTCAAGACGTGGAACGCCTTCTTGAAATCCTCATTGAACTCCCATGGTACATCATTTTGAAGTAGTCTCGTCATTAGTTGGGCAATCTTGGAAAAGTCCTTGATAAATCTTCTATAGAATCCAGATCACAGCCTCATTGAACCCTCTCAATTCCTACATAGAAAAATACAAGAAAAGATGGACACAAATATGGGTTCATCACAGTCCTACATAGAACAAATTAAAATCACATCTACAATTAATCCTTAAATCTAATGCATGTCCACCATTGGCCAAAAGCTCAAAGGGGCCTTCAACATCTTCATCACTAACCAAACCACACACCTATAACACATTAAAATCTCAATTAATTTCTATTTCCAAAAGTAACATCAAACTTGCACTAAAACAAACACAACATATCAAAACTGACAAGCATAAAAAGCCAAACACATTTTTGTTGTGCTGGCTCAAGCAGATCATTAACATATCTGCCAAAACAAATATTAGTAACTAACCTTGAGCAGAAGCCACGTCTAGAGAACACAATCGGCATAGTTGCAACCAAGTAATAACTATAAAGTATATAAACTGGAAACAATGTGGCAGAACAATATAAGATTGCATTGCAATTACTACTGAGAGGGACCAAAGTTGTTGCCAATATTTACGAGTCAGATGAATGATAAAGTCAGCAGCTGCAAATGAAAATAAAAAATCAAAACTGACAACCAAACAAAGTTCATTAGAATGAATCATTTAAGAAGATGCCTCATCCAGTAGATATTCGGGACGTGCTTGTACAAAAACTTTACTTGTTTGATAGAGAGTATAATCCACATTATGAGAAGCCTTATGCAAATAATCAAACTAACCTCAAAGCTTTTTGTTTTGCTATTGCTACAGATCGAAATAGTCTACAAATTGCGTCAACCAGACCTTGTGAACCTGCATCATTGCCAGCCCAAACTATTCCTTGAGCAAACTCATCTATCTTGTCTACCTCAAACAAGATTATGTTTTTGTTCACAAAATATTAGCATATATTAGTTGTATGTATTTGCTGCTGAATATCATACACTCATTGATATTCAAGATGTTTCCTTGTCCCGAAAACTTCTATATAAATTATGTGCTGACTTTGCAATGAGTTCGGATTTTTCAATCCTGAAAACAATAAACGAATCAGTACTCTATCCAAAATAAACAGCTCATCTCTAGCACCAACTAAATAACATACATGAAACACATTCATCAATTATAGTAACGAAAAGTTATAGTAATGAAAAGAGCAATTATAGTCATGATATCCCTATCGTTTAAATTAAATGTTTTATATTTGAATTTATATAAATTTAGATCAAATGCTCCAATCCCAAATACAAATGTTTATCTTGATAGTTCAAATAAACCACCATCTACTGGCTTGATATGTGAGAGCAAGCAAATAAAGCTAAGTTCAACATCAAAGTTGTGCTCGAATTCAGCAAAAGGCCACGGGATAGTCCCATTTACTTGCCATATTATATCCAGCAAAGTCACATGTATAATGATATAGTTGACAAACATAATTAAGGATCTTTGAATTCCAAAACGCCTTAACTACAAATTGATCTTGATTTTTCTAAGATTATCATGAAAGACCAACAATAAAGTACTTAGAATAACTAAGCTTTCAAAACTAGTTTATCACCAAGCAAGTAGCAACAAGCTGAAAATACAAAATTACAGGTTTGATTTTAATAACTCTGCAGCAACAGACAAGTGCTGAAGATGATGGAACGAAAAATTGGATAGAAAAAGTCATAAAAGCCACAATTTTTGCTCTGAAATGAAAGCCCCCAATCAGAATATCACAATTCAATCCAATGTAAATTCCCTAGAATTGTTTGAACTACCAATTTGCGAATTATCTAAATAATGGTTAGACTAAACAAAGTCATGATGAAAGAGACAACTTACTATCTTAAAGCAATTAGAGTAAGCATTTAAACACTCACATAAACTGCATAAATCATAGAATTCGAATCCCCAGCAGGAATTGATGAAACACAAAATATAGCAGGAGAAAATCAAATTAAATAAGAGAGTTAGTAGTGTCACCGAGGGAGAGGAGGCGGGACACGACAACCGGCGACGGCGACATTGATGTACGATTTAAATTCTAGGTTTAGAGTGACGATTTGAGATTCTAGGGTTTGAACAAGGGGCGCAGCGAAAGCAGCTCGACCGGGAACATGGCTGGAGAAGGTGTCGATGGCGGAAAGTGATGGCGGCACGTCGGCAATTCGACGGTGTGGTGAGAAAAAAGAGAGAGAGCGCGAGCGCGAGTGAGCAGGGGGGAGTCTAAAGACTCTAAACATATTGATCTAACAATTTCATTCTTTTATTTTTTCTTCTTCTCTTTTTTTTGATTTCAGTCTTTAAAATTTAATATTAGATTTAATTTTTATGTCCTTTTATTTCTTCTTCTCCTCCTCTTTTTCTAATCTTGGAATTTAAAATATAATATTACATTCTTTTTCATATCCTGTTATAAAACAATTTTCTTCTTATTTTTTCTCTCAATGTATTTTCAGATTTAATTTTGAAACTTTAATAGTTGTTTTCTCCTATCAATAATTTTTGTTAATTTATAATTAAGATTATTAATCCCTAATATAGAATGATAGCTCCTTAATTTTGATTTTAGTAATCCCTGATTAAAATTTTTTAATCTTTTATTTATAATTTATTAATTTCAATAAAAATTTATTAGTTTTACTTTATTGATTTTTGATTGCTTGTATGACAAAAAAAATATTAGTTTATCTTACAAATATGTTTAGACGAAAGACTTTTCATTTTACATACTGCTTTGAGACATCAAATTTAAAAAATAAAAGACGAAATAGAAATCATTAATATATATGAATTATGTACATTAATAAGGGACTACTGTCAAAGTTTCAAAATTTTAAAAATACACAAGAAAAAATAAGAGAAGAAAAGAGTTTTGTATTATAGTAAGGTTAGCTATTATTTTTTTTATTTCAGTTTTAATTTAATGCTTAACAATTGAAAAATTATGTACTTTATTATGATTTTCTTAAATCCGTAGCCTATGCAAATAAAAGTACACGCACATAAACTACAGTTAGAAGCTATCTGTAGTCTTGAGTGAAAAAAACACGCACATATACTACGGTTTTGAGTACATGTAGTCTTAGATAAGCTATACTATACGGATATTTACTCAACCGTAGTCTTTTGAAAAAGAAACACGCCCATACACTACGGTTTCTAATAAAACCCGTAGTCAATGATAAAACTCTACGGTTTTACAAAAGTTCCATAGTCCAAGCATTGTGAGTTTATTTGTAGTAGTGTTATGATTTGAGGATACAATCAATTAAAGCATACAAAAAAAAAACCTCTGCGCAAATCTCGAAATTAAGTTTCATAAACTCATCAATGGCGCTCAAATTCTAGCCATAGATGGATGAGGAAGAAGTTGGGAAGTCTGGGAGAGGCATCGGAGAGAAAGTTGCACACACAACGACCAATTCTGCCGCATTAGGAGAGGAAGAATGAGTTAGAGAGGTTGTTTGTTGCGTATGAAAAGAGAGGGAAGGGATGAGTAAGTTGGGGGTTATCGGTTATAGAATAAAAGAGTAACAATTTTATTTAATTTAAATTTGGATTTGAGAGTATAAGGATATATAATAGTAAATTTGTAATTTATTTTATTATTATATTAATTAGGGGGCTACGGTGAGTAATTTGGAGTTGTGCTTAAAATTACCCTTAATTTAACTTTTGTTGGACAATAGTTTGGGCTTATTTTGGCATACAATACTTTATCGACTATAGTGACATTTGGGCTTTCATGTGTTGTGGAATTGTGTTTAATCAGATTAGTGTTCAACTCATCGATTTTTCGACGAGATATTATTAGACGAAATTGTTTTGTAATTATAAAAATTTATTTTCAAAGTGAAAATCTTCTTTTCTAATTAAATTTAAAAAGATTATTTCTTAATTTTTCCATTTTTATTTACTATTTTTCTTCCCTTTTTTAGTTTAATTTTAATCCAAATTTCATTATGATTATTTAAATTTTCGTGTATATTTTGTAAATTAGTTAGGCTTCATTGCTACAACCCAAATTCCTCCTCACTAATCAAATCATTTCCACGAATTGAATCATGATACATTGGCAAACAATCTATGTGATTGTGGTTTAGTAGTCTCTGTATGGTTTAATATTTGATTAGTATATATGTAGCTAGAGTCATATATATATTATGGGCAGTGAAAATTAGACAAAATACCTTAGACATAAGAGATTTATATTATTCTTGAACCGGTTTTAATTCATCCTGTTCAACCGAAATTGGTTTTTATTTTAATGTTGTTTTATATATGGGAAAAACAATCTTTAACTGACTTAGCTGGTGTGGTTGGAGGTTTTCGATGGGAAATTATAAACACATGTGCAATCTAGAGGCATATGGTACATCGATATCGAGTAATGCCATCGCCATCAAAGATGAAAGGATTGCAACGGAAGATCGAGTCAACTCGACAATGGTTGTTGCGGAACTAACTACTCCCTCCTATGCATAATATATGTCATCCTAAACGAATGCTCACGTATTAATAAATAAATAATTTGCCCAAATTAACCTTTAAATTGAATAGGAGGGAGTATTTCATAGACATGACATGACAAACGAGTTCGAGAGAATTATTATTTCTTAGATATTTTGTAAACTTCACTCATATCAAAATATATAGATTGTTTTTCTAGGAATCGAAAAATAGCTAGATTGTTATGCAATTCCAAAGTCCAAACATGTAGTTGAATTTGATCCTTACTCGTCTAAGGCGTAAAATTGACTTTGTTGAGATTTTGCAACACTTTGTTGGGAAATGAATTTGTGACTTCTCTTATACGTGTGATCGATCAAGTTAACTTTTGGTTGGTAATAGTTCTACTTTGAGTACAATTAAATTTTAAAATTGTATTCCAAACTTTCCTAGGAAACCGACTTGTATTAGGACAACATAGATCTATAGGTGGGTTTCTTATATATCCCTACAATTTTCAAATTGTATTTGTTTTTGTTTTAATTGGTGATTTCTTGATTTTATCTTCTACAAGAAAACAGAGCTATTGCGACACATGTACCTGCGACACTATATGTAAATGTCGTAAAATTACCACACTTATGCTTTTAGTGTCATATATTTACATCATTAATGCGTCACTCAAATATCGTGTCGCAATTTTGTGACACATATGTGACGTTTATTTTTTTGCCTTTAAATTGTGACAATATATTTACGATATTAGAGTAAAATGTCATAATAATGCAACACATATGAAATAATGTTGCATTTAGTGTCGTATATTTACATCATAAATGCGTCACCCAAATACTGTGTCGCAATTTTGTGACACACATGCGACGTTTATTTTTGTGCCTTTAAATTGCGACAATATATTTATGACATTAGATTAAAATGTCATAATTATGCAACACATATGAAATAATGTTGCATTTAGTGTCGTATATTTACATCATTAATGCGTCACCAAAATATCGTGTTGCAATTTTGTGACACATATGCGACGTTTATTTTTGTGCCTTTAAATTGCGACAATATATTTAAGACATTAGAGTAAAATGTCATAATAATGCAACACATATGAAATAATGTTGCATTTAGTGTCGTATATATACATCGTTAATGCGTCACCCAATTATTGTGTCGCAATTTTGTGACACATATGCGATGTTTATTTTTGTGCCTTTAAATTGCGAGAATATATTTACGACATTAGATTAAAATGTCATAATTATGTAACACATATGTATATAATGTTGCATTTAGTGTCGTATATTTACATCATTAATGCATCACCTAAATATTATGTCACCATTTTGTGACATAGATGCAACATTTATTTTTGAGCCTATGAATTGCGACAACATATTTTTGCGACACTAAAATATAATGTCATAATTATACAAAACATATATAGAATAATATTTCATTAAGTGTTGTATATCTGCGTCAATTAAAATTATCTCCATTTCTTTGTATCATTCAAATTGAAATTATAATAAACTATAAGGAATTTCAAAAATAAAAATTGAAGGTTGAACTTGCTAGACATTCGGCTTATTATTCAATTTCTTCCACCGGACAAATTGTTTAATAAAAATAAATAAATAAAAAATAAAAGGAAAAACATAATAAATACAAAATTATCAACATACATAATTTTTTTCTAGGATTCCAAATAACATAACAATTGAAAGATAAAAATTCATAAATATGTAACATTTATATTATTATATGTTTTTTTGTTATAAAATTCACATTTTTATATATTGGAAATAAAGAAATGCAATACAAAAACAGTTGATGAAGAGATATCATTAACATAAAAATTTAGGAAAAAAATATATTATATAATCTTAGGAAAAGTTTGATATAATAAAAATATATTATATATATGTCTTAGGAAAAAAAATATTTTGCATGATTTCATTTGTATTTGCACATAATATGCCATTAATAAAACCTGTCAAAATATCCGTTCACAAAGCAATATATCCTCAAACAAGCTTTATAACAATTTATAAAAATAATTTGCAAATCATAAGTCATACAAGAACATGTCAATCTGCATTATTGCTTTAATATCAGTATAACCATTGATCTTAAAATAATAATTTTCAAATCATGAACTTTATCGAATAATCCAGTAAAGTTTAATAAAATCAATCAGTATGCAATATATCCTCATACTCAATTAACCTACATAATAGATTCAAAATATAAACATGGTTTAAACAAGCTATGCAGCAAAACAATTTAAATTCATTCATTCACTTCTTAAGCAAAAACCACTAAATCCACTCCATTGATCCACTTCTTGAGCAGCCAACATATACAACTTGTATTGAATGAATATTTTTAGTATGTAATTTAATCTCAAGGTAGTCAAATTAAATAACAATAAACACCAAAAAATAAAACATACAAATAGTTCTTATCAAATAAATATAAAATATAAATCTATATTTACAGTATTTTCTAATCATTTTCATCCTCGTTTGATGGCATCATTTCTTCAAAAAAGTCATCATCATCAGTAGAGTCAAGCTCGTCACTTGTCGAATATTCTACGTCATCATCATCCTCAAGGTCAGTATCATCATCAGCTAAATCATCAACATTTGCTTCACCAATAGGATTGTCTAATCTTGCAAATGTCGCCATATCAACGTCTTCTCTAGTCCATGATATATTTTGATTGTCTATTTCCATTTCTTGTTGACTAAAAAGCTGCTCATCCTCAATGCTTTCAAATTCATTAACCTCTGGATCAACATTAAAGATAGCTCGAGGGGTCATCTTTAGAGCTACATGACAATCTGGATCAATTGGATCTTAAATATACCAGGCTTGTTGTGCTTGAGAAGCTAAAATGAATGGTTCATCTATTTTCCTATTGCCTCTATATAGTAAGTGATTAAAGTTCACCAAATGTGAAATTAAATTCATCATGTCTCGATCCCACATTGAAGTCAACCCAATCGCACTTGAATAACACAAATTTCAAAGAGTTGGTGTATCGCATCTCTATTATATCCTTCAAGACACCATAAAATGACACATCCCCTGATTTCGGATTTTTGTCCTTACTGCTTGAGAAACTATTCGTAGTAGCAGTCAAGAACACTCCACTATTCTGAGTTTTTCTCCTCATCTCCCGCTTCTTAGTATGAAAACGTAATCCATTCACAACATACCCACTATAACGTCGAGCTCATTTACTCGGTCTACCAGCCAAGTGTAGAATATCTTATTGTACACCAGCACTACTACTTGTAGTTCCCATTTTCACGACCTATATGTTGCAAGAAAACAAAGGAATTTGACTATGGATTGGATTATATACTAAAAAAATATGTACAACCTCAAATGTAGTTATAATAATTTATGAACTTACATGATCTTTGAACCAATCGTGAAAGGTTTCAGAATGAAGTTTTTCCCTATCATAAGCTGGCAAGTGTCGCTTTATACGACGTAGCTCGCTCAAATGCTTGCTGCAATATTTATAGTTATGTATTTAATAATAAATTTTTTGGAAAAAGTAATCAAATGCAACATATGTATGTCTTACATACCTTTTAAAATTGTCAACGATTGCCAAATTATTAAGCACATATCTATGTGCTTGAATCCATTCAATGTCGTCCAACAAGAAGATTTCTTCTTTCCCCAAATGACGACCACCTTGAGCGAGAGAACTATCACCACCTTCATTATTTCTATTTGGTCTGTTTAGCTTGGACTCGACATCACTCAAATACATTGAACAAAATGTCATGCACTCTTCTGCAAGATAGCCCTCAGCTATGGATCCTTCTGGGTGACTTCGGGTGCGGAAATAATTTTTTAATGTGCACAAGTACCTAAGGTAGAAAGTGTTTGTTACATACGTATAATAAACCATATAATAAAGAATTTCATATAAATTAAATATTATAAATTACCTCTCCATCGTACATTGAACGAAATTGAACAGGTCCGGCAAGTTTAGCCTCCTCTGGCAAGTGAATCGGCAAATGCTCCATAATATCAAAAAATGAAGGAGGAAAAATTTTCTCTAATTCACAAAGAACTAGTGTCACTCGTTCCTCCAGAGCTTCAAAATCAGCCACGGTGTATACTTTTGAATGTTATCTTGTTTCACTTATAAGATTTGCATTAGTTGATAGCTAGATTTCTACATTAGGTTCAGACATTTAATATTTGAAGACTCTTTGCCTAATTTAGTGGACATGTGAACTTTAGTAGTGATTCTTATTTTGACATTGAGAAACTACTAATTTTTATATTTTGTGGACATGTGAATTTTAATTAGTAGCGATATTTATATTTTAATTTATTTTTATATTATTTGAAAAATTACGCATCTAAGTGTCGTACAATTGACACACTATTTTGGCATTATAATAAAATGATGCAAAATCTGTTGGATATTTTGCGACTTAATTTGAATTTTTGCATCAATTGTTATATGTTGCAATGCTATGCGACACTTTAAATATGATGTTACATGTGCCATCGAAAATTGTGTCACTCTTTTGCATTGCCACAAATTATAGTGTCATATTTATTAATGTCGTACAAGTGATGTAATTTTTGTGACATAATAATAAAATGTGTCGTATATTTTGCGACATTTTATGATTTTTGCAACAACTTTTATAAGCCGCAATATTATGCGACACCTAAAATATGACGTCACATGTGTTGCAAAAAATTGTGTCACATTGATTGGAATGCCACAGGTTAGTGTCGCAAATTATGGTGCGTTAATTAAACTAATGTCACCTCATGTGTCGCAATTGAATATGCATCATAAAGTTTATTGACACATAATATGTCGCAAATTTTATGCGATAATTATTTAAGTGAAGCACAAAGTGTTGTATATGTTGCGTCACAATAAAAAAAATTGACGCAAAAAAAACAACATTACTATTTGCGACACAATTGGTCATGACGCAAAGAATGTCGCAAAATAGCTTTTGCGACATTAAAACTAATGTCACCTCATGTGTCGCAATTGAATATGCATCATAAAGTTTATTGACACATAATATGTCGCAAATTTTATGCGACAATTATTTAAGTGAAGTACAAAGTGTTGTATATGTTGCGTCACAATAAAAAAAAATTGACACAAAAAAAACAACATTACTATTTGCGACACAATTGGTCATGACGCAAAGAATGTCGCAAAATAGCTTTTGCGACATTAAAACATAAATTTGCGACACATTTTTTATGTCGCAAAAGCTCGTTTCTCTTGTAGTGATACTTGAGATTTACTTCCCCATCATCGCCAAAACACTTATTAGCTAGCTACTGTTGATTTTTGTTTGTTTTTTGTTCTATGTTAAAGGCATTTTGCTCGCTTTCATTCAATTTAATTTGTGCCAGATCTTAAGATTTTTAGTCTAATTTTCTTATTTTTAGCCCTATCCTGCTTTTTTTTTTTTTTTTAATTTTATTCTGCGCAGGTTGATTGCTTCAAAACCTGAGCTCTCGAGAGAGTCAGAGACGAAATTTTGTATTTCCCTAATTCTAATATTTTGACTCCTCAATTTTGTTTTCGCAATAGTTATTTCTACGTACTCGACCTTTCATGGAACAGGCGTGTGGCCATCAGTGATGATTCTTCCTTTCACGGTGTCCAATTATTATACGTTAAAATAAAAGGACAATTCAAGTTTAAATTTGATTAATTCGAAACCTTTTGGTATAATTATAAAGAGGAATGGCCGGAGGGGAAGATGCAAGGAAAGGTGGTGATGGTAACGGGAGAGAGAGGCAGGGTGGGTCCCAATATTTTTATTTCTTAGTATTAATTTCTTTGAAATACATGCACGATTTATAGACCATAAATCTAATAATTAACATTCAATACTATATTAATTTTCTATATATCAATGTTCCAGTACGTAATAAACATCCGTAGCTCACTTAAATAACCACAAGAACGCAGCTTATTACAATATACAACCTGCATGCAACATGAAAAGAAAATCAAGAAATAAAGGATTAGCAATAACACAAGTAGTACCTACAACATTAAGTTAGAAAGATTTTAAAAATAAATAAATTAAAAAACAAAACTTCATATTACTTTGTTTATTTATTGTAAATGTAATACAAATAATCAACGCGCATTAAGTATTGATTTGTACGTACCAGCTTATGTGCGATGCCTTAACAGCAGCTGAAGCTGGTGGCGGCGGAGCCAAAACTGGGATCGATGGTGGCGTAGTTGGCAGAGATGGAGGCGGCGGCACTGAGACCACTCCTATATAATATACAAAACATATATATATATATATATATATATATATATATCAGATAATTTAATTTCAATTAATTAGATATAGATATTATCTTAGTACGTACCAAACAACTCGATCATACTACTCTTTCTTAATTAAAACAAATGTGGAAGAAAAAGTAAATCTGAAAATTCTATATATGAAACATAAATAAATAAACAAAAGTGTAGCAAATGATGATTACCACAAAATAAGAGGTTGGAAGGAAGAGGGTGCTCTTTTGCAGGGTTTGGGTCAGGATCGTAAACCCTAATGTAGAGTTCTTGCCCTAAATACCAACGCTTAAGGTTTTGTGACCTCAAATTCCACATTCCTGGGTTGTCCAAATACACGTACACTGCCGTCCATCCTCCCGGGTACACCTACGCAAGATTCATTGGATTTCAAATTATTCTCGCCAATTAAAAAAAATAAAATAAAATCATTCAACTTCATACTATGGGCATATATGTTTGGTTTCAAGGATAAAATAGATAAATATGATAGAATTATAGTATTTGGATTATTTATCATACATTTGGTTAGACTGATTATCATTTTAATTAACCTAGGATAAATATAGAGAGAGAGAGGAACCACAGAGTTGAAGAGAGAGAGAGAGAGAGTAAGAAAGAGATAAGACTTTGAACATGTTGAAAATTAGGGGGAATTTGAGAGTAAAGTTGAAAATTTCCAAATAATTTTGATGAGTGATTAATAGTCACCCCAAACTAGAAATGATAGTTTATCACTCACTTAATTGATATGATTAAGGGTCTAGTTATCCATCATTGCTCAATGATGTGCATGATTATTTATCAATCACTCCTAATCACTCAAATCAAACGCACCCTCTATGTATAAGTTGTTGGACAATCATAATCATGTTCTCGTGTTTGTGGATTAATCATGTACCTGAACTGTAGACCGCACTATCGGATTAATCAGATTGTACATTGTAGAACGTGCTTGCGGTGTCCATTGCCCTACACCAAATCTACATATATATAGACAAGAATATGAGTAGTGATGATGAGCTAATAATTAATATGCAATTTAACTATTTTGTTAACTATCTACATAGTTTGTTTTTTTAACTGAATTGAGTATCTCGTTCAAGTACTAATTTAAGTGTGAAAATAGACTAATTGGTCTCATAAAAGAAAATATCTCTATTCGATTTATTTGATAATTTATTTTTTAATCCAATTAGACACAACAGATCATTTAAGCTTTACATCAATAAATTAAGGTCCGATGTTATAATTACAACTTACCCGACCACGAAGAAGCCGTACCCGTCCAAATGCCAAGAGTCCGTCATAATCTCATCATTTACAAACACAATCTCTAGCCATCCCTTGTGCAATCCCGACACGACAAATGTCCCGTTGGTTGCAGCTGCAAGGCTCGAGCGGACGGGAAATTTGTCGAGCTCGTAGACGCCGGAGCCGTTGAGGAATTGATCAGCTAACTTCAAAGGAGTAGATGGTGTTATGTATGTTACATTGTTGATGGTGTAGCGAATGGAGCCATCGAGCATGACCGTGGATCCACCAAGAACAAAAGTTTGTGATAGTGTCACGTTTGTCACGTTAAAGGACCCTTGAGGGTTAGGTCTTGCAGCACCAGCTGTCATATTCATCCTATAATTAAGGGAAAATAATTATTAAAAAAAAATGGGTGTCATAATCGATACAAATCAAAATGTGCAGTCACTACACTAATCACTATTGTTGAAATTGAAATATTATAAAAGAGGCGTCGGAATTGATACAAATCAAAACAATAATTCAAAATATGCTGCGCTTCAGTATTGAAATATAGTTGGGCTTACGTAATGCTTTTAGCCTGATTGATGGAGAAATTGATGTCAGATGGGTCAGGCCCAACTGGAAGCGGCCCATTAGGAATTGTGGTAGAGTTATCATAATGCAGCAGCCCAACTGCTGCAATTGTGTTGGAATTGTTCGCTTGTATTTTAGGAGTTGCGACAACATAATAGTCTGATGATGGGTCTTGATCCGCTGTGACGAGCACAGAGTAGGACTGGCCGACGTGGATGTCGAGGGAGCTTAACGCAACCGGATTGGGGTACGATCCTTCGGTCTCGACCAATACCATCATGTGCTTTTCAATCCTAAAATTTATGCTCCACAAGTTGCCCACGTTGCTGATTCTAAATCTGTAGGTTTTTCCTATAATCGAAATAAATATTATATTAGTGTCGAATGTTAGTTTAATTCAAACATGCCTATGATACTGTAAAATTCACGTGGTTGCAATCTGTGTATTTAAGATACATTAATATGTATTTTTATAAGTAATTTTTTTTTATTTTTTTTTTTTGACATTAAAACGAAACACTTGGTGATTCGTATGTCGTATCAATCACAATTTTAGTACTAGTATATTTTGAATGGAAAAAATGAATTTAGCACAAACATTAACTAACTGACCTTGGGTTACGTTAAAAGACTCGTGGGCTGTAGATGTAGAGTAATTAAATGGGCCTTTCCCGTTCATAAGAATGGTGGCTGGAAAATAGCCCACACCGCCTGTGGCCCTAACAACCTGTGGAGTGAGGAGTTTGCACCCAGAATTTATTTATGTGTGTGGTGTTTGCAGCGGATAAAATGAAGGTGAGATTATTATAGTACCGTGTAATTTTGACGATACCAATCGCCAATGAGAAGATCAAAGTCTTGTTGGGGCGTTGGGAAGGGAAGATTGATGGCAGGACGGTTGTTGATCCGGATGGGGCCGAATCCTCCTGCAGCCCGCTGAAAGTTAAGTGATGGAAAATAATAGAAGCTGCCTATTTGATCCTTCATTTGGATAACATAAGTCCAATTGGCACCGCCCTGGATCGGACAATTGGTGCCCCCTACCCCATCTTGCCAAGAATTTAGTCTTTGTTGAATCCCATTCCTTCATTTTTCATATTCTCAAATTTAAATCAAATAGTATCAATGAGTAACAAATTTTTTAAAAATTAAATTTAAGTTCATGTTTTACCATGTCATGAGAAGCGGCTCAGCCATATTGTTGAACACATTGATATGCAAATTATCATTGGTCGATGCATTAATAAGAGGGCCAGGAAATAAGTCATTTATCGTCATAACCTTGTAAACAATATATAAATAATTACTTATTATTCTCCATTCCCAATAAGAAATTAAATAAAATCATCACTACTATTTACAAAAACAATCATATATATGTACCGGTTGATCTTGTGAAACTGGATTCATAGTCTCGTCTATTTTAACGCGCCATTCTAAGAAAATATCATCTCCGACCACCAACGTGCACAGCGCCATGCAGCAAACTAACCACCACCGTATGTGGCTGAGGGCGGCCATCTTGCGGCGGCGATATTTTCTACTCAGAAAATCATATGCAGGATGATTAAAGCCTTTTCAAACGTAAAATGTATTTCTTGTCATAAAAGTAGTGATGAATTAATTTGTCGCTTGTTAAAGCTGTAAAAAAGCTAAGTTGGTGATGTTTTCAGAGTTAACTGAAAAGGCCAACAAGAAGAATGTTTGTAATTTACGAAAACGAGTTACATTAGCATTGGGATTAATTGTAAATTATTTATATTGGATTGGTTGTCATATGCTCATGTACCGATGAAACATTGCTTCAGCTGTTCCATTTGTTAATATACTACTTTATTATCACCAACTCGGAGGCATATATATATATAAATATAGCATATATATTTATTTCATTCTGTATTTTGACAATTTTTATGTCAATTTTATAGTAATTTTTTTTATGACGAGAATAAACTAAGGAGAGACACTTCTGTGCATACTTATGCACCATTTGCACACAACCCGCTCCGCCCACGACCCGCCACGCGCCGACCGAAGGCTCCGCCTTCGCTCCGATTACTAAAATAAGGATAATCGGCGGGCAACATTTTGGACTTTTACGGCTCGCTCCGAGGCCTTCGGCTCCCCTCGCTCGCGTCTTGACCATAGAAGAAGCGGCAAACAAAAATAAATTAAAAAAAACTGGAAATTAAAAAAAAAAAAAAAAAAACTGGTCAAAGGGGGGTTTGACCGGGTCAAACCCGGGTTAAACAGGTCGGGTCAGGGGCGGGTCGGGTCAAATGGGCGGGTGTTCTACGGTGGAACAGTTGCACCCAAGTTTTTGTCTAAACTAAGTTGAAATATAAGATAAAACAAATCTAAGGACGAGAGATTTCAAACAAATTTGGAGCTGGTGCTGAAATTCAAAAGTTTTAATTACACAAGCTAGCTTAATTAAGGATAGAGGAGGATTAAGCCCCTATTTAAGTACTCATTCACAATTGCTTGTAGATCCGATATGTGATGATATCATGAGGACTCTCTCTCTACTTATATATTGTAAGCTGAAGTATATAATGCTGTCCAATTTCAGTTTCGTGTGAGCATTCCTTTCCTGCACAGTAGACTTTCATATATACTCATATATCCTGTGTTGGTAAGTGCTAATTATATGACAAAAATACATATTCAATGTCCTGATCCTATATTATTATTACAAGTCATTTTTAGACCAAAATTAAAATCCTACAAGCTTGGCTAAATTTCATAATCCTTGTCTTGACAACTGAAAACACACACAAACACAGACAGAAACTGCCTTTGAACTACGCTCTTGAAAACACAAAAACAAATAGCAAAAATACCAACAGCACTATTGTCTGCTCCTGACTGCTTGTGCTTGATTCCTCACTAGTCTTGCACTTGCACGTCTTCTTCTTCCTCTCATGTCTCTGGCATGGAAAATATCGTCAACAACCTCATCTATTTTGTCCAAGTATTTCTTTCTGAAGCTTCGGCAGAATAGAAGCAGCCAGACAAAACATCTTAAGCCCACAACAAATCCAAGTGCTGCAGATACGTATTCCCACTCTATCTCTTCCCCATCTTCATCTTTATCTTCATCATCACTACTCTCATCATCAGTATGACTAGTGCAGCTCATGTTCACATTGAAACCACACAATCCCACATTCCCTTTAAAGGAATCAGCTGAAAATGTTTGCAATTGACGCCCATTTGGAATCTTTCCAATTAACCAGCTTACTGTAGGACAGATTCAAGACTGAAAGAAATGTGAGCACTGCAATCTCCTCTGGGATGGCCCCTATTAGACTGTTTTGAGAGAGGTCGAGCGATTCAACCTCCCTCAACTTACCAAATGACTTTGGGATGCTTCCATTGAGGGCATTGTGGGATAATTTGAGAAGATGAAGTGACCTAATTAAGATCTCCAATTGCATTTGGTATCTCTCCTTGGAAATGATTGGAAGACAAATCAATGTCAGTAAAATCTGGCCAAATCTTAACTAGCTTCACGTCCAACCCTTTCATCATTATTCTAACCCCATGCATGTAGTAACCTGATGGTGCCTCTGAAAATTCAAGGCCAACTTTGCGCCCGTACCTCAATTGTGCACCATTGTCTACCCCCATTGTCACCCAACTAGAAAACTTTATTGATTGCAGACATCCGCTCGAACTATTTGAAGATATATCAAGAATTTGAAGCTTTGGCCAGCTCTCGTGACAGGTCACTTCTCCATGAAATCTGTTGGTGTGTAAAACAAGAAGAGCTAATCCTGATGATATCATGCATGGAAAAGTGTCTTCAATGAAGTTGTTCCCTACATTCATGAACTCCAAATGATTGCAATTTTTTAGGGACTTTGGGAATTTTTCCTTGTAAAATATTATGGTTAAGATCAAGATACGGTAAGCAGCAGTCTACAGAAAAATTATCCGGGACGGGCCCGCTTATGTTATTTCGCCCTAAATCCAACACACTAAGCATCACAGTGTTTTCAAGTAGGCAGGAGGGTATAGTGCGACTCAATGTATTGAGAGATAAGTCAAGGACTTGGAGGAATATGGCAGTGTAGAGGGAGGTTGGAATGGATCCACTTAAATTGCTATTGGCAAGTAACAGTGTGGAAAGAGAAGACGTGTTGTTTCCAATTCAGGTGGAAATAGCGAGTGCAGATCTTGTCTCAACTGATTAGAGCTCAAGTCTAGGAATTCAAGAGAAGCAGGGATATGGTAAGGCTATGTTAGAAGATTATGAGAAAGGTTCAACTTCCTAAGTTTTGTCCCCGAAATCCAAATAGGTATCTCTCAACAATCCGATTGTCTGAGAGATCCAATTCTCTGATATCAGAGTGTTGTATGAAATAAGGAAAATGGTGCAGGTTACATGAAGCTAGCTAGGCTTAACTCTTGTAGTCCACATGTGCTTGTACAAGTATTATGGTATGTGAGTTTGGCAAGGCTTTGGAAAGCGCCCTTGAACAAGTTTTGGTAAATATGATGATATAATGTGGCTCTAGAGCTCTCTAAGCCTGATGAGTCCATATTTTGTGTCTTTTTAGTGTATGTCTTAGGAAGTTTAGATCGAGTCTTTGTGTGTGTTTTGTCTAGTTTTTGTGTCTTGGAGGACATATTTTAGGTAGGAGGGTGTTTGCTGCCTTGCAGGTGGAAACTGGGCAATACAGGGGAAGAAAGCAACATTTTTGGAAGCAGGTCAGGCAGAGCCATATTGGTCAAGACAGATAGGAGGAGTGCTTTGGTCAACAGGCGAGTTTCTCTCCTAGGTCTAGAAGGATAAGGATAAGATGATCTAACTTAAGTATCTTTCCTTATCCGACTAGATTTAGGATCCGCAAGGGATCTCTTGAAGATAGACGTTACTTGCCTTGTTGAGGATCGAGCTTATCAAGTGTTACTTGCATCCCAAGGTAGCTCGTGGATTCCTTCCATGTTAAGGACTAAGGGGCCCAAACCCTAAAGCACTAGCCTATAAATATTGATGTATTGCTGCTGCGAAGACACGTCGTTCCTTTTATGTTTTGTTCCTTATATTTTCATTGAGAGTTTGTGAGGAGAAAAACAAGTCCTACGGGCATACTTTTATTCGTACTTTGTTTTATCGGCACTTTTGGCCGTGATTTACTTTTGCACGTATTTCGTAAGTTTTAATGTAGTGTTTATGATTTCCTTCAATTCATATGTTCGTTACTCTATGATTATGTCTAGCTAAGCTTTTATACTTGGTCTGGGCAAGACAGTTAGGTGTTAACCTATGCTTGAGAGGTTTAAATTGTGCTAGATAATTGCATGCATGTGTTCCCATAATGTTAATGAACTTGTTCAAATATGAGATAATACGATGAAGAGGTTAATAGGCCGTTAATCACTTAGGACATATTAGATCACCAATCAATTGAGAAGTAGGAGTGTTTTCCACATCTTCTTAATTAAGATCGATTAACATTAGAGGAAGGTGTCTGCCTTATGAGGTAAGACGTGATGATTCCTTGTTGGGCCTTTCTAGAGATAAATGCTCATTGGGCAAGAAACTGAACGATGACTCCGACAGAGGTATTGTCCAAGGTAGGGAGCCGGCGGTGCGTCGCCAACTAAGTAAGGATAGGTAAGTGAAGGATTTGTTGAGAGCGTGACGAGTAAAAAGGGATCTCGGCATTCAAATCCCATAACTAACGATGCGTGCATGTGATGAATATATTTGCACCAATGACCAAGCTAAAGTTTTCACTTAACAACGTCTTAGTCCAGATCAAGTCTTTTTTATTATTGATCAAGTTACTAGTTTACTTTTCAATATTTTATTGAGTTCTCGAATTGGGCAAAAGAGCCCTAGTGACCAAGATTACAAAACCAACTTTTCTGAACAGGTGGAGGAGGTTTCAATGGATAGTGACAATCAACTCCTTGTGGATCGATCTTGTACTTATTTTCTAACTATATAGTTGTGAGGATAGGCTACAAATTCATTTTGAGAGAGCGAACGACAGCCTCGTCAAAATTAGCACCGTTGTCGGGGAGCTGATTTTATAACTATCTCTTGAGGGAGAGACCCTGTGCATGTTTGGCTCCGACCCTATTTAGATCGACGGTGAATTGAAGTACCATCCTTAACCGGAGAAGTACCTTAAGGAGCAGAAGAAACTAAAGAGGGAAGCTGAGAAACAAGCACGAGCGGAGGAACTGGCTAGTGACGAGGAGAGGTCACCACCAAATTCAGATCGCAAGCAATCTGAAGAAGAGGAGATGGCGCGACAACAACCTGATCCTGAGAAGACTCTGAAGGATATCATGTTTACAACGGATGTCAATCTGAACCCAGCAGGCATCACTTTGCCCGCTATCACTAACAGTTGGGAGCTGAAACACTCTTTGATATAGATCTTGCCCAAGTTCAGTGACTTGCCCAGAGAGGATCCACAGTGCCACTTACAGGACTTTGAGATGGCAATGCGTACCGTGCACACTGCTGTTGCGGAAAACACACTAAGGGAATACATTCGACTTCTGACGTTCCCATTCTCACTTCAAAATGGGGCAAGAGAATGGCTTTACCAATTACCCCAAGACAGCGTAACGTCTTGGCAACAAATGCAGCAGAAGTTTCTTGAGCAATATTACCCCTTTGCCCATATCCAAAACGCTAGAGCTGCAATTCAGAACATAAAGATGGGCAATGGAGAATCTATTTATGACTACCACTCTAGGTACAAAAAGCTAATTGCAAGGTGCCCTCAGCATGGTTCGGATGAAAAGGATTTGATTAATGCTTTCATGAATGGGCTGAGGCAATCTGAGCTGGATCGATGCAGCTTGTGGAGGCAATGTGATCAACAAACCACCCAGTGAAATCTTTAAATTATTTGCTGAGATGGCAGACAAAAAGAGAAACCAAGATGAGACCATCATGCCCAAGACGCATGAACCGACCAACAGTGATCCTAAATTCGATATCTTGGTATCTATGATGAAGGAGATGATGAGCCAGAACAAGAACAATGTTGTTGGGAATGAGAACCCTGAACAGATTCTCAGGAAGAGGGTTATGAAGTGTGAACTTTGTGCTGCCAATACTCACCCCACTGATCAATGCCCATCATTGTATAAAGATAAAGAAGTCAATGCAGTTAGGCAACCATACCAACAAGGAGATGTTGGGCAGCGAAGGAACTTCAACAATGGACCTTGGAGGCCCAATGACAATTTGAGGTATGGGAACAACAACTTCTTGAATGCACCTCAACAAGGGCAACCACCACAGCAACCATACGTACCCCAACACAATCGAGATCAGCCAAGGGATACCCTAAGGAGTGAAGTGGAGAGACTTGCAGCTGAACAAAGGAAGGGGCATTAGGAATTGGACATTTTTCGCATGGAGACAAGAGGAGGTATGAGAGACATCAATGGCACGTTGAGCCATTTGGTAGAATCAATCTCCCAGATCAAGTCAATGTTGAATGGAGGGAAAAGAGAACTTCCATCTCAAGTAGAGATAAAGAAGGCTCAAGTTAATGTTATTACATTGCGTAGTGGAGCTAAGTTGCCTAAAGTAAGAGTGTCTGACCATTATGAACCTCAGAAAGCTGCATCTGGGCAACAACAGTCTCTTGGGCAAGATGTCGATCTGGAACAAGAAGAAGAGGCTGAATCAGAGAAGTACGAAGAGGCACCCATGGGATCAGGTGATGTTGAGGAGCTATGGCAAGAATTGTCAATTGAGAAAATGGCACGGGTTGAAAGAGAAGCAGCGGACATAAGGAGAAGAGTTGAACTTGATGCAGCCAAAATCAGAGCCAAAGCAATGAAGGAGGCTGATAATGTGGCCAAGTCCAAACCCTATGAGCCAAAAGCCCCTTACCCATGACGATTTGCAAAGGATAAAGAAGCACAGGAGATGAAGGAGCTAACCAAGATGTTTCAAAAGGTCGAGGTCAACATACCCCTCTTGACCGCCTTACAATCTATTGCCAAGTGTGCTAAGTTTCTTAAAGAATTATGCACAAGGAAGATCAAGTATACAGACGATGCAAGGTTCCAAGTGAGTGAGAATGTAGCTGCAGTGCTGCAAGACACACCTATGCCGACCAAGTGCACTGACCCTGGGATGTTCTACATTTCATGCATCATTGGAGATATGAAGATAGAAAAAGCTATGTTGGATCTTGGGGCATCAATTAATGTTATGTCCAAGTCAATGTATGATGATCTAAGGATGGGACCACTCAAACCTACAAGGGTTGCGATTCAACTAGCGAACAGATCGATGTATGGCCTGAAGGAATTCTAGAAGACGTCTTGGTCAGGGTCAGAGATTTAATTTTCCCAGCTGACTTCTACATTTTGAATATGGGGAGATCATCACAAAAGGCACCAATGATGTTGCTAGGGAGACCATTCATGAAAACCGCTCGCACCAGGATCAACTGTGATACGGGAAAGTTAATGTGTGAGTTCGGAGGAGAAGTAGTGTCATTTGACATCTACAGCACCATGAAACAGCTTAGCGATGCAAAGATGGTGCACAACATTGACCACATTGACCAGATGGTGGAAGAGTTTTGGCCAGAAATAGCAATTGAAGATAGGCTGGATGTAGTCCTACAAATTGGCCTAACGGAGGTTGTTGCCCAAGACGGGTCTGTTGAGCTAGTTGAAGCAGTACACTATTTAAGATCGGATGCAGAACCAGGAAGGAGAGTGGAACCAATAGTGATTCCACATTGAAACAAGAAGATAGGTTGATGTCATCAATAGAAAAAGCACCTAAGTTGGAATTGAAGGCATTGCCCGGCCACTTGAAATACATCTACTTGGGAGAAGAAGAGACACTACCGGTAATCATAAGTGCAGAATTGTCTATTGAGGAAAAGAAGCGAGTAAAATGAGTTCTGATAGAGTACAAGCTGGCCATTGGCTGGACGTTGGCCGACATAAGGGGCATAAACCCCACTGTGTGCACACATCACATCTTGCTCGAGAAAGACGTCGTGCCCATTAGGGATCCTCAAAGAAGGCTGAATCAAGCAATGAAGGAGGTAGTAATGAAAGAAATCTTGAAGCTGTTAGACCTGGGAATCATCTACCCGATCTCTGACAGCCGATGGGTTAGTCCAGTACACGTCGTGCCCAAGAAGTTTGGAATTCAAGTAGTGGAGAATGAGCAAAGAGAAATGGTCGCAACAAGGATGGCGAGTATGTATTGACTACAGGAAGCTGAATCAGAAGACCAAGAAGGATCACTTTCCGTTACCTTTCATTGATGAGATGCTCGAAAGGCTGGCGAGCAACAAGTACTTCTGTTTTCTTGACGGGTACTCGGGCTATATGCAGATCTGGATCGCGGAGGAGGACCAGGGCAAGACTACTTTCACTTGCCCATCTTGACTACAATCTTGATTCACTTATTCCACCTACTTTTCCCTATCTTGTTTCTCAAGCTTTGACAAAAGCATGTAGGGTGTTTCTTCTTCAAGTACAGCAAGTCCAAGAACCTAGATCTTTTGTAGAAGCAAATCGATCTAATGAATGGAGAGCAGCTATGGACCATGCACTAGCAGCTTTGGAACATAATCAGACATGGGAATTGACTACTCTACCTGCAGGAAAGAAATGTATTGGTTCAAAGTGGGTTTACAAGGTGAAGTTAAGAGTTGATGGGACATGGAGAGATATAAAGCTAGATTGGTTGCAAAAGGGCATAATCAACAACTTGGCATTGATTATCAAGAGGTATTCTCTCTAGTTGCAAAGCTTGTTAGAGTAAGATTTCTTATAGCTATTGCAACAAACTTTGGATGGCCTTTACATCAAATTAATGTTAACAATGCTTTTCTTCATGGCATTTTACATGGTGAAATATATATGCAACCTCCACAGGGATACAATAAGGCAAAGAATGGTCAGGTTTGCAGGTTGGTAAAGAGTCTCTATGGCCTCAAGCAAGCATTTAGAGAATGGAATGTCGAATTCTGTCACAAACTCTTCTCATTTGGATTCACACAATTTTCTAGTGATCATTGTCTATTTACCAAAGGTTCCGGCCCAAGTTTTATCTGCTTACTTGTTTATGTTGATGATGTTCTTATAACAAATCCTGATGAGAGTTTGATTGTAGCTCTAAAAGATTATTTAAACAAGGCTTTCACTATAAAGGATCTTGGAGAAGCTAAGTTCTTCCTTGGTATGGAGATTATTAGAGGAGTTGTTGGGACTTGTCTTAACCAGCGCAAGTATATTCTTGATCTGATTGAAAAGGTTAGGTTGATTGGATGTAAATCTACTTCTACACCTCTTCCTCAAGGTATGCAACTCGGCATTGATTCATCTCCTCGTTTGTCAGATCCTGAGCCTTATAGAAGATTGGTGGGGCAACTTCTTTATCTAAATCTTACTAGACCTAACATTTCTTATGTTTTTTAGCAGTTGAGTCAATTTGTATCTAAACCATGTGAATGCCAATGGTCAAGAGCTCTGCATGTGCTTAGATATTTAAAAGGGTGTCCATCTCTTGGTTTGTTTTATGCAGCTAAATCACATCTTCATGTGACTGCATTTGGTGATGGTGACTAAGGTGCTTGTTCTCTTACACGAAGATCATTGACTGGATATTGTATTTTCCTTGGAAAATCCTTAATTTCTTGGAAGTGCAAGAACCAATCAATAGTGTCAGCATCTTCAGCAGAGGCTAAATATAGAGCTTTACGTTCAACAGTTCGTGAGCTTGTATGGATTTCTTATCTTCTTGCAGATTTTCATCAGCATCTTTCTCTACTTATACCTCTACATTGTGATAGATTTTCATCAGCATCTTTCTCTACTTATACCTCTACATTGTGATAATGAGGCAACTATTCACATTACTAAAAACTAAGTTTTCCATGAACGAACAAAACATTTGGAGATTGACTGTCATATTGTGAGGGATCGTTTTATGTCTAGATTTATTGATCCTTTACACATTTCTACTACATTGCAGCTTGCAGACCTCTTTACTAAAGCCCTTGGAGGTCCTCGTTTTCGCCAATTGCTTTCCAAGATTAAAATGTATGATATACATTCTAATCTTGCGGGGGGTATAGCAGCATGCAAGTGCATGCTCCACATCAGCAGCTACAGATTGGACCAGCTCAGCAACAACAGTTTGGATCACGTGAAAAACAAGAAAAATCACGTGAAAGTGACATGATCCAATGTGTCACATCAGCAGCATGCTCAAGAGGATCTTAGTTGTTGAAATGGAGATGCTACTATATCTTGTGGATGAAATTGTAGTTCGAGAATAGCTTTTGTTATACGCAATTAAGGAGTAGTTAGACGGTTAAGCAGTTAGTAGAAATAAGCTAGCTAAGAGATTTTTGTAGTTTACTCAGTCATTGATTCTGTAAACACACTATTGCATATTATTCTGTAATGAACTCTGTTTCCTTCGTTTATTTTTCTCTTCATTTCCTTTATAAATATTCCACAACAAAGTGAAAGAAAACTTCAACTTGTGCTCATTTATGTAGACAATTTCGTTTCCAATTATTACACTTGAAAAAATGAGATACTATATCCTAAGATTAGCAATAAGTGTCTTATTGCGAGTCTCATCTAGTGTTTGAAACTAATTACGAGTTAAAAGATTTCATCTCTAATTATAACCAGTTACCACAGAACGGAGTATTTACGAGTGCCAATTTTTTGATCTTGTTTCTTATTGAGACACATTGTCAGATCATCTGATTTTTACATACAGTTTAACAAAAGTAAAATTTTAATTTAGGTATTTCTTAAAAGAGATGGACTTCGGTGCAACCGGTTGCATACAATGCAACTGGTTCGGCCGTTTATTATAAATACCAAATTAACTGGAATATGATGTGCCAGGGCTGCAGCCCAGCGGTTCAAGCTCCAATTTACGTGGTAGAGGTCACGTGTTCGACTCTCACCTCACCAGCGCCTATAATTCATCATCATTAATGCGCCTGTACTCATCTCCCCATTCTTTTCATTTTTTTTGTGCGTGTACTCATCTCCATTCTTTTCATTTTTTTTGTGCGTGTACTCATCTCCATTCTTTTCATTTTTTTTGTTTTTTGTTTTCTTTTCATTTTTTTTGTGCGTGTACTCATCTCCATTCTTTTCATTTTTTTGTTTTTTCCTTCAGTTTTGTTTTTGATTGTGTTGTGTCATCTTACTCTTTTTATTGTATTATCACAAAATTGAAAATAAATAATTTAATAAATTAAAAATTGAATTAAAAAACTCTAATTACGAATTCTTAAATTCTAATTGGGAATTGATAAATCCTAAAGGGATTGATTAAAATAAAAAAAATAAAAAAAGAATATTACTTTTTTTAATGCTAATATTTACTTTTATAACCAACAACATGTACTTTTAGTTATTTGATTAAGTAATTATTGTAGTGAATAAAAGTAAATATTGTCATTAAGAAAAGTAAAGTAATTGTCAAACATTATCTTTCTTCATGTCAATAGTTACTTTTTCTCACGATAATAATTACTTGATCAAATAACTAAAAGCTTAAGTTGTCATGAATAAAAGTAAATATTATCGTTAAGAAAAGTTAACGATTGTGAAATATTACCATTCATCTTATCAATAATTACTTTTCATCACAAAAATAATTACTTGATCAATTTAATAAAAGTGCAAGTTTTCGTGAATTAAAATAAACATTATCGTTAAGAAAAGTAATAGTTGTGAAACGTTACCTTCTTTTATATCAGTAATTACTTTTTATCACAATAATAATTACTTGACTACATAACTAAAAGTACAAATTATCGTAATTAAAAGTAAACATTGTTATTGAGAAAAAATTTAATTGTAAAACATTATCTTTATTTTTATCAATAATTATGCTTTATTAATTTTATTTTAATAATTATTTTTCATCATGATAATAATTACTATGAATTATATGTATTTTAAATAAAAATAAAAAAAGAAAAGAAAAAAAGAGAGGAAAGGAAAAAAAAAATCAAAAAGTTCAAGAAAAGAAACGAAAAAGAAGAAAGAGGAAAAAAAACAAATTCAACGAAAAAAACGAAAAAGAAGAAAGAAACAAAAGGGGAAAAAGAACAAAAAGAAAAAAAAAATTAAAGCTGCTACATGTGGGAGTCGAACAGTGGCTTGTAAGGAGGAAAGAGAGACATCTACCAACTAGACTTCGAGCACATTTAGAATATAAATAGTGGAATTAATTATATAACAGTAAATCATTCATTAAGAAAAAAAAAAAAAAAAATTTGTTGGACGCGCCGTGAAGGGCGCGTGTATCCCATGCGCCCGGGTTATAAAATGCGGGTCTGGTCAAACCGGTTGCATACAATGCAATTGATTGCACACAAGTTTTTGTGTTCTTAGAAACAATAGTCATCCGTATTGATCACACAATCAACATGCTTGTATTGTTTTATGTCATGATAGCTTCAATTTTCATGTTGTGATTCAAAACAAAAAATCGTATTTTTGATACAACAATTTAAAGATCATATTAAAATAAAAATTTATGTAAATGTCATGTTTTTTTTTATATATATGGGGGAAGGGGGAGCCGTGTAAAATACTCCCATGAATTCAGCAATCAATTTGTATACCAAATCAAACTGCATTTCTACGAAATAGAAAAATAGTTTTGGATATTCAAAAATAAAAACTAAATCAATTTTGATTCGATATATAGGGGTTGAAACTTGAAACATGATTAAGTTCGATCTAATTATATTCTAGTCGAACCCAAATTGATAAGATTAACAATTAACTCAGAATTAATTTTGCCGAAAGTTAAAATTGTGTGAAAATTATGGTTATGATTAGTTATAAAATTCATGTAAGTTTGGCCAAATTGAAAAATCATGTAAAATTTGCGCATCTTTTTGGACGCATCATCAGCAAATATATGAACAAGTCAATCGGACCTGAGTCCAATTTTGAAGCGGGCTGGCCCGACATGAAAATATGTGTTGGGGCTGGGCCCAATATTTTTCTCTTGCTTGATGGATGTTTTCGGGTCAGCCCAGATTTGTTTTCTAGCCCTATACTCAAGTCTTTGACAGCTCTAAGTCTAAACAGTTTGGAGATTTCAATCAACTTCAACAAAAGTTGCACAAATTTGTTGCGTTTCACTTTGATTCACAAGTGAAAGCTACTTAGAAGAATGATAAATGTCTTGATGAATCAAAATTCTGTCGAATCAGTCCAAACATTAGAATTCTGTAGAGAAGAGAAGAGATGAGATGAGATGAGATGAGATAGATATAGATATAGATTCTTTACGCACAGAATGTGCCGACACGTGTCGTCTGCTTAGCCTCATAACTCCCACTTTCAAATATCCACAACACTTAATCCTACTTCCCCGCTTCTTGGGCTTGCCTTGCCCAATCCATCTTCACTTTTCACACACTACACACACTGATTGTGTTCTTGCTTGTCACACACACACACACACTGTCTCTTCTGCAGCCTTTGCAGTTTCAATGGCGGCGGTGGCAGAGCTGACCCAATATTCTTCATCATATACAAAGGCTGCCCTCAATTTTTCTTCAGAGTTTTCGTATGCATCAAACAGAGTTTCCGGCCACCGCCTCGTGTGTCTCCGGCCTATCCAGAGTTCAAGAATTAGGTGTTCCGTCACTTCCAAGTAAGTCCCTTCAGCGCATGCAGAAATGTGTGGTTTGTGAAAGTTTAGATGTTTTTAAGGTTTTCATGATTGAGTTTAGTTGATGTTGTTGCTGTTTCTCTGCAGTGAAGTTCAGGCGCCGGCGGCGGTGAAGATAGAGGAAACGAAGAAGAAAGCTGAGTGTTATGGGGTTTTCTGTCTCACTTATGATCTCAAAGCTGTGAGTATTTTATGCACGCATTGCGTTCGACTTAATTCTCATGTGATTTTCGCTGCTTCTAATTTGTTAGACATGGACATCATTGTGTGTACGAGGTTTTAACTGCTGCAGTAATTAGTTGAATTCTGAGTTGATGCATGGATTAAAAGATTTTTCAATTTAATGGTTTTAAATAGAAGGAAGCAATAACTATCACATGATTTTCAATTCAATGTTGAAGCTGAGATATTTAAATATATATATACATATACGTTAATATGTGAGATAGATGATAGATCAATGGTGTAATAAGTGCTTTTTTTTTTTTTTTTTAATTATGGAAGCTTATTTAAGACATTACTACATTGCTTTATATGTTTATCTGTACAAATCAGAACAGATGTACTAATGTGTTGGTTCGAATATGTTTCGTGTCGTTGACAGGAAGAGGAGACGAAATCATGGAAGAAATTGGTTAATGTTGCCGTCTCTGGTGCTGCAGGGATGATATCAAATCATCTTCTCTTTAAAGTAAGAAAATTTTACTCCAATAATCTCTAAGTTGGATTCTGTTGAACAATTGATGTAGAAATGCATATTATCTGGTTTGTGAAATGAAGGCTTCATACATAGGGGCTTCAAGAAGTATTTACAAGTTTCGAGTAATTATTTTTCTGATCTTTCAGCTTGCTTCTGGTGAGGTTCTTGGACCTGATCAGCCAATTGCACTGAAATTATTAGGATCCGAGCGATCGTTTCAAGCGCTTGAAGGTACTATGATCATGGCTAATATTGTACTAATGCATGCAACTTTTGGTTGAACCTTATTTAGCTGAATAAAAATAAAGCATTATCATAACGCTCCAGGGGTGGCGATGGAACTCGAGGACTCTTTGTTTCCTTTATTAAGAGAAGTGAGCATCGGCATTGATCCTTACGAAGTGTTCCAAGATGCTGATTGGGCACTTCTGATTGGAGCAAAGCCTCGTGGCCCTGGGATGGAACGAGCTGAGTTACTAGACATAAACGGACAGATTTTTGTTGAACAGGTATCTTCTCCTCCTTCATATTCATTTCCATATTCTCCCTTATATGTGTGTGTGCATATATAATAACCTCTGTTTGTTTCAGGGGAAGGCCCTCAATGCTGTTGCTTCTCGTAATGTAAAAGTGATCGTTGTGGGCAACCCTTGCAATACCAAGTAAATCGATGTTCATCATTTGTTTTCTTCTACGTTTTTAATTATTTTGTAGCGACATCTTACTAATGTAGTCTCTTTCCTTTGAAGTGCATTGATCTGTTTGAAAAATGCTCCAGATATTCCTGCCAAAAATTTCCATGCTTTGACTAGGTTAGATGAGAATAGAGCAAAATGTCAGGTAATTAAGCTCTATGTTACTTCGTACTTATTTCACTATTCTCCTACTAAGAAGATGATAACAATTTACCTCGTTGGTATTATTCGCAGCTTGCCCTAAAGGCAGGTGTTTTTTACGACCAAGTGTCAAATATGACCATTTGGGGAAACCACTCAACCACTCAGGTCATTCTTCAGACAGTGGATTGAAAACTTAGTAAGTAGTAAATTGTTTATTGTGTTTTGATTGTATACTTGGATTCTTTTTCAGGTTCCCGACTTCTTGAATGCTAAGATAAACGGCGTACCTGTCAAAGAGGTCATCAAGGATACTAAATGGCTGGAAGAAGAGTTCACACAGAAGGTCCAGACGGTAAGTTAAAGATAGATTTTGTTCGATTATGTCAACACTCCTGAAATCAATAATAGCTAATTCAAAATTTATTTTCAGAGAGGTGGTGTTCTTATTAAGAAATGGGGAAGATCTTCAGCAGCATCAACTGCTGTGTCTATTGTTGACGCGATGAGATCTCTTGTAACGCCTACACCTGAAGGAGATTGGTTTTCAACCGGAGTAAGTCAATTTTTTTATTTTATTTTATTTTGAAGGATTCTATAGTTTTTAGTGACCAATTATGCTTGATAGATTACTTTTATTAGCTAAAATGCTTCATTTTGTTCCTATTGTAGCACACGCCGTTTCTTTTTTATGAAAAGTTCAAAAAAATCGAGTATAGCCTCAACCATGTGGACTTAATGCTTCGACAACTTGAAAAAAACCTACAATTCGCATTAATAGAGATTGTGTTTTATACTTGTGTTTACATCTTACATTTGTCTGCACGTTACTGAGCTGTTAGTAATGGCTCGTCTAATCTTGGCTAATGGTTCGTCGTCTCTATTCTGAACTTGCAATGGAATTTTAGGTATATACTGCTGGGAATCCTTACGGCATAGCAGATGACATTGTCTTCAGCATGCCATGCAGATCTAATGTAAGTTTTGCTCTAGTTCTTTAGCAAGGACTTGTCACGTTGCAGTCGATGACTTCTAACATCTGACTCATCTGTTGGTAGGGAGATGGAGATTATGAACTTGTCAAGGACGTACAGTTTGACGACTACCTCTGGAATCGAATCAAGAAGACTGAAGCAGAGCTGCTGGCGGAGAAGAAATGTGTAGCTCATCTTACAGGAGAGGTACCGATTTTGAGACTATCTAATTAAATAAGATGAATCAGAAATTTAGTTTGCAGCAATTTTTCTCAAAGTTTTGCTTGAAATTTGTGACAGGGTATCGCTGTATGTGATCTTCCCGGAGACACGATGCTTCCGGGAGAAATGTGATCGTCTATTTGAACAAGAAGTTCTCATTTTGGCTGTGATTATGTATTTAGAATAGCATCAAATAGACCATCACATTTGTACTAATAATGAGTGTGCATTCTGTGACGTAGAACACCATTTGTCCATTTGCATTCTACTTCCACAATAAACACTTCTTTTTTTGTTCCCGGACAAGAGATATTACTGCGTCAATTACATCTCTAAGAAGATAAATGGGGTAATACATTTTTTTTACAGTCAGGGAGTCGAGACATTTTGGAATCTTAGATACTCGGGAGATAGTTTTACACAATATTTTTCTTCCCTAACCATGTTCCAACATAGTACAATCATGTATTGTCACATCGATCGAAGAAATGCCAAGACACAGAAATCAAATTCAAGCTACGACCACGAGCTTAAAGAAAAGTTACGGGAAGATTATTTTTTATGTTGTTACCACAACAAAGAGATTATCAAACTCATAAAACTTCTTGAGAGAGAAACAAAAACCTCAATTCAGAAAAATACTCCGGTCACTGATTGAACTATCTCCTGAGCTCAAGATCACCACGCTCAACTCAATCACACAATCTCTAACAAAAATTGTTTTGTACTCTAAAGAAATAAATTAATTTTAATTTCTGAACCGGAATTTTCACATGATATCTAGAAACTCAAACCTACAATAAGGCAAAAACAACTCAAAACTACAAAAATATTTAAATAGTGAAAATAAAATTTAAAATACCCAAAAATAAAATGAAGATTTTTGAAGAAATGTTGCTATTTTAAAATCTTTTTTTTTTTAGGAAAAGAAAAGTTTAAAATCGAAACTACATAAGTTCAAACTTTTTGTAAAACAAATCTCTTCTATATAATGATCCATTCACACGAGAGAGAGAGAGAGAGAGAGAGAGAGAGAGGGGGAGAGAGAGAGGGGGAGAGGGAGGGAGAGGGAGAGGGAGAGGGAGAGAGAGGGAGAGGGAGAGGGAGAGGGAGAGAGAGAGGGAGAGAGAGAGAGGCACATATATATCATACTGCATCCTTCAGTCAAGCAGATTATTGATAAATATTAGCATCCTTTAAGTCAAGCAGATTATACTGCATTGCTATATATCCTAACCACTGCAAAAACTAAACAAAAAGAACAAAAATCGACTTTATGTAGGTGGCTTTAGATGTTGAATAGTAGAACTTAAACTTTTCCCCATGAAATGGGAGAAAACTCCCTTCACTTGATGCCTATCAAAGACCCAACTCTGAAGCTCATTGAGAAGAGTAGGATGCAGAAAAATATGAAGCACATCCAACCTCGAGAGATTGCAGAAACAGTCTTCCCAGGAACAATGTGAACGCTTGATTCCAAACTTGAAGAACCATCGTCACCTCGTGAATAGCCAAAAGAAAGGACAACATTGAAGTTCTCATGCTTGCCCGAGGACTGGTCTGTCCCTTTGCCAACCATGTTCAAGTTTCGTATTTGAATCGTGCTGGAGCTAACATGCACTGCACTGGGAGATCGAGCAATACAATTGAGACGACGAACTGCATCCTTTGAAGGAAACTCTGCAGCAAATGCTGGTGGAGCGTGGATGTTGCCCAGCATCCGACTTGCCTGTTTGATAAATGGGTACTGAAAATCTGCAGCATACAGAACGAAGAGTTGAAGACTAAAAATTGTATACGTCACAAATACAGGGGTATACATTACTAAGTACTATTCATGGTAAATCCATACGCAATAATCAAATTGATCGAAACTAGAAGACTTCCATTACCTGCTTCATATTCTGTAGGCCCGTGCTTATCAGGTGAAAATGCAGCATTGAAGTTATTATTGTCAATACATTGTGCATCTGGCAAAATAGCTTGCTCCGTTCCATTGCCCATGTTCTAGCAAAAACAGGAACCCAGCTAAAAATCTGTATCTGGAAGTAAGCGCAAGAAAACTCATGTTGTATTCTTACCATCTGAGGAAGCAATGACTGATTAGAAACGAGATCCTCATTTCCGAAGATCATGGCAGGATCAGATCCAAAGTAGAGTGAGCTATCATCACCGGCATCAAGATATTCCGCAAGCATATCAAAAGCACTCGTATTAGTTTGATGAGGATTTAAGAGATCATTAGCTTCAATGAATCCTTCATCAGCATTGGGAAAATTTTCAAAAGAGTCGAGGAATGGTTCATTGAGCAAGAAATTAAGATCATCAGCAGAGTCAGAGTTCCCAGATTTGCTGGATTCACCAGAGGACTCCACTTTGACTGGTATATCATCCGTATCATATGCAGCAGGCATACTTTGCATGTTCCGGTCATGACACATCTTGGGTTCACAGTAGCCATTGCCTGCAGACACCAAAAGATTTTGGATATCACCAAAAGGCTTGGTGGCTTCGCCATCATGGCTGCCATCTGCAGATTGTGAGCTGACAGGAGAAATGTTCAACGAAACATCCGACCCAAGGATCTGGCACCAAAAAAAATTTGTAGTACTGTGAGTATCATTAAGTGAACATAAAAATATATAAGGATAGTTACTTTCAATAATGCAGACCTCCTGAAGATCGAAGGTGTCGAGACAGGCATTATTATCACCAAAGTCAACTTCCTCTCTAGCATCAAACTGTGGAACCAATTCCAACTCATTATCATCCCATTCCTCTTCCACAAATGGTGCTCCGTATTGCTCACCATTCTTAGGCCCTGAACCACTCTTTTGAAAAATTCGGCAGAGAACAAATGCATCCTACTCCACAAAAGTTATACGAGTAAAAATAGATCCAGAATAAAGTAATAGTGCATTCTTCAAAGAATTCAATAAATGATGATTATGGATGATGCTGATGATTACCATTAGAAGCCCTCCGTCTCATTTTCCATGGGAAATTTCAGTTGAAAGTTGAATATTTAAAACAAAATTTTGCCAAGAATCAATAGCATCAAATTCATGGGAATTCTTATAAAAAAAACTCATATCAGGAGATTGGGGTGGGGCCATAGCTTAGGAAGTTTCCAACGAGCAACTAATGGCAACAAATTGAGGAAATATGGAGGGAAAAATATTGCAGAAATTAATCATTGTAAATTTGTAATAGTATTGAAATAAGAGGATGATATCATAGCAAGCAAGGTCTACAGCTAACTATTACTGTTTTCGTCAATCAACAAATCCCAACTTACTCCAGCATCCTACCCCGAGGCAACGCATAAATTTCCTGGCACTCATCGTCCTCGCTTATGCTTCCAATTAGTGTGTCTCCGGGGTGATGGTGGAGTAGTATAAAAACTCATGAGACATGACCATACAACCAATACAACCCACCTGAGCAACTCCAGCAGTTTCAGACTCCGAGCCAGCAAGCCTGTACTCGTGCATGACCCAGTTACTCCTCTGACCCTTGGGGGCCCGTCCACAGTGATAAACAAGAGTTTTCTTCATCCCAACAATCTGCCTTCTATGATAGACAGGCCTGTCCTTTCCTGTAGTCTTCCAATACCCTTTTTCAGTCGCCCGGTTTGTTCTCGCTGAATTACCGTACTTCTTGTCTAGAAAACTGAAGAAATACCACTCCAGATCTCTTGTCTTCAGCTTTGACATGTCTACAACATCCAAAATCACATAATCAGCAAAAGTCAACACGTGCAAAGAAACACGATGTCCAGTTACGGTCAAATTATCAGAAATACACGACATAATTATGCAAGAAAATGCGTTCTACCTACGCAAATGCATCACCATTATTGTTTCCCAATAATAACTTAGCTGGGTAACCAAATCCATATTACAGCTGAAACTTCGGGCATCTTTATAACGAAAAGGCACAAACTTGTACAGTAACATCGTAACAATATTGAAACACCTAATAGAGATCGTATCTCGATAAAAAAAAATAAAAATAAAATAAAATAAAATAAAAAATGCGCAGTAAACACCAGGATCATGATCTGCAATTCGATCTAAAACCTAACTTTCATACCCTCTCAATCAGAGAGAACAAAAGCAAACGAAAAATCGCCAACAAATTACACACACAAAGAGCGAGTGAGAGAGGCATACGTGGAAGATCCCAGGGCTCGGCCTTGTAGACATCGACATCAGAAATAGCGTCGAATCGGAAAGCTTTGCCGCTGGATTTTCGCCGCAGATAATACTGTACCAATTCCTCATCGGTCGGGTGAAAACGGAATCCCGGCCCAAGCATACTCGATGTTCTTGATGGCTTCTTCGAGCAGGTTTTCAGCTCCATCACAAATCACAAAAATCGATTATTCAAATGTTACGAAATTTTAATAAGGAGAAAAGGTTTTATGAGAGGGGGGGTTAGTGAGGGTGAGAGGAGAGGATCGCCATTGCCATTGGAGCCTTGGAGGCGAAGCTTTTGGAGGAAAAAAAATGTAATTTTGCCTTATAAATGGTGCGGAGAATTGACGGTACGGAGCTGTGAAGTGTGTGGTAAGTTAGGTTAGGTTAAGGCGCCGCAGTTAAATATTTAACGGCGTTTTTTGGAGCATTCATTGACCCAATTTTAAAATAATGTTTTTCATTCAGTTATTTGGTTTATCTGATTTTTTTTATTATTTAAAAACAGAACCAAATTTTAAAATAATGTTTTTTATTCAGTTATTTGGTCTATCTGATTTTATTTAAAAACAGAACCACATCTATCGGATTCATATGGATTTTCTTATTTCTAATAAGGATTAATATGAGATTTCAATCGCGCGCGTGTGTGTATATATATATATATATATATATGATCAAATATAAGCACATACTACAAAACTAATCTAATACTATAATAAAAGTATTTAATTTCAAATCTAACTTGACTAATTACAAAAATATACACGGTCAAATGAAATGTATTCAAATCTAACTTAGGTTAATTATTTGATGACAAATTGCGGGTTGATGTGAGTTGAATAAAAAGTCTTCGCATTATAACGTATACTAAGGGGGTGTTTGGCTGAGCTTAAAAGCTCCTTAAAACATCTTGTAAGTTCCTAAATCCTTAATAATGAGCAGCTTGTAAGCTGTTTTAACAAGCTTAAAAGCTCAGCCAAACATCCTCTAAATTAAAAAGATTAGGTATGATTCGAGCAGTCAACTACATAATACATATCCAAAAACTCGTACAGTTTTGTTACAAGTTGTTTGGATATGTGGATTTTTTATAATTTGACGTGGATTTGATGTTGGAAGTGTTACAGTTTGTTAGCGCCTAAGTACCTTCGTTACAATATAATTTGATATTTGACTAATCTAATCTACACCCGGAGAGAGTTACACATTGAAGTTAATGAAATTCTAATTATATCTCGTTAATTAAAAACTTCTTGTTTTTTTATATGGGGAGGGAGGAATGGTAAAGCTTGATTCCGAAATTTATTTGCTAATAGACAAGATAGTTTGGATGATGAAGAGACACAAACTTCTAACAGGTGTGATGAATGAATAATGACTCAATGATTATGTTTAGCATGAATGTATTTTTTTTGTTTTGGTTTCTCTCATGGATATCAATTTATTTGTCTCCTTTTTTTCTATTTGAAGGGTTATTTCAATTTTTATTTTGTATTCGCAAATACTTTTTTTTTTGTAATGGTTTGTTATCGTAATTTACTAACGACAAGTTTTAAGAAAAATCTAGGAACGATTTGGTTGCTACTATTCTGGAATTGTTTATTTATTTTAAATTTATACTTACTTTAAGTTTAGGAACAAGAATATAGTAGAAGATTAAGACGACCTTCCATACAATTCAGAGAGTTCATCCCAAACAAAATGAGAAAATAAAATTTGCATCGACAATAAGACAAGGTGACTCGTCCTTTCCTCGGTTTATATTCTAGATTATTTTTAATCTTGAATATATTAAGGTGAAATAACATAAATAGTATTCATGTTATTTCTTTATTTTTGGCAGAAGAAAGGACAGTTTTAATTAATCCTAATGCTGTTTTTATTTTTATTAAAATATGTGGTAAGAGTGTAGATAGGGACATTTAACTAATCGCATTTCGTATTCATGCAAGTCACATGAGAAGGTTTTGAGACTTAATCAAGAAATAAATAATATTGTCCTAATCGTTTTATTTAAAAATAAAAATAAAAAATCGGGGTGGATTCCGCCCATTATTTATTGCAGAAGTATGAAAATTTATATGGGCAATTTTCGTATAAAAATTTATGAAACAAATCTCCATTTATAAATTTCTTCGGAAATGATGGTCCCGATACGAGTTCTGGTGTATGGGGGGAATACACTAGATAGGAATTTTAAAAACAACCCCCGAAAAATACCACAACTGAGTAAGAAGACTCAGCTGGAATCACAACTGAGTAAGAAAACTCAGCTGGAAGAGTGGTGCTGTTCTGAATGTGGTGGATAAAAAAACAACTCGTATAAAACAACTCACGCTCAGATGCAAGGTAGGTCAACTACCAAATCAGTTGAAATGTAAAGATGCAGTTTTGAGTGCTGGTTAGTTGGACAGTTAGATATGCAGAAAGTAACTGAACAGAAAACACAAAAGTACAAAGGAATTACGTGGTTCGGAGAGAACTCCTACCTCCACGGGGAGTTGTGAGTCCACACAACTCAGTCCAAATTCTTTAGGACATCTACCACAAAGCTTACGCGGGCTTTGCAACCGTACAGATAAGTTTGCGGGTACTTATCAACCTTTCTACTCAATTTCGGGAAGAGCAGGATCCTAACAACCTTTTTAGGGGATGTGTATAAGGATGGGTTTTCCAACTACTAGCTTTAACAAAGAAGTGAGCTAGGATCTAAGCTTGAACAAAGGAAGACTCAAACTAAGATCGAAAACACCAAGACAGATTCTAACTCTCTATGAACTCTCAGCTGGTAATGTTCTTAGAAAGAGAATAATTGCAGTTTAGCTTGTGCGCAGTATATTGTCGTTCTTTCGCTCTTCTGTCTCATCTCTTGATAAATGAATGAATGCCTCTATTTATAGGCGGTGAGGATCAACTAGTTCGTTAGAAGAGCCGTTGATCTCTGTTCTGTGAACGCGATGGCTTGTCTCTCATCTCTACAGATTTTCCCGATTTGGCAACTGTGAACTTCTGCTTTCCTTCTGAGACAACCTTGTGTTGGACCAAATGAGGTAATGACAGAACGTCAAACCTTCACGTAACTTCCTATTTGAAATCCAAATTTCAACCTTTGTCTTTCAACATTGGTTAGTCGGTTGAGACGTTTGATCTTCATCCGAGTGGTCTTCAGCTGATGTTCCATCTGATCGCTACCTTCATCTGATATTCTGTCTGAAGAGAAACAATTGAACCCTCAGCTACCTTGAACTTCATGTTGTCGATTTATCAGATTGAGTCATGCAACTGATGTTCCATCTGATCAGGTGGATTGTCACATCTGACGAACAGTTGATTACTCAGATGTTTTCTTTCATCCGATGTTCTATATCCGAACAGTTGGCTTGAACGCTCAATTGTATTTCTTACATCTGATGTTCCACATCCGAGTTTCCATCTGTAGTTCTATCCAAGTATAGCCATATTGCCGTCTTCAGCTGGAGTCCTGTAAAGATAAAATCTGAACATTTCTCAAACAGCGAGCCTAAATACTAACATTAGGATATGACAACATCTACTCGGTTGGGGTCAGTTGGTTTTGGAATCAATCAAAACTTTACTAAATTTCCCAACAATTTCCCCCTTTTTGATGATGCCAAAACCCTACTGATCTAAACCCCACTGACCTATCCATTTTTTTGAATTTAAAATTAATATTTATCATATTTTTATATTCTATATTATATATGAATGAAATCAAATCTTAACAATATCAAATTTTCAAAATCAATATCTATCATATTTTAATATATTATATATTTATATTTTTAAACATATGCAATCATCATTATCATTATCATTATCATTATATTATATTATTAAAAGGAAAACAATTCTTGTTTAAAAAAAAACTTATGTAGCACCTCTCTTAATCCTCCATTTTCATTTATCTAAAATTCTCAAATTTTTGAATTTTTAAATGTAAATCCATGAATTTTTTTTTACATTATTTGTAGTTGGGACTTCAACTTTGCATAATCTATAATGAGAGAATGTATTTTAAAATACCTTTTAATAAAACATAAAAGTTTTTTTACACCCATTCATAAGAACATAAGTTTTCTATACCAAAATCATGTAAAAGACTAAAATACCCTTAAATAAAGGTTTGACTTTTTTTTCTTTCTCTCTAAAAAATCGGCTGGTTTATTCTTTTTTTTTTTCCTATCTTCTTCTCTTCTACTGCAAAACCCTAAACCAAAAAATTTCACCAACCAAGCTTTAATGCATTCAATTTGAACTACACTTCATTTATGTTTTGTAAGAGATGTTTTTCTTTCATTAACATCCATAACAACTACAACAATTCTCTACTTCTTTATTCTCTATTCTCCACAACAACTACTACAATTCTCACGATAGTTGCAAGAAGAGAGAAGTGGGTCTTTAAGAAAACTCACTATAGTTGAAAAGAAAAATGAGGTAAAGCTCAAACGGAAGGCTTTCGTGTTTCTGGGGTCCATAAAGAAGGTATGTAACTACATTCACCACGTAAAATATGATTTTTTCGACAAGTTTTTATACCCACAGTGGCAACCCACGATGGACTCATTTTTGCATACGATGGTAGAAAATTTTCATGTACATGAATTATATGTTGATATTTAGTCATAAGAGAATATATTTGCATGTTTAGAAACGTTTTTAGAAGTAAAATAGCCATAAAAAATATATTCATTGTCGTGTGTATAAGATTTCTTCATGTTCTGACCCGTTTTTTGCAATCCACGGTGGCAACCCACGATGGGCCATCGTGGGTTGCCACTGTGTGTTGCCACCGTGGACACCTTTTTAGGAGACCTACGGTGGCAACCCACAATGGTCCATCTTGGGTTGTCCCATCGTGGGTTGCCTAAAAAGATGTCCACGGTGACAACCAACGATTGTTACCACTGTAGCAACCAGTGATCGTGTGTGTATCCATCGTGGGTAGGCAAGTAGATGCATTAGAAGCGTGTTCAATCGGATTTTTTTATAATTTGTTGGCTATTTTGTATTTTTCAGATGTCGTGGCAACGTGTTTCGATACATCACAGCGGTCGTTGGGATCGATCGAGTTATATAGATGGGGATTCTTTTTTCATCTTCATCGATAGTGCCACAATGAACCGTGCAAGCCTTGTTGAACTTATTGGAGAAGGGTTGGGAAATATAAATCCGGCTGACTACATGTTGTGGTACTTTACACGGATGAGCAACGGAAACAAAGTAAAAGTTTTATTGCAGAGTGATATCGAGTTACTGCGTATGTTAATTGAACAGAAAGACAATCCGGAGGTTTACGTTGATTACGACGGCTCATCCGCCTCCGGGGTTAACTTTGGTGGTAACAGCTCCGGATTTGAGCACCACGACATTGACAACCGCATGCCCTACTCACATGAGCAATATGAAAAAGATGAGGAAGATGAGGATGAAGATGGTGACTACGACGAAAATGAAGAAGATGAGGCGAGTTCGGCCGAAGACGAAGCAGATGATCATCGTAAAGAATTACTTGATTCACTATCTATTGATTTTATTGCTTGGATGCGAGAGCCGGCACAAATGGACAGAGTTTTTGGTCATCGGAACTTCACATCGGACCATCAGTCCGAACGCGAGACTGAGCATTTGCGCGCAATGCGCAATTGGATCATTCCATTCCCCGATCATGACAGCGCATGGAGATTAGGGTGGGTCGAGCAACCACCACCAGTGCATGGGGAACTCGAAGTGGGGGCCTTATTTAGGTCTAAAAAAGACTTGAGGATCACTGTTGGAATGTATCATCTGGAGAACTTTTTGGAGTGTAGATCGAAACATTCGGTTGGCAATCGTACGACGTTCCTATGCAAGACTGGCAGAAAGAATTGCAGCTTTAGGATTTGTGTTGTTGAGGACGGCACCATTTGGAGAATTACTAAGTTATTCCTGGATCACACTTGTCACCACGATTTGAATCATGCTGCTGCACGGTCGGTATCTTCTGATGTTGCTGCATTTTATTTTGCCAAGAGATTGACCGGCGAGGCGTTACGTTGAAGCCAAGGGAGATGATGGAAGAGATGCATAGAGTGTTTGGTATTAACATTCTATACATTTTTGCTCTCCGGACGAGAAACATAGCCATAGAAAATACGTATGGCGACCACATCTCGTCGTATCAGAAGATCCCGTCGTATCTATATTTGTTGAAGCAGCATAACCCAGGAACTGTTTATGACTTAGAGATGACCGTCGAGGACTCGCTATGTCACTTATTTGTGACGCTCAGACAGAGTATTCGAGCGTTTGATAAGTGTCTACGGCCGGTACTTGTAGTGGACGGGACCCACCTTAAGGGAAAGAACCGAGAAATTTTATTTGTAACTGTCACGTTGGATAGGAACAACCATGTCTTTCCCCTTACAATTGGCCTCGGTCCCAAGGAGAATGATGAGTCGTGGGTATATTTTCTCTCCAACTTGCGCAGATGCTACAACCCTCCAGATGATTTACTGATTATGAGTGACCAGTATTTGAGCATTAGGAATGCAGTTCGAGCCGTCTACCCGAATGCATTCCATGGATTGTGCTACCACCACCTTTAGAAAAATCTCACGCCCTACGGAAAGCACGTAGCCACTATTTTCCAAGCTGCAGCATATTGTAATCGTCACGAAGAGTTCAACGATTTGTTCTCAAAACTGCATCAAGTGAGCCCCAACGGAGCTCGCACACGGCTTTCTGACATTGGACCGGAGAGGTGGGCTAAGTGTAAGTGTCCGGTCCGACGCTATAACTTCTTGACCTCCAATTATGCCGAATGTTTGAACTCTCGTATGATATAGGCGAGGCGTCTCCCGGTGCACTCGATGATTGAGATGTACCGTTTCATTGTAGAGAAATGGACCGATGAGCATCGAGAAGAAGCTGTATTGAGAGATCATGAGTTGACAGAGAACGCATTGGAAAAACTTTCTTTATCCGTGCAACACGGTACCCGCCTTGCAGCTCGAGGTAACACCACCACACATGTTTACAGGGTTGAAGAAAGAAATATTTCTTATAACGTTGATCTAAGAACCTGGACATGTACATGTCGAGCGTGGGATTTAGATTTGATTTCATCTCGCCATGTTGTTGCCGCTATAAGGTAACATGTTCAATTACTAAATATTGTTTGGTTGCACCAACTTTCATTTAGCTTAGCCTTTGCATATGTTGAAATTGTCGTCATTTTCTTATTTAGGTGTGTAACACAATTTTGTTTAATTTTTTAACAGGCGTGCAGGTAACGGTTTGTCTGTGTACGATTTTATAAGTCGTTATTTCAAACAGAAGACATTTAGAGAGACTTATATGGAGTATATTAACCCACAATATAGATATAATAAAGCCCCCTACATATTAAATCATCGTATAGATAAAATTATATTTTTCATAAAATTAAAGATTAAATAATTTTATCCAGAGTAAATAAAGATAAGCCTAGCTGCCCTAGTCTTATCTTTACTACTCGACCTCACGAACTCATTAAATAGTATGCAGGTTGGAATGTAAAACCTATGAGAAAAAGCTATATATCATGCTTAGAATACATAGGATACAAATAGAAACAACAATAGAGTTCAAATGTTACTGAAATCCAAGTAACATGAGGTGGTGTCCTATGAAACAGAATCAAAAATATGATGTTCTATCAAAACATGATATATCCTAATATTCAACATACATGGGATGAATCGGAAATGTAATTCTATGGCTTATTATCATGGGATTAATCGTACTTCTATGGCATATTATCATAATTTTGGAACAAATCATCATCTATATTCGTTAGATTATCTATCTCATAGAATAGGTGAGATATACCCACACTATATTCCTTATCTCTCCATTTCTTCCGCATCAACTGGCTTTTCCATTCGTAACTCTCGTTGACTGAAAGCAGAGAAGGGACTCATTGGTATGAGGCCCAATCGTACTAGAGGAGTCTACTCTTGATGGCATCACCAGTAGTTGACGGGATCACCTGGAGTTAAGCCAAAGATTTGCTCACTGGGCATGACCCAGAAGGTTGTTTTAGGGCTGTTCACGCTAGATTGTGTTAGAGGAGGTTCTTCAAAAGTTGCTTAAAAGCTTGTATTTCGTTTTCTTTTAGCAAGGCTGAAGTATCTCTGAGTAGTTCATCTCAATTGTTGGCTTTCTTCTTCGGCTCCTGATGAAGCTGTTTTAGTAGCTTCCCTCTTTCTTTGTTTGATGATCCTTCGGTCCATCTTGGTTGTGAAGTCGATCAGACTCAAAAGGCATACTTGACCTTTCGTTTCGGGTGGCGGGTAGGGATCCAAACTTGCATAGATTGAAGTGGAGCTTCATGATGGGATCCCCAATCCAATACTTGACTTTGTTGTTTGTTGCCTTCAAATCCCCTCTCTTTGTTAGTCGAATTAGCTTAGTTATTCTTCGTTGTTAGGGAGCTAAGAGGTCAGTTGAAGTCTTTGTTCTTCTTTTCCTTTATTGAATTCTTCTGTCCGGTTCGCTTCGCTCCTCCTGGTAATCTTGCTAAAGCTTCCCTGTCAATGTCAAGTTAAGGGGAGAAAGACTAGGAAACATAGCTTTAAAAGCAGACGGGTTCCCCTTTCGTTTCGTTTTAGTAGTTATTAGTTGATCTTTCCTTTTCTGCTTTTGAGCCAGATGTGGGCTCGATCCCAATAGACTTAGTTCTGTTCTTTATCGTGCTCAAACTCTGGTATGTAAGGGAGAAGTGCAACTCCTCCTGAAACAGTATTAATGGTAGAAGAAACTGCAACTTCCATTCCCGGATTATAAAAGCAAAAGCCCAGACCTATAAAAGACATAGTCTATACTATATATACGACTTCTTGCTTCTAGCTTAGGGAAAGAATGGGGTGGGAGGCAGCCCAATCAATAGGGGTCCGGGGCGTCAGACTACGGATTGTTGGCAGTTGCTACTTGTTGTTTTAAGCTGGGTTAGGATTAGATATCACATTGGATATTTTAATCTCTTTCTTGTAAACAAAACAACATTTCTTGTTTTCCAAGAGTGAAGCTACTGTCCCAATAGGTGAATGATCTAACCCTCTGACAGAGGAACCAGCTCTGACATAAGCGATTTGAAGATCAGATCTTTCTTTGAAGACCAGTCCGATTGAAGTTGAAGTAAAAAAAATCGAGGTTATGAAAGAAAGAAATCATTGTATTGTCAGCTTCAGGTCAACTTTCTTATTGAAAGAAAATAAGATGATTGGGCCCTACAGTGGTATAACCGGGTGAACCTCACTCCTATAGGCCACTCAAACATAGAGAGATTAGGGCCGACTGGCCAACCCTCTCTATTATATTATATCTCAGTTTCTATCGGCCGGTGTCGGTGTCAGACAATTCACAGAAAAGGAGAAGTAGCTTTACCAAGAGCGGGAAAACACTTCAATCGAAGTGAGATACTCAATTCACGAGATTTATCTATATCATGCAAGCAAGGATCTTTTAAGTCCTTATGAAGCTAGAAGAAAACGAAGGAAAGAGAAAGAGGAGTAGTAGTTCACTTCGAGGAATGCATGAATGCGACATCTTTGCGTTAACTGCAATCACTGACCTATTGGGTTAGCTCGTTAATCGCTTTAGCTGCTTTAGCTCGTCTCCTTTTCCTTTGCTCCGAACCACCGCTGCCCACTGCTTCTACTAGGATTTTGTCCTGCGCATGGCTGCATTGGTGGCTCGCTTTGGTGGGGTTATAAGGTCAAACGACTGCCGCTAACAGGTGGTGCATTGGCTGCTCGGTACGCTTAGGGATGTGAGGAGAGTGGTAACTATGCCGACTGTGCTGGCCGTGTAGAGCTGCAGCTGCAGAGTGACGAGGCGGGTCCGGAATCCTCCTGTGTGTACTAGAAACCTCTGCAGAGTGATGGTGTGGCTTAGGGCTCCTCCTGTAGCTCCCAACAGACTACTCTGGAGGGCTCCTAGATCGTCTGTGCCTTAGACCAAAATACTCCTTCACTTGAGCAAAGAGCTTCTGAGAAAAGGTAGCAAAGAAGCCCTTGTCAGACTCGTCGCCCTCAGCCGGCGATCAATGTAGTCGTCTCTGTCGTCATTTGCATGGTCAGGACAAGGACGTCCGTGGACACAACACACTTTGTCTTCGGATCTCTTCTGATAGACCGGCTCTGCTGTCTCAGTGTATGTATTTGTGGTGAGGTGCTTTGTCGGCGTCGCTTGGGATTTCCGTTCCGATGAGGACGGTTTAATTATCTTCCCCACAACCTCTGCAGCCTTCGTCAATTTTTTCCTTCTTTTTCACCTTCTTTTTCGGGGAAACCTTTTCTGTATTCTTCTCTATTAATTTTTTCGGAGGTCCCAATATACATGATACACCGAGTCAAGATTGAACCAATACAGCTCGTCCATATCTGTCCGCGAGAATAGGCATCGTGTTATGTATGACAAGACTCTAAACAAGTTATGTAAAATTATTATTAGATCACAATTAAACATGTAATATAAATGATAAAATATTATAAAAATAAAGGCAAGGCACGTACCTCTCTCGAAGAAGAAGGTGCTGAAATCTGCTTTAAGACATCTCGTAATTCCACATAAAACATCGAGGAACTCTAACGGTGGTTGATTGGATTCCACAGTTCCGTCCAAACAGTGGAATACACTCGTAAGACAAATTTGTAAAACCCCAAACCGGTCCGTAAAAGTGATAAGTTCTAATGTCACATTGGTTTGGGATTCTTGGCGGTGTTGTTGATGTAGTAAGTGAATGCCTGATATGTGTAATCACCCCACAGAAACTATTCCAACTTTCCGGACCCTCAACTAATGCCCATGCCCATTTATCGACATCCATATTATGGTACCGACAAAGGAGAAATCGGTAGTAAACTAAGAGCTTAGTTACCTTGACATAGTCTTCGAGGTTGTCTCCCAACTGTAAATCTTTAAACATATTATGCATTTCTATGACTTTAGTTTTGCGGCCTTTGAATACTCTATGAAAAGAATGTCAGGCCAGAGGAGATGTCTCGCATTGGGTCGAAATTTGTCCTTCCGAAATTTAATCCAATAATGCACGCATAGTCGCGTGCTGTGAAGCGGAGGATTCGCCCGAAAATTTGGAATCACGTCTCATTCGGGGGGGATCTTACTAACCCCTCAACTGACGGGCCATATAAGTAATGCAGGACACTGTTTGTACTTCCAAACCTCTTATGTTTAATGAGATGGCCAACAATTCCCGCCGTAAATTCATCAAGCACTTCTTGATACCGTACTGGATTGCGCGTAAAGTGCCAAAATACCTTCATCATTTCTTTAAATAGGGTCTCACGACAATATATATTTATTAATTTGTTATGATGACGCAATTCAGGTCTCATCCAATCACAACCGGGCTACAATATAAACACACAAACTATAAAGAAAGAAGTTCGATCGCTCAAATCAACAAAATCACAAAACTCAAAGCCTATAAAACAGTCCCTGGACACCCACGATGGGGCTGCCCACGATGGGGCAACCCACGACGGGGCAACCCACGACGGGACTGCTCACGACGGGATACCCACAACGTGGTGCCCACGACGGGACTGCCCACGGCGGGGTGCCCACGATGGGTGCCATCGTGGGTATATAAACACCCACCGTGGGCAACCCGTTTTTCACCGTTTTTCACCTTCAAATCTCATTTTTTATCAACAAATCATAGATATAACACTTCTAATGCTCATAAAATCATGTACATTGTTCTCATATTCAATAAATCGAACATAAACACACACTTAGAAGCATATATTTTCAAACCCAAAATTTAATTTCCTGTGGAATTTTAGCATTAACCGGTGTTTCATTGTCGACGAGTCGTACTTCCTCCTCGCCAGAGTTGATGTCGACGCCCTTAACTCCCCATCGTTGTCGGATTGATCACTCATTGCCGTCGTGTGTGTGTGTGTGTGCGCGTTGTCGTGTTCGTCGATGGTTGAGGGAGAGAAAGAGAGAGATAGAAAGTGATGTATGGTGGGGTGGGAAAGTAGGGACCGCATATGTTAGGGTTTTTTTAAAAAAAATTGTCTTTTCTTATTTGTTTATTAAAAGTAAGGGTATTTTAGTTTTTTAAGTGATTTTGGTATAGAAAACTTATACTCTTATAAAAGAGTATAAAAAACTTCTACCTTTTATCAAAAGGTATTTATAAAGAGTTTGCACAATCAATAGAAAAGGCAAATCCCTTATGATACACCAGATCCGGTAGATGATAATGAGAAAAGGCACCGCGTCTGGACGCTATTGTAGCCCTCAGTAGACAAACAGATGGCCAGCGGGGACCGAGTGGTAAGGCCATGATATGCAGGGGAAAAGATCACTCATTTGGTTTAACGAAGTCCCGCCACTCACTGGTGTTCTAATAAGGTTTAGCGACAACCATGGGTTTGTTATAGCTTCAGGTTACGAAGTAGAAAGAAAGCGAAGCCTGTACACTAGCGCACCGAATAAACAGTACCGGTTTGAAAGTTGGGGGAATCAGGAAGGTGCAACTTCATGGTGGTCTGAAATTATGTGTGAATCGCGGTTAGGGGGGAAGAAGGAGAGATAGATGAGATATTGCGACGGGGGAGAAGAGTAGTATAACAGAAAATTTAGGGCAAGTAGATTTGGGGGAGAAGACAATCGAGAGAGAGAGATGTGCAGACAAATGAGAGAAGAGAGAGTGGGTCGATATTGGGGTGGGGTTAATTAGGTTGGTTAATTAGCAGATTTAATTAATATGTTAATTGAGTCGGTTATTTGTTAAGGGTGGGTCCATAGTGGCAAAGGGTAGAAAATAGGGAGAATAAATGAGGGTATATGTGTAAATGTGTTAGAGTAGGTACATAGAAATTGGACAAAAAAAGGATAAGTGGGTACAAATAAACTGGACGGAGGGAGTATAATGTTTTATGGTCCTGATAACGAGTATTTGGTGTATTTGAGAGGGGAAGGGATAGCAATTTTTGTTGCTTTAAAATCTTTTCACTGAGTTAACTGCTCAAATTAGTTCGCTCAACAACTGGGAAAGTCAGTTGGACCAGCTCTACAACTGAGATGATCAGTTAGAGCGGATCACACAGTTGGGTGCACAGCTGACTTCTTTGACTGAAGGTCAGCTGTGTAGATCAACTGAGGTTTTAAACAGTTTAGCGTTTGCGGAAGTTGGTGGAAATTAAGCTCGTTACTTAAAAAATGGGGAAAGTCAAGTTTCCAAAGTTAGTGCAGTTTGTATGCTAGGTCAATTGGTTAGGTAACTGAATGTAAAATACTGAATGTAAATACATAATGTAAAGGACACAGAGATTGACCTCCTACGTCCACGACCTCCTTTTCGAGGAAGTAATCAACTAGATAAGTTTAGACGTGCTTACCAAACGTTCAACTTGGTTTTCGAGTACCAAGCAACCTAACCAGTTCAATTACGGGTTCGAACAAGACCTAACAGCACTTTTACGGGCAAGTGTACGACGTGGGCTTAGATTACGGGTTCTGAGGGACCTAGTCTTAGATTGCGGATTTTAAGGGACCTAGTGTTTGATTACGGATTCAAAGGAACCTGGTCTTTGATTACGGGTTCAAATGGACCTAGTGATTTTGATTGCGGGTTCAAAGTCGGACCTAAGGTTTGGGGGTTGGGACGGAGAGAGGTGGTCTGCTACTGCTTCTTCACTCTTGATTTATTCGCTCCGTTTCTATTCGATTGTGTCTGCCCACGAGTTTTGTTGTGGAGACCTTTATTTATAGAGGGAGATCTAACTAGCCATTGGAAAGAGTCGTTTGATCTCTGCCAAAAGCATGGCACTCCACCTGCTTTTCTGAAAACTTTCCTAAAATGGTAACTGCGACCTTCGCTTTATGCACGTCGCTGTTGTCGGTCCATTTATGGTAAGTTCTCCAACTGACTTATGCTTCCGAGTAGATTTGAATCTGGACTTCAACTCTTCTGTCTTCAACGTCTTCAAACTCTTCTCTTCTCAGCTTTGCGATGTCTGACTTCAACACAACTTCTCTTCATGCTTGAGCTGCATGGGTCAGTTGAGGAGTCAACTGAGTTGTTGTCCAACTGAGTCCGTAGTTCAGCTGAGGTTGAGGTTCAAATGAGTTCTTGTTCAGCTGAGTTTGGGTCTCAACTGAGTTCTTCACGAACTACCTTCTTCAGTTCGGCTGACTTCTTCTGCTTGAAACCTGTAAAGATAAAATCCCTACACTCAAACAGTGAGCTCTAGCTAAGTTTAGACTGAAGGCTTTCATCTACTCGGTTAGGGTCAGTTGGGTTTTGGTATCTATATAAACCTTTTACTAATTTTCCCAACAATT